>JASKUP010000071.1:600000-1200000 GCA_030448955.1 Trichopoda pennipes | reverse complement strand
CTCTTTTTAAAACTTACAATTCTATATAAATGTATTTCACGGCTTCGCAATACTTATGAACTAAACAAATATGAAGTCGTATAATGTGTGTGCTTAATTGTGGTTGGGTGTGAAAAATATCACTTCACTAATAAATATATTCCAACAAAAACCACTTTGCATTATTAAAATGCATAGAAGTGTAATGAAACAAATTTTAAGTTTTCACACACTAAAATTTTTCACTTCATCCTCAGGAAATTTGTTTATTTAAATATCCACAATAAGATGTGAAAAGTAAATAAACAAAAATTCTTTTAAATATAACATACTGAAGAGAGAATGTAAGGGAAAACAAATAAAATAAATGCAAAGAATGTTGTTCCTTAATAATCTTGTGATGTAAGAGGGGTTTCATTATGATGCAACCAAACTTGAGTCTTTCATTCTTATATAAATTCATTGTCTGAATACTGTTAAGCGCACTAGAGTAACTTGTATTATAATAATTAAAGAACAAATAAACATAAATTTCATAACTTGAATTAGAAAAAGAATTATTTTCAATGCAAAGCTCGAAGAGAAAATTATTTTACTTACAAATCATTCGATATTTTTAAAAACGTGCATGTGCTAAAGATAATTCCTGTCTGTAGGCTGCTTTCAATAAAATAAAAACACCAGTCTTGGTCAATTGTACTTAGATAGACAACATAAAATATTTGCATCAAGAAAGATAAGAGTCAGTATTATGATGTACGGTTTAGCTCTGCGATTGATTCTAAACAGACGTGGAATACTATACGTGAAATTGACACTGGTGGACTGCAGTGTGAATGGCAATGATTTAAACAGAGCTTTTACCAACATGCCGGTTGTCGAATCAGATCCGATTTTTTTTTTCAATTCTTCATCGAAATATTCGAGTACCGTTGAACGTTTTAATTTTTCTTCGATTAAATCGAATGCAGTAGGTGTGAGTAGTATCACCCGAAATTTATAAGAATGCTCCTACCAGTGTTTCTTCCCTTTGTAATACATTTATTTAATGGCATTATAATGTCATGTGTTTTCTATCAAATTGGAAACATGCAAAAATAGTACCGTTACGGAAAGGGAATGGTGAATATAGGCCGATTGCGATCTTATGTTTTCTTTCAAAAGTAATGGAGAGACTTCTATTTAGACAGATATATAATTACGTTAATTCCAACGATTTATTGTCTCCCATGCAATCAGGTTTTCGAGAGAGTCTTGGATGTATTACAACACTTGTATATGTTAGTGAGAATTTACGTCAAGGGTTAGATAGAGGAGATATTAACTTCTTAGTGCTTCTTGACCACTTTAAAGCATTTGACACGGTCAATCATGAAATTATGGCAATAAAATTAAAATTCTTTTTTTGTTTTTCTGACCTGTCAGTTAAACTTGCCTCCTTATATCTATCGAACCGTATGCAATCGGTGTTGGTGAATAATGTTTGGTCAGATAGTTACCTTTTACTAGAGGAGTGCCACAGGGTTCCATTCTGGGACCGCTACTATTTTCACTCTATGTATATGATCTGCCGAAACAACTCTCTAGCTGCAGTATACACTTATATGCAGGTGATGTGCAGCTAACATTAAGTAGCTCTGTCCGGGATATTGACACCAACATATCCTCCTTAAATGATGATCTGAATAGAACTTACCTTTGGGCAAATGCAAATGGGCTCTACTTAAATCCATATAAGTCGAAATGTATCGTTATATTTTGCAGCCTGTACTGTGACATGATATTGTATTGAACAATGAGAAAATTGTGATTGTTATATCTGCTAAAAAACTCGGTATAGTATTTAGTAATAAATTAACATGGACTGATCATGTGAATATGCTGGTAGATCAATTGTTTAAAAAGCTTCGAGCACTGTGGTCAACTCAATATTGTACAAGCTTGATGTTGTGTTCAATAATATCATAAGATATGTCTATGGACTCAGAAGATTTGATCATATATCACATGTATCCAAAAATCTTCTTGGAATCTCTTTTCAGGGACTAATAAAGGTTCGTACCCTTTTATTTTTACATAAAATAATTGTAACAAGAACGCCCAAATATTTGTTTGAAAAAATACGTTTCTTCCAATCTCCAAGGCACAAAAATAATATTTTGCCTCGTCATCACGAATGGCAATTTTATATTAATGTCACCCGTCTCTGAAATAGTCTTCCACTAAGTCAGCAAATGAATAGCAATATTAACAATTTTAGGAAATTTTTATATAAGTATTTCGCATTAACTATTTTATAATTTTTTTTCTGTTTTTTTTTTTGGCAATCTTTTGATTAGTTTATTTTGTAATGTCGTATTTAAGAATACAATTATAATGTTAAACGTTCTTGTACTTTAAATATAAGACACAATCTTGTTGTACAAGAAGTGGATAAATTAAATTAAATAAATAAATAAAGATAATATTAAATAATCTTTATATCAAAGGATTTAAAATTATTGGTTATTATTTTTCTGTTTTTTTTTCGGATCAGCACTTAGGGGATGACCTCTGGTCATGTATGAATTGTACCAGAACTAGGAAATTAGTGTTTGTGGGCATTCGATTTGAATTTTCCCAGGAAAGATCTCTGGAGGGAGTTTATTTCACTTACGACTGTTCTACTAAAAACGAATTTTAGAGAATCAATAAGCCCCAATAAGCCCCCTACTGTCTCCAATGAGCCTATTAGCCCTCTCTTATACGCGGTCGAGCAATTTCAAAACAGACTTTGGAGCGCCAGCCCATATATTTCATTTTTAGATGGATACAGGTAGTATAAATAGTACTAAAATCAGATGGAGTGAAGTATCTATTGCAACGTTTTAGTAAACCCAGGCACTGGAAAGTTTCTTTGGAAATCTGAAAAATGTGCTTAGTCGATCGAACGTGACACTGGATTTTAATGCCAAGAACATCAACTTCCAATTCCTTAATTGGTATATCAGCCACAGTAAGAGAAGCAGCACGAGTTCTGAATACATAAATATGCGCACGCAACATTGAGTCTGACGGGCATTAACCCATTAACCGCCAAAATGAAACTAGAAGCGATAATTAACAAATAACTTTGTTTTTTAATTCATTGTATATAAAATTAATATAAAGTAAAGAAAGAAGTTTAAAAAATAATAAGTAGGCTGAGTGGGATGGGTGTACTCAATTGAGTACAGCGGCGGCTTATAGGTAAAAAACCTTCAAAACATTTTTTGTCAATGCATAACGTTTTTAAACATTTTTTGCATTGCCAGCGAACTCTTGTATGACATAAAACACATCTTAACTGCTTTTCTAGCTTTCTGGGGTAGTGACCTATACCATCTTGAGGTAACCCTAGTACCAATGAAGATGAAAGGCGAGCTTTAGCAATGGAACGCCTAAATAAAAGTTGATCCATACTATCGCTGTGACTCATTACATACAATCGCCAAGCATTTGAAATGGCCATATCTATTATATAGGTAAACAATACCCACCACCATTTCTTACCACGAATAGCTATTCTATAGAGTGAAATGGACTGGTCCAATTCATCTACTCCTCCCATATGTTTATTGTAAGTCTGAAATACTTTTGGAATATTGACATCAATTTTTTGTCGTTGTATAGCAGACCAACGTTTTACAGCTCCTAATGGCTCAATTGTGTCATAATTTGTTGCCATTGTACATATGCTGTTGTCTTTCCATTTTACCAAAAGAACTTCATTTTGCTTGTCAAACCTATAGTCATAGGAGGCTCGCACTTCTTTTTTCATGTCTTTACTGCTTTTCAATGGACACTTTTTAGTTCTGTTCTCTCTAATTGTTCCAGTCGCACGAAATCCCCTTTCCTTGAGTTCCACCATGAGATTATAATTAGTAAAAAAGTTATCGAAAAATACTTCATGCGATGCTGGGTCAGTCTCCATTTTTTCAAGCAACTTTTTTACTACTCTTGACCCTAAGGGATCAGTGTAATTTTCCTCCGATTTTCCACAGTAAAAATCAAAAGTGTAGCAATATCCGTTCGAACTGGCTGCTACCCAGTTCTTAAAGCCAAATCGCACTGGTTTTCCACGTATAAACTGCTTAGCAGGGTGATGTCCAAAATATTTTACCATCGACTCATCAATTGAAATGTGTTGGTGCAACACTCCCCACTGAAGAAATTTTTTCATTACAACATTTGCTAATGGACGAATTTTAAACATTTTGTCCCTGGTGGTGCCAGCTTCGCTATTGTCCGCAAGATGAATGTTCTTTTTGATATCACGATATCTTTGTCTAGGCAGTGATTTTGATACCATTTCCATGCCAACATCTTCATCGTAGGACCAGTATAAATCCTCTCTGGGTAATTTGTTATATCCAGATAGTATCAGTACACCTATAAATTTTTTTAAGTCGACGGGGTCCAGTTGGAAGTTATGCCTATTATTTTGACTAGCATATAAATTTGTATTGCTGATAATCAAACTAGCCACTTCTTCATCAAATATTTTCTCGAATACTTGTACTGGGTTGAGATTACCAAGCAACTTCTTTACATTTTCTTGTTTGGCAAGCACATCAGTCGATACCAGAGATGTGGAAGAGTATGTTGGTGAGCACTTACGCCAAACTGGTAGATGATTGCGCCTTCTTTTTATCTTTTCGGCCAACGGTTCGTCATCGCTACTATCGTTATCATCAGTTAAAATGGTATTATTGTGTCGCCCTAATTCCTCAATGCTACCTGGCACATCTCTCGGTAAGTTGTCAGCTACCATGTCCTCATCACAACCTTCTTCTTCATCTGTCAAAAAACTCGGTTCCGGCGGAATAATAGCGAAATCATGTAACGAATCGTTATCACTATCTTCCAATATTCCGTTAACAGCTTCTTGTAATCCTTTGAAATCATTACGAGCTTTAAAATGTTGAGTACTCATCATATTCTTTTGAACTCTAAACTTATAACCACAACACAACTTAACGATGCTAACTTTCAACACTTAATGACTTTATTCGAAGCACACACAACGAGTAGCATTGATACTTTCATATTTTGGGAATCCCCTTCTTACACATGTAGATAAACCTATAAGTATGCTTTAATATTTCTGTAGCAGTGTTGCCACAATTTGTATATGGATTCTGCCGCTGTAGTCAATTGAGTACAGTAGTATTTAAAGTACGATAACTTTGTAGAAATAGCTAGCAGATAATTTATGTTATGCTTATTTTATCAAATGAAATGTTCTTTTTCAGAAAAATAAAATAGAAAAGAAATTAGCAATATAGTAAAAGCTGAAAAAGGGAAAAGTCTGAGCTTATCTCGACACATCAACTTTGTGTCTATTTAACAGTGCATTTTTTGAGAGTTAATATGTATCTAACCAATTTTTTATATTTTTTTAAAGGGGTACAGGTCTCTTTTTATATACAAATGCAAAAAAATGCACAAAAATTTTCAAACTTTTGAAATTTTTGCAAATGTTTAGCTGTACTCAAATGAGTACACCGGCGCCAAATGGGTTAAAATCGACTCTATTCGCACCACCGCATTCAGAGATTGATGCAGGATCGTGTTCGAGCCTATTATTCATGTTTGCTTTTTTGAAACCAACTTCAACTAGTACATTCTATTACTGAATGAATACGAATGACAAATGGTGCTGTTATCTGTGAGAGAGTATGTGGGTTGAATGTTTGACAAAGAAGGCTATAAAAAATAATAAAACAAGGCAGGAGAAAGAAAACTAGATATGTATGAGTAGAAAAATATACAAAGTATAGTGCGAGTATCAATCTCAGGCTGAGCTTAACATAGCTTAATGTAGTGCAAACTTGACAGCCTCACGCTTGCCTATATTGGTCCGGTTTCGAACTACGCAGGTAATTGTTAATGCGTATATATTAACATCCAGAAAATTTTATAATGACAAATCCTAGCTCGTGTCTTGCTAATCGTGCTTTGACAATCTAATGAACTATAGTGATCGCCTCCCAAGTTTCGCTGTAGATTTTTACACAATTCCTTTAAAAATGCTCTATAAAATAAAGGGTTTTTCAATGTTGTTAATTGTATAAACTTTAGCTAGTCAGGCCTAATATATTCCGTGTCAATAGAAACTTTTTATTACACTTTTACCCAACGTTTCGTCAATTTCTTGTTGACTTTCTCAAGGGTTTCGTCTATTTAAAAATTAAAATCTTACATTATTACAATAAATACACCACAATAATTTACTTGCAATATAATATTGATTATATTCCTAACTTAACATTTAGACAAATTACAAAAACCAATTGAACTTGAGTAGACACAAACACAATTTAAATTAAATAGAACGTTTAAATTTTTGTTATTGCAACACTGTAGTTGGTGTTTATATTATCCGTGTCTTCTTTTAGGTTCATAGTGTTGTCAATGTTTTGTTGAATGCGGAGACTTTAATCGTGTATCTTACCCTTTGTTTGCATTCTATGTCCAAAATCTTGACTTTTTCAAAGTCAGCTGCATATCCAGTCTCAAGTATGTGATGTGATAATGCTGTTGTCTCTTTCCGTTTTGTAATGTCGTTTTTATGTTCACTTATTCTTGTCTCCAATGTTCGTTTTGTTGTTCCAATGTATATTAGATCACAGCTCTCGTTATCACAGCCTTTGCACTTTATCTCATATACAACATTGCATTTTTTTGGTTATCTATTTTATCTTTCATGTTTTTAAATATTTTGTTTAATGTGCTGTTTGGTTTATATGAAAATTGTATTTTGTCAGTTTTTATTACTGCTTTCAGGCTTTTGCTATCAGTCAAACCTGGTATAAATTGTACACCGTAGAAAGTTGTTTGTTGATTGTTCTTATCGTTAGTAATGTTAGTCTGAGGATAATCTGTTTTGAGTTTAATTTTCACTTCTTTTATTAAATTGTTTATAAGTTTTACTGGGAAACTGTTGCGTCTAAGTATTATCGTAATTCTATTTATGTTCTTGGTGTAAAATTGATCGTCACTAACATTTAAAACTCTAAAGATGAAACTTTTTGCAGTATTAATTATCTGTGCCATGGGTTGCGTAGCATTAAAATTCATCAACCTCCCAAACGCTATATCCTTCGCATGCCAATCGAAAAGTATTCTGTAATTTTTTTGTTGCATTGTTGTGTCCAAATATGAGAGTTTTCCATTTATCCCATCTCCATAGTAAATTGAATCTTTGGGTGGTAACTGGATTTTAGAATTTTATCTTTATTGTCAAGTTTAATTATAGCTAAAATGTCATCTACATATTTAGTTATGTATTTAAGGTTAATGTTTCTATCTTCCAGTTCAGCTAATGCTTCGCCTAATAAGTTATCTAGTATAATATCAGCTATAGTGGCTGAAAGAGGGTTACCCATTGGCATTCCAATAGTTTGATTATAAATTTTTCCATCGTATAAAAAAAGGGTTTTTTCAACAAGTACTTTGCTTTCTAAAGCAAAGCAAAACAGAAAATTAGATTAAATTAAGGTCATTAAATTTTTTATTGTATTACGAAGAGAAAAGTTCGGCAATTATGGGTGAAAAATGATTTCTGGCAAATGTCTACTATGTCCACGCTGAGAGATGTCGATTTTTCAATCAAAGTTTTTAATCACTTTTTGGGAAAATTGCTGTCCTATACATAGCCACACAAAAACTAAGCTAATTGTGGTAAATCACACAATCTGGCTGGTAACTTAACTGCTAATTCTCATGAAATTATGCGATCGGCAAATTTGGTTTGCAATAATTGATCGTAAAGAAAGTCAATTCGATAGAAGCAACAAGGTTATTAATAAAGTACTGCCTCATATGCAGACACTTGTGATAAACTCGAGGTTTTGTCGAGATAGTGAAATCTGAAAGTTACAATTGTAAAACCCAGTGAGCCAAACAAATCCCAATTTGTTATTCAAGAAAATTATATTCCAACTTTACTGAAATATAGAAAATCGAAATAAAACCAAAAGGGATGAAATAATTCCCTTTTATTTTGCCTTAGCGAAAATAAATAATACCATTAATAATGTTGGAATACGAGTAATTAAAAAAGTTTCAGTTGAAACTAGTATTTATACCATTTTATGTAGTTTTATAGCTTCGATTAGACGTAAGATGTTTCTAGAAAGAGATAAAAATAATACAGGATAACTGATAGTAATGTAATTACCATATACTTGTGAGGCTGAAACTATAAATTAACGTGTAGTATGCAATAAACGTAAGTAAAAAATATTTAAATTTAGAACTGTCCCAATGGTAACGTTTTTTGAATTAATATAACAATTTTTTAAAATCAAATTGAAAAATGAAAGATTGACTTATTGTTGCATGGTAGGGAACAATTCAGACTTGACCTTGGCGATTTTTATCATTTATTATTTTAAATCATTTATAATTTTACTTTTCTATACATTTTCCTTCAACTTATATTTTCAAATATTGTCTTTTTCAAACTAAGTAACCGGGTCGGTATTTATATCGGATTATTCAATTCTGGCAACACCAACAACATGATAGTTTTGACATTTAGATTTTTGAAGAATTTGTACTAGATACATTGGCAATTGTTACAATGAATTCAATTTCAAAATAATTAAAAAATACATTGAAAATGGTGGTTTTGTTAAAGTTACATTTCGTAAAATTCGTGATATTTTAGACAATAGAATCGTTCATCTGAGACCGCTATTAAGAATTTGGTCATTAAATTTAGGTCGAAAGGCTCTATACATATTTTGCGAACACCAACGCAACTGAAAATATTGCAGCCGTGAGCCAGAGTGTTGAAGCAGATCCAAATTTGTCAATTCCTCGATGTTCTCAAAAATTGGGGTAGCTAAAACCACAATATCGTGTAACTTAACACCACTGGATTATTTTTGTGGAGCTATTTTAAGGATATGTCCATATGGAGCCAATTGAATCGATTTTAGCCCGAAAACTCAAATTCTGTGATTAATTAAATAGGACCACTATTTTTGCCAAAAAGTGATTACAAACTTTGATGAATGCATTGACGTTTGTCAGCGTAGTCATGGTGGATTTTTGCCAGATATCATTTTTCGTTCGTAATACAATAAAAATTTCAATCATCTTAGTGTAAATTTTCTCTATTATTTACTTGTAGAAAACAAACTTCTTGTTGAAAAATGTAACCGGGTTAAATATTTGATAAATAATTAAATAATTAAACCACAAGATTATTTGTATATTAAAACAATATTAGAATATTACACCAGAGAACAAAGTTTTGTACTTTAAATAAAATAAAATAATTGTTCCGTACTGAATTTATTAATATCTTTAAAATATGCAAAATGCATAAAGCCTTCTTTAGAAACTCTAAAGGTCACTCAAAATACGAAAATAATATAACTTAAACTTAGTACTATTCTTATTCAGTTCATAAACAATAAAATAACACTAACGTACGGTACGTTACTGCGGCATTTCTGTTTATGATTTTTCAGTTAATGTCCAAGGTAATTTGTTTGCGTATAAAATAAATTAAGAGTTTCTGTTCATTGATGTAAGGCTGTTGTATTGCTTTTTCAAGGACCGTTTAAATATTTTACCATTTTATACTTATTTAGCCGAATGGGTAAACGAAGTACGAAAGCCAATACATCGCTGATATTATAGATATTGCAAAAACGATAATAAAACAGAACTACTTTAGATTCAATAACAACTCTTACAAATTACCTGACGGACTCGGTATGGGAAACCCAACTTCCACAATCTTCATGGAAATTTTCATGCAACATCTCGAATAACTACACGTAAAAACACTCATGGAAAAACACAAAATCACTCATTACTATAGATACGTAGATGACATTATATGCATCCTTGAGCAAGACAGCGGCGAACAAATTCTAGAAAACTTAAACACAATTCATGATAAGATAACATACACAATGGAAAAAGAACAAGACAGAAATTTACATTATCTTGACATCACTATAACACGAGGAACTGACTATTTAACATTCGACATCTATAGAAAACCAGCAACAACGGACACTACCATCCACAACACCTCAAACCACCCTACCCAACACAAACTAGCAGCGTTTAGACATATGATACATAGGCTTGTGATAACTCCACCTTCTTTAGATAAGTACAGGAGGGAACTCGACACAATCTACGCCATAGCTATGAATAACGGCTACAAAACCACTACCATCGATAAACTACTTAGACAATACAACACTAAGAACAGAAATAGAGAAGACAAAGAGACAGCCGATACAACACGACGGCACACCTTTACTTACACAGGACCAGAAATATACAGATTAACTAACCTTTTTCACAAAGAAGGAGTACTCACAGCATTAAAAAGTGGAAACACCCTCAGACACTATTTCAGAACAACGACAGAAACAACTGACAAATTTAATTCCAGCGGGGTATACAGACTTACCTGTACCTGCAAACGAACCTATATAGGGCAAACTGGACGAACACTAAAAACAAGGTTTACAGAACACATACGTTCATACAAACGGAAAAGAGAAGATTCAAACTTTGCATTACACCTTGACACTCTCGGACACACACCAAGGGAAATAGATGAATGTATGAAATTATTACAGCCTAGCAAAAAAGGACAAAGACTAGACATTCTTGAAAATATGGAAATCTATAAAACAAAAACATTCAACAACGACATTATAAACGACCAGGTAAACACGACCTCAGACACAATTTTCACACCATTGAAACTACTCATGCAAACGGGCAAACGAAAAACGCCCTCAGACGGACACACGTACCTACATAACAGTAAAAGACGGAGGTATCGATAAATTCATTTTGCATACAAATGCCAGGTGGCTGGTATTCTGCTTACCTGAATATATACGGACCTAATAACGGAACTGTCTGAACGCCAACACTGACTCACCAGTACAAACTAAACCGCGGCTTGAGAATGATGCATTCGCATCGAAAGCGCTCGCCATCGAATACAAACCAGCCAGTTAGGACGGAAAATGGCAATATTATTTCATTTACTGGCGGAGGACAACCAAACAACATAGTACCAAAATTTGTCTTTTTTTAATAGTTATTGTTGACTGTACTCGATAACGCAACATACATTGTAAAATAATTTTTTTCTTTTATTAATATGGAGAACATATGATTTCTGCAAACTTTTTACCGCTATTTGAATTTAATTGTTAAAGCCAATCAAAATTGTTGTTACGAAGCTGGTTTGTTTAAGTTTTCAAAGGAAATTCTTATCAGTAAAAAATAAAGGAAATGACCTATTGTGTGTTTTACAAACTGCGAAGTTTTCTACGAAATCTTATACATACAAGACAACAATTGCATGCTTTTAAGAAATTTCACGAAATAAACTAATAACAAAACAACAACAAAAACAACTAACAAAGAACAAAAAGAAGCACACAGCCGAGCAGGCGCCTAAACTGAATGCTAATAACAATAGCAATATGGGGTGATGTTGAAGTAGAATAAATATTCTTATATGTGGGAACCGCATGAACAACCTATATAAGCCGGGATAATGAGTTAATTCAAGTTGAAACATCGTTGTTTAGGAATAAACGTAACATTCTAGTTCACTTTTTGTACTTTTGAGCTAATTTTAATCAATTCTAAAGCAGGAAACATTGTAGTGACCAGAAAAATAAGAAAGAAGTATAGACTCATGTCAAAATATGACCTTACTTTGGCGAACCGGCGCAGAGATTCATGAGTGCCTACACAGAGTTATCGAACTTGTTACAATATTCAACATAATAGGAGGTGTGATCGTATAATTTCCGTGCAGTTTGTCAGACATACAAAAGTATAAAGCAACAATTACTTACTATTGCTGAGTGTGTTAACTCTACCTTTTCTGTTAGTTGCTGTGTTTGGAAGGCAAAGCAGAACACTGATGATTAAGAAATGAATAGTCAGGCAGCAAAGAAAACAGAATTTTAAATGTATAATTACATATACTTTAAGAGACCCATCTAGTATACATAATATATCTAACCGAAAATTGGAAAATAATTTTAATATTTATGCGTGCTCTGTCGCATTTATTTATTTCTACGCCAAATATTCATTTACCTGATTTATAAACACAATGTTTTCCATAAACGTTCACTTATGCTGTGTATTACAACTTCATTATGGTCCTTATTACATCCACTAGCAAAATTATTTTGTTAACATAAATGCATGCAAAATTTTTAATAACACAATGAATGGAAATATCAAAAAGTAATTAATAAAAAAACCGTAAAATTTAGTAAAATATGCAAAAATAAAATAACAAAATATTTGATAATAAAGTATGACATCAAACTCAATGCTCAACTACTCATATAGCACTGTTCACTTTGCCATCTTAGTGGAGCTGGTAAATATATTTTATAGACGATTAGATTTCGAACACTCAAATTCATTAAAATTCACACCCAATTGAAAGAAAATGCTTCAATATTTAAAATTTATTCTGCTTAATTGTGATAAAATGTGTAAAAATTGAATATCAGAAATTTCTAATAATCGTTTTCGTTAAAATAAATTAGACCACAGCCGGTGTAAGTAAAAATAAACTCGTATCACAACAGCAAATGTCCATAAAACTGTCAATAAATTTTTTCTAATGCTATAAATATGAAAAACTGTTTAAAAATAATTTCATTAAAATAATTAGGTTAGAAAATGTAAACAATTTTAGACTAAAAAGAGAAAACACTTTAAGCATGCTATGAGTAGAAAAGTAGAACTATTATTTACTCAAAACTTTTATACTTATTAATTTTAGTTTTTAACCTATTTCCCGTTTATTCCTTTTAGTAAACGTTATATTGAGTTTATTTATTTCAAAATAACAGCACAGCAGTTTAGAGTTTTAAAATTATATTAAACGATTTCTGCACTGTAACGCCTTAAAAGATTCTGAACAAGTTTCCTAATTTTATTAGAGCAATTACCATTATAGTAACGATAAAACAGTGAAGTATACCCCACATTGCGCTGATGCTATAGGGAATCAATAGAGATAGATCACCTATTGTCTCCAATGAGCCTCTTGACCCTCTCTCGAATGCGGTCGAGCAAATCAAAATAGACTTTCGAGCGCCGGCACATGCATTAGAGTTGTATTTCATGTTTGGAATAAATAGTATGTAAATCGGATGGAGTGCCACATCCATTTAGAAAACCGAGGCACTTGAAAGTTTCTTAAAAACCTGAAAAATGCGCCCAGTCTGTCGAACATCCCATTGTATTTTCATGCCAAAAACATCTAGAGCTTCAGGTTCATTAACATCTATATACCCATAGTAAGAGATGCAACATGATTTCCAGCATCATTTTAATACTTTCACAAACAAGGTCATTTAGAAAAATAAAAAATAGGGTGGGAGAAAAAACGGAGGCTTGCGGTACCCCCGAATTAATCTTAAACTCATTAAATGAAATCCCATGTGTAACAAAACGTACATTGCCATTACTGAGAATACTTGCTATAAATCTAATGAAATTATCACCGATACCAAAAGCAACAAGTTTTGACATAAGCGCATCATGCCATACTCTATCAAACGCCTTGGAAATATTTAGAGCGACTATCTTACTTTATCCGAATTTCCGTATGAAGTTGCATTGTTTCGATAGGAAAGCTAGTAAGTCACCTATAGAGCGCCCCCTACAGAAACCATACTGTCGGTCGCTAAGTTAGCTCTTGGACTCCAGGTATCTTACAATATGAAAATTAATCATACTTTCCATTACTTTAGAAAAGGCAAAACAAAGTGCAATTGGGCGGTATTTTCAAAATTGTTAGCCTCACCTTTTTTTGGGGATCGGCGTTACATTAGCAACCTTCCAACGCTTTGCAAATTCAATGACATGATACAACGTGATAAACGGGGGTGCTAACGGATGCGTTAACGTCGAAGAGCACTGTTTTAAGACCAGTAATATAGTGCCCCGGGAAACTTATTGATGTTGAGTTCTGCTAAAATCTTGTTAACTGCTCGAACTCGAAAGAATATCTTCAATATAGTAACGGATGCTCTGTCGAGCTCGGACGGTAGTTGACTGCTTGCTGGAAAATAAAAATTACTTTCAAATATACCAACCAAAAGGGTAAATATTATGTCATTCTTTAAAAGGGTCAGAGTTGAAGAACTAGCATTATCCCATTCTCTTTTAGCAAATGAGTCCGAAGAGTAGCAAATGAGTCCACGAAGGCGCTTCTCCTATAGATTTTTTCGCGCCTTATTACACATGAGGATCTCGCTCTTTTACGTAGCGAATCAGTAAGTGCGTTTTTTTTTCAAATACTGAAAGCTTCCTTTCTTGATTATGGATATAATTATGGCTTAGTATGTAAACGTATTCAAAAAGGGACCAATAAAGAACTCAATATTAGGAATAAGAAAAATTTGTTTCGTATTTTCATCTATATTTAGTTAATCCAGAAGCAATATTTCAAGACCACCACCTGTGCTTTTAAAGTGCATATTCCATGGGAAAGTGAATTTTTTGTCGCCTTCAATGCCCTTGTGGAGGTTTTTCAATCCTGGATTTTTTAAATTATTGACAACTGTTGAAAATTTTCTGAGAATCATGGAACTTACATGTTTTAATGTTGCATTTAATATTTAGTAGTGAAAATAATGAAAGACGAAGGTAAAGCATTTTTAATTTTCGTTTTTAAAAGTTTAAGAAAATTATAAATATTTCTTTGGATTTTAAAACTTAACTTAAAGTATAAATTGTTAGCAAAAATTTTGCAGCCATGAAAAATGTTAAGTGATAATTAAAACTCATTTTTGTTCTAAAATCGTTTTTTTTATTTTTAACAGATTCATGATTAATGGATTTAGTTATTTTCTACTAGAATATTTTTCTGTCTTGGTTTATCACCCACGTAAAGTTTTATAATCCCACTTTGATTTCCTTCACTCTTAAAATTAATTAATTTACATTTGTATTGAAAAGGATCCAAACTACTTTTTACGAAATTGTGCCTTACTTTATTTCGAAGAACAAATGCTTGAACATACAACGAAACATGCCACCCAAATTCTAGTTTCCCTTTTACAATTTTTGCATTACATGTAAGACCAAAGGTACATTCCACAATTTTTTTTTAATTAAATAGGAAGCACAATGAAATGGTGTTATCGAATTGAGGAATGCATGTTTGATTTTATTACAGTGACCAGCCTAAATAAGACCTTCCAATTATTCTAATTACAAAAGCTTTCAATTAATTTTGTTCTACAATTTTTTATATTATTAAAAAATTTAATTTTGTATAGTGTTTAAATAAAAAATGTGTTCGTTTACTATACTCGATTGAAAGGAAATAAGCTAAAAAGGAATCTTATGATACATTCAATGATTAGTAGAGTTGGCTACATAAGTGATTGTCTTACTCATATTTAGCTTCTTTCTAAGCTTAGACTGACTTAAAATAATGTTATACATAAAATCCCCTAGATTAAGGTAAACTTGGCTTATAATGTCAACAATAAATTGGAAATTAAAGTATTTTAAACAATTAAATAACAAAACTTATCGCATCGGAATTTGTGTACGAATTTCTTGGCTAAATGGTAATTAGAAACAGCAACGTAGAACGCAAAAACAGTAGTCAGAGCCAGACATTTTTAATTGGGTGAAAATTAACATGCATCACTAAATAACGACAACCAACACAAAAACTATTTTGTTTTTCGTTTGGTACGTGTCATCGGTCATATGGAGTCAATGCTCTTTTGTAAATTTTCTTTATTTCATTGTATTTTCAGTTCACCAGTTGTCAGTCGATTTACCCAAATACACATATTTGCATTTGTTAGTTTATTGAACTCTAGAGAAATAAAATAAAGTGAATTGAAATTGATCAACTTCAATTTGTGCTGTTGATGCTGATGTTTAAAAACAGTTTTGAAAGCAGAGTACTTTAATCGACCTTAGACTAACGTTAAATAGTTAAATATACAAAAACATAAGCAGAACACTTAAACAAAACAGAGTGAATACCAATTAAATAAAATTTTCTTTTAATAAATAAATCAAGTGATGCTATAGATTTTAACCCTAGTCCTTATACCGAACTTTCACTACGAGAACGAATACCGAAGTACAGGTGTGGCCAGTATAAATATTTTCCTGCTGCTGCTTGGCGTGTTAAGAAACCCCAGATTGGAAGCTGCTACATGTGCTATGATTGCGAAGAACGCAGAAGACGCACCCGTAACATGTGCTCTTTATGTAAACGGCCAAAATGTATGCAACATTCCAGAAATTCCTTTGTGTGCGAAATTTGCAATAAAGAGGAAAGAGATTTAAATAATAATAAAAAATTACAATAAATAATTATTATAATATTAATGTTATTGTTATAGATATTATTAAAAAAAAACATAAATTTATATTACTTAAACAAAAACATTCTTTGATTACATAGTCAACTCACACTTGGGTATACGTTCTCGGGGATCTCGACTTTGGAGGCTCATAGCAAGTCAACGCCTCGACTTAGTATAGTAGCTTAGGTTTCAATCGACGCAGTTTTGCCATCTTCTTAGATCCGAAGTTTCAGAAAAAATTTCCAGCAGTTTGGGATGTACATTGCTACGAGGCACACACTGGCCACACCTGTACACAGGTATAAGCTAGGGTTAATATATTGTTACGTCATTTCCTTTTAATAATCGTTTAGCTATATTGAGTTCTTTAATTGAAAAAACACAGAAATTTACAGAGATAGACTGTACGGAACTTACACGATTACCTTTGTTGTTTATTATTGTATCAAACTACACTTCTTTGTGTAAGTACTCATGAATCTGTCGCCAGTTCGATTATTGCCAAAGTGGGGTTATGTTTAGAAATGAGCCTTACTGCTTCAGAAGAAGACTAAAATAACAAAAAGTGAAATATAATGTTGTTTTTTTTAATAAGCAAAGTAAACACGATGGTCTTTTCTTAACGACTATTCAACTTGAATTAACTCATTTGTCCCCAGATGGTTCAAACGGTTCTCCCATATACAAGAATATTCTACTTTAACATCATCCCATATTGTGGTAGTTATTATCATTCAGTAAAGGCGCCTGCTTGACTGTGTGTTTTGTTTTTGTCCTCTGCTAGTTATTGTTGTTGTCTGTTGTTTAGCCTACTTCGTGGAATTTCTTTGAAAAATGTTGTAGCTATCTTTTGTCTATAGACATACATATCATTTGTCGAGCACAACCACCTTATGCAGTTAGTGAACGAGCCAACACACATTTCTGGTGTTGATGGGCACCATAGTAATACGCTCGACCTTTTTCTAACTTCACACCCCCAAAAGTATGAAATTAGAGTTTGTGCACCTCTTGGCAATTCCGATCACTGCACCATCTCCGCCTCCTTTTCGAAATCAGCTGCTAAACGTTTGAAAAATATTTATGAGGAGGCTCGTTGGGACAAGCTCAACGAATTTTTTAGTCAATTTATTTGACAACTATCTTCCTTGGAAAATAATACCGATACCATTGCAGAAATGGTTACAAACATCATTATGTTTGCAATGAAAACTTTTATTCGATCCAAAAACATTTCGACTAAAACCACATCGAAGTCTTGTTTCAAAGAAGCTTTCAAGTGCCTTGGTTTTCTAAAACATGTGACGACCAAAAGTCGGCAGGCTTGTTTTTGGATCACATTAGACTCTCTATGTATATTTTTAATATTTATTAAGTTTTTTACTGAATTTCATAAATTTTTTACATGTTGTTGTTGACTTGTGTGCATATGATTCCTTAGAAAGCAGGTAATTTGTAAAAAGACACAATATGTCATTACGATTACTTTTCTTACTGATAATTAATTTTTTTTAAACTTAAACCAAGCATTTTCGTAACGATATGTAATAAAAGCTCCTGATTGTCACAAATAACAAAAATGCCAAAGAAAGCAGCACCATTGTATTTTTATTTAAAAATTGTTTGCTTAATAATGAATTTAATTTGTAAAATACCCCTGATTTATTAACAACTTGGTGATCACGTTTATTTTTTGCCCCTTCAATGGTTATACCTGCAGGCTTGTTTTTGGATCACATAGCAATTAAATCACAAGCAATTAAACTCTATATATTTTTCAAATTTTTTAGTTTGGTTTAATAAATTTCATAAATTTTTACATTTTTCATATTTCTGAATATTTTTTGTTTAATGAATTTTATAATTTTTTTAAAAGAGAACATTTTTATTATACACTTTTCATTTTATATAATTCATAATTATATTATATAATTACATTTATTATTTGTTAATGAAATATTTGAAATTATAATAGCCGTTAAGAAGCGCCACCTATTAACATGAAGATTCATTCGTAAGGAAAACATACCATTAAACACAACCCTGAACAGTCGCAAGCAGCTGTTGTTTAGTGGTATGGGTGTGTATGTGTGCCTGGCAGAAACATATAAAAGCGAGATAATTACGCTTTTGAGAAGAGTTGGCCACGGGCAAGCAACCGGGTAAGACTTCTTTTAAGTGAGTTAGAATTTTATTCAACTTCATTAAAATAGTCTTGCGAATAGGTTCAGCTCAGTTAATCAGAGTCAGAATTTTGTTTTGTTTGAATTAATTGAGTATAGCTTAGGTCTACGGCCAAGCAAGTTCTGTCGCTGCTTCACCTGGCCAGAATTTTATTCGCCCGGGTGACTAAGGCCAGAGCAAGGCCGCGCTTTGTTCAGCAAGGCCAGAATTTTTTTCGCCCTAGCTGGACAAGATCGTAAAAACTCGAACACCAATTTAGACGTGAAAAGGTTGTCTCAGAATCTTATTCGTGACAACCGTAACAAGTCAAAAATTGGTGGACAGGCAAACTGTTCTTCTCAGACTGGACCAGAATCTTATTCACTCCAGTGTGAGAAGCAGTAGGCTAGCTGGCGGAGAGGATTCTTGAGGGCCACGAAGCGGTGGGTCTTCGTTGGCATGGTCAGTAGTACTGTAGTATAATTTTAACCTAGTTTAAGAGTGAATTATAATAGAAGAATTTTTTTTTTGTAAAACAAAAGTGTCTCTTTTGATTAGTGAACCAACATTTTTTTTGTAACGAACCCTGGACGCCGCGAGCTTTACCCTAGCATAACGCGAGAACGTGTCATTACAAACAGTGTAGGAGATACTTCACTGATCTGATCTTCGTACTATTTATACCATCTATATACGTCCAAAGATGGAATACAACTCTCATTGGTCCAAAAGCCAACTTTGGAGTTGCTCGACCGCGTACAGGAGAGAGTCGTGAGGCTCATTGGGGACAGTAGGGTATCCAACTCTATTGATTCTCTAGAGCATCGACACAACGTGGAATGTTTTATTTTATCATTACTACAATGGTAAGTGCTCTAACCAAGTTAGGAAACATATTCTTATTACTCCCACGTTTTCATGTTTAACTCGATTTTCTTTGAGAGTACAACACTACTTCCTCTTTTCTCCTCCCTATTTTATTATATTATATTACACCCTACAGCGACCTATAGAAATCCTACAATATATAATATGAGAGCAATACATCCCTTTGTACAGGGATCGTTTTCTTCATGTTCTCCCGATCGCAGTACCTACAACCTTGCCCACAATGCCATTTTCAATCTTTACCCAATGCAACTTTGCAAAATTGAGAGAAATTTACTTTTGCGCAAGATCCATTTCTTTTCTGGTAAAAGCTAGTGAATATGCCAAGGAATGACTGCTCTAAATTGACTATACGGTATGCCTGTTTAACATGATCCCGATGACAAAAAACGTAAGGCATTTTATTTAGAGATGTTGGGCAATACATAGTCGCCTTGAAGCTTAATTTACGTTAAGGCCTTTAACGCCACTTAGGTATCTGATATGCGACAAAATTATAGCTCCTATCCGTCTCCTTAAACTTCGCTTAGCTCATATAAGTATTTGGTATCCTTAAGTCTGATATATTGTTGGGTATTTGCACAGGGGAATGTCCCTTGATTTTTCGATTAAAGTTAAAAGACTGCATTATGACTTGAACAAATTTTATAAATTAAAAAGCGAATTCATAATCAGATAACCAATTGTATACATTATTTTCCTTTTAAATTATTTTTGTGTGTCTGAATGTTATTTTATCGAAAAACATTGGAATAGCTATATAACATAAATGAGGTTACTTATATAAAATAATTCTGTATTTATAAAAATAAAATATATAAAATATTTTTATAGCTCCAAGCTCTTATGTTATTTTACTGCTAAAGTTTTTAATATTTATGCTTAATCCTTCTCACGCCTTTTAAAAAGTTTTAAAAGCTATTTTTCGTTCCTATAACTTTTTAAAACCCAAACAGAAAACATGAAGTAAAGTTAAGACAATTTTTTATGATCACATTTTATATGAATCAATTCAATTTTATGTGCTTAAAGAGAAAGTCCTTAAATTTCAAATACAAAGCAAATTAATAATAAAGGTAGCAATAAGTTGGAATTTTTACATGTATAAAAAAGAATTAGATATAGGAAACAAAAATGTATAAATATTACAGGAATACATAAAAGCTCTGTTACTAAGCCACGCAGGGGATATAGAAGATAATTAAGTGTATTTAAAATTTATGATGTAAATTGCTTTTTTTGTACCCTATTTTGTTATTTCTTTTCAACTACTTCCAACTAATAAAATATTAGCTTTGTTCCCGTACTCTACCTTGGGAGCCCGCGGGTTCCCAAATTTACCCAAAAGCGTTCCCGTACGCATAGTTTGGGCAAGTGAGAGAGAATTTGAGAGAATAATATTCTTCTTCTTTCCGCCCAAAACAGCCCGCACTTTTTCTTCGGGCTGATTTGATAAGATTGTAAATCAATCAGCTGTTGCATAAAATAAACAATAAAAATTGTCAGCGAACAAGTTTTCTTTAGAGTTGAAATAAAACTTTTTATTGAAGAATGTTGAAAAATGTAAGTAAATGCTTAAATTCTGTATTTATGTATGTATGTACTTATATATCTATGTATAAAAACATTCTAATGAAATATGTATATATATATGCGTAGATAACTACATATGTACATATTTCCATGGACATAAAACAAGTAGACAATTTTGACATTTTATTTCGGGCTAAAAATTTGGTTTTTAGTGTTCCCGTACTTTTAAACGTTTTAGTCTCTAATTGAGAGTATTTTTTTATTACTCTCATTTGCCCAAACTTTACCCAAAAAGTACGGGAACACAGCTATTTAATACCAGAGACGATTAATAATTGGCTGCATAGTAGTCGAACAGCATAATGCTTTGCTTGTGTTTTATTTATAGCGATAACACAGGGTTTGCTCGAGGTATAAGTATTGATATCGGCCAACTATATGTCTTCACTGCATCGTAAATTATTTTTACAACAAAGTTCCTTTGTTTGCAAGACATTCCTAAAAAAAAATAAATATAGAGATAATTCTCGAGTCCGCTTGCAAGTGTGATATATATTTACGTCAGCATCTTGCCCTAACGTGATATTAGTCTTATTATAACCCAAGCTTGACTTAAATCTGTTGCAGTGCAATAGCACGTAGGACACGTAGGGCCAAAACTAGGTTTTACTGCACAGATACCATTCAACTCTTCAAAGAGCCTTAGCAATAATCAGAATAGGGAGAGAGAACTGAGAGCTACGATTTTTCGTGGTGCTAGTAGTAATTTCAGACTTTAACATTTGTTTCTGTCATTTTGTAGACCTTACATGTTGAAGTGTCCACTGCTGCCGTCTATTTTTAAAACTTTCGCACCTAAATTTGCTCTACTTAGACGAGGCTTAACTAAATTTCTTCTGATCAAATATTAATTTTTTTTTCTTTCGTCCCAGCTCTCAGTAAATGGCCCCTACTCATGCAATGCATTATGCCAGAACTTTAAAAATAGATTATGGGTGCGAGGAAGAAGGGCGTAGTGTTTTTGGACATTAGATTGAAACTTTCCTACATTGAAAGTGACAGAAAAAACTTCTGAAGTAACTTTATTTCACTTGCGGACTGTTCTGCTAATAAAGGATTTTTCCCTGTAATATGTAGAGCTATTCACCAATCAATCAATCACAAATGGACCCTGAATGAAAAGCATGTTAAATGCGAAAACGTACAAGTAACCAGAACAAGTTCCCTAATTTCAGCAGAGCACTTACCATTGTAGTAAGGATAAAACAGTGAGTTGGATACCCTCTTTTATGCGGTCCAGTAACTCCAAAATAGATTTTAGGAAGCCCGTATAAGTAGTTCGAAGATCGGGTGAATTAAAGTATCTTTTATACAATTTTAGAAAACAGGCACTTGAAAGGCTCTTTAGAAGCTTAAGAATGCACCGATTATTACACTATATTTTCATGCCAAGAACATCAAGAACTTCCGATTCCTTAATACTTAATTCACGAATATCAACAGATGCAGCATCATTTCCAAAGACATATCTCTGTGCAGGAGTGCAACATTAAGTCTTACGGGCATTAAAATCGGCGCTATTCATACGACCCTATTTGGAAATTGTTACGAGATCCTGATTGGGGATATCATTACAGGGTGTCCGCCGGGTAGGTATACTACTTTATATTGCCGCCATTATGGTAAATGTTAGTCTTGACAGTTCATATTCCGCAGTCGTGAAGTAGACTCGTGGCAAATTTATTATGGAAAATATTAGATAAAGCAACGTGTTTTAATCGCTAAAAGATTTTATGAAACTCAATCGTCGATTTTCATGAAAAAATCATAATGAATGACGAGTATAATTTTCATGTGAACGGATATGTGAATAAACAGAACAATCGATTCTGGGAAATGGGAAACCCTCAAGTTATTCAACAGTCCCCTTTGTGCCCATTAAAAGTGAAAGTATGGTGTGCAATTTGGTCATGAGGAATCATTAGACCTTACTTCTTTAAAAACGAAAACGGCGTAACGGTAACAGTATAGGGAGCGAAATCGTGATATGGTTGAAAACTTTTTTAATCAAAAATTGTGAACAAATGAACCCTATATTTCCTTTCCGGCGGACACCATATATTTCCTTTTGGAACTAACCTCTAATTTTATGTATTGCCGGCAAAGTATTGTTAAGTGCTCAGAAATTAATTTATTTCTGGACACTCAACACCCAAATATAATTACTCGATATCCTACGACTTATAAATTTTAATCCTAATTATATGTAATATTTTCCATCTCAAATATATATATAATTCTATTCAAATTTTGGACACATCAAATTAATTAGGACATACAGTTATAAAAATAAATTTATTTACTTTAATTTTTAAATTTTAGAAGCCCATTATACTTTTATATTTGTAATACCTACCTACCAAAATAAATTTATCGAGAAATTAAAATTAATCAATTTTGCTAACAAAAATATCAATATTTTAAATTAGGCTAAATTTTATTTGAATTTTTTTAATGCCATTAAAGTTTCCTATTTCTTCATTTAATTTTAGGGATATGAAGCAAATTTTTGATATTATTAGTAGTTTCCTGTCTGCTAATAATAATATATAAATAATAGATTTTGAAGTATACTACAGGAATACTAATATTATTATGTGGTCATGCATATACATTAGGGGGTTACAAAAAATAAATGTTGAATTTTCCACCGATCGTTTGTTAGACAAAAAAAATGTTTCTTCTTGTACTCTAATTTTTTTTAAAAGATTTGAAATCGTTACATATTTATTAAATACTTATTCTGGTGAATGGTGGGAAAATCAAAGAACTAAAAAAATAGTTGTTAATGACACAGCTGAGAAAGGAATAAAATTAATTGAAGACTTGAAGTCATCCTTGACAAAATATGAAAGACAATGACAGTTTTCATTACAACTGGTATCTGAATGAAGGCATCTTTTTCCGAACTTTACAAAAGCTACCGTATGAAGTCCATAATAAAATTTTACACTATTCCTAAAAAAATTGTTTCGATTTTAGGGCTGAAAAACTAGGATTTTTTTGAAAAACTGTTGTTTTGCTTACTTTAACCCCAATGTGGCACATTTTAGGGTGAAGAGCCGAAGAATATTTTTTATCTCATATACTTTTTCACACCCTAATGTCCACATGACTTCGTAAATGTTATATTTATGGCTAATTTGCTTTTTCGTTTTATTAAAATATACTTCATTTTAAAGACAGAAAATATTTGACTCCCAATATGTATTTTTAATTGAATGCATATAAAAATATTAATATTTTCATTTATACACATTTTCCATATGTTTACATTTTCCATTTTTCTTATTAAGCATTTCATTTGCAAATTATTTGCATGTATGTAAATGTAAATCATTATCTATTTTGTGCATGGAAAAACATATTTTACGAGCATATGAACGAAAGTACATATTGGTTTTGCTTTAAAGATGAAAACAATAAAATCTCTCTTAAATTAAGAACAACAACAAAAAATTAATTAAATATAATTTCATGTCAGTGTACATATTAATGGTATGATGTAAAGGGTAATCCAATAGCATTTTTTGCTTCAGAAAATATTTGCATTCAATAAAAATAAGAGATTTATATAGTTATCAATATTATGGACAGTCCGATGGATTAAGCATATTTCAGGTTTTTAAAAAGCTTTCCTGTGCCTCCGTTTTCTAAAACGATGTAAAAGATACTTCACACCATTTGATCTTCGTACTATTTATACCACCTATATCCTTCCAAATATGGAATACAGCTCTCATAGGCCAACGCCGCAATGCCTAATTTGGAGTTGGTCGACTTCCTACAAGAGCGCCAATGCTAATGATTCTCTAGAGCATCGACACAATATGGCTTATATTTTACTGTTTTATCGTTACTACAATGGTAAGTGCTCCAATGAAATTATGGAACTTGTTCCTCTTACTATCACGTTTTTGCGTTTAACACAGTTTTCGGGGAAAATCTTTTTTAGCAAAACAGTTCGTATGTGGAATAAACGCCCCCAGAGGTTTCTATGTAGAAAATTCAAGTTGAATGTCGAAAAACACTACTCTCCCTTTCCTCCTCCCCATAACCTAATTTCTTACTTCTGGCATAATGCATTGCATGACTAGGGGTCATTCACTTAGTGATGATCCGAAGAAAAAATGTAATGGAGGTTCTTATCTAACACAGGACAAGCTAAATCCATTAGAAGAACATGCATAGCTCTCGGTTCTAATTACACACTTATTCATCAACTTTTTAAGGGAATGTTGTAGAACTAATCACCGTTATTTGAACGTTCTCTTACCTTTTTTTTTTTTTTCTTTTTAAGAGAAGTAGCACTTCAGGTAGCAATGCCTATTTAGTCAAGTACCGTGCTAATTTCTTTAGCAAAGGGATAGAGAAAAGATGAAACAGGTGGTGAAAGTAGAAGGATAGCTGGAAATTAACTGCCGTATAACACAGCACAGCGACCAGTGACTATGCCTTCATCGCTGAGCAGCCCCACCGACAGTTAATTTTTATTTTTGTAGTGAAAAAACCAAGGTCTTCGTTGGGAATCGAACCCACAACCCCCATACTAACAAACTAGTACACTACCTACTAGCCTACAGGGGCACCTGTAGTATGTTGGCTTTCTAATCGGTAGAGAAGGCCATTCGAAAACGGCATTGGTTTTGATGAGTCGTTATAAAAGGGTCCAGTTATTTTAGTCACTTGCTATAGCTACTATTGTTTTAACTGCTTACATGTTAAACTTCTTTATTTATTCATTAGTGTATAAAATTGTTTCTAGAAGCAAATGGTTAATGTGGATTGGAAATAAAACGTTTTGTCTTATAATTTTTCAAGACTGAATTTCTAGAATTTCTCGTTGGACAAGAAAAATTGGAAATATATATAAAAGAAATTAAAACCAAAAAGATTTAGGGTTTTGCTTACAAGTGTATGTATAACTGAAAGCCAGAGGTATACTACTTTATTTTGCTTACCGTTTGAATGTTTTAATAAGAGTGAGTTTATTCATTTTATGAATATGCCACGAAGGCTTTAAATACTCAACAGTTTGTTCTATTCTTTGTCGTTTCACTCTTACTGTTAACATAACGTTAGGTTATAAATAATTGTTATAAACTACTAGCAAACCCGGCGAACTCCGTTTCATCACCAGATGGTTTCGTTTTTTGTAACATTTCGTTTGGGGGTTAAAAGATAAAGAAAAATTATTTTTTTTTGTTTTATATTTGAAAAGGAAAAATTTTATTTCATTGCACAACAGTAATGAATTCATTTCGATTACAAAAAAGAAGTGGAATTTGGTTGAACTTCTCTAAGTAAAAAATGAAAGTGAATCCAAAGTAAATACTGAATCGAAGCGTTATAAATGTCCGCCAATTTTACGTTTTATTAAAGTGCTCTATGGTAAACCACATTTTCTTGTTTTTGGTCTGGCGTTGACACAAACAAAGCGGATGCTTTCCCAACTCGTGAACACGCAACGTATAGCTGCCCATGCGAAAAGCAAAGCTTTTCCAAATTTTTTCAGCAAACAATAAGCGATTGGCCTTGCGACTTGTTAACTGCTATTGCAAACACAAGGCGAACCGGAAATTGCAATTGTTTGAAGTCAAACGGAAGAATCATTGGTATTCGACGAATACATACATTTTCACCTGAGTACTTTCCGTTAATAATGGTTGCCTCAATCAAACTCGGCATAAGTCTTTTCACCGCAAGTCGAGTACCGTTGCAAAGTCGCGGTGGATTCAAATTACGCAATAACATAATAACTGAACCAACTTTGAGTTGCAAGTTATGTCCAGAGAGTTCAAAAACTCCGTTGGATAATTCACTGCATCATAGGGATTTTTTATGGAATCAACGGATTTGTATATCACCAAATTGCTATCGATTTTTGATTGAATGGTAAAATTTAGTGCATGTACAACATCATTATTCTTTGGGGCGAGAATTGCTCGTTGACTTAGACAAGCATAATTCTGATAATTCGCACTAATGTTTGGGAAAACATTTTCAATAAAAGCTAATTGAGAATCTACAAATCGTCAAAAGTCGTTGGTAAGAGTAATTAATCCAGCTGTCGCATCAACTGGGACTTTTCAATTTCCAACAGCTAACAATTGTTTGGAAAATTGTGCAACACTTTGATCATTTTGAAGTTGAACTCTCATATTAGTGGTTAGCGATAATGTTTTTACGTTATTTCACAAAGGTGATACCTTCAGACAAGCATTTAATTCATCTGCAGGCGTTGCACGGGGAATTATTGGCACCGTTTGCCTGAAATCGTCTGCCAACAATAACATCAAGCCGCCAAAGTTGTTATTTTGCCGAAGATCCTTCAGTGCAAAGTTAAATGCCACTTTGCACTCATCCTAAACAATGAGCTTGCATTGCATCATTAATTTTCCCATTGCACTGGATCGGAAAATGATGTGATAAGGTTTACATCTGCACCGGCAGTAAGCCATAATCAGATGGTGCCCATTACCACTGTGAATGAAAAGCAACGCCATTCACGCCCTAGAAGGCCATCGAATAAGTATATTCTCCGGTCACTACTAGAAGCAATTTCAAAAGCTTGAAGTAGGTCGCAGCCTTTACTTCTTGCTAAAGAGTTAGAGACTATCCAACTCCTGGTCCAGAACGCATAAAGCTTAATATAATTAAGAACACAACGGCATTCATACTCACTGGACATGAACCATTCATTGTGTTCATTGTGAATGATCCGAACCACAAACTCTCACGAGGGTCTCGAAACACACAGCCACCACGATACTCCCAAAAGGGCCATAACTTCAATAATCAGCCAGAGAACAGCTAAATACCTAAAGAGACAAATAACGGAACTCTGCTGGCCGCTGATTCCCGTGGAAATATAGTGGATTGTTCAGGTGACTCCTACTAGCCTTTAAGGGGCCTGGGCTTTCTTTTACCGCGCAGGACAGATGGAATAGTAGGCTCCAAAAAGACTATCATGTGCCCCTGGGGGGAACTGGATCGGGAAATATTGCATGTTGGAATATAAATTGTATTTATATTGAATGGCAACTTAAGCGCAGAATGTGTAGTGCGACCGCCATCTAGAAGTGTCGCCGCAATTCCAGATGATGCTAACGCCAAAGTTATATCATATCTTGATCGAATAGTGGCCAAAATCAATGAAATGACAAATGTTTTCCCTGTTTCTCCAGGAAGAATAGACCACCAGAATTATTGTCCACCACTTGCATAAATGTTTCGTATACTTGTTTTTGCTGTTAATTAAGAAACGGCATAATTTTTCGAACGAATTGCTGCAATGTATCAACATTGTATTGCAGCTCTCGATTTAATTCTTGGTTGAATGCATCGTGCATCGATCGATTTGGCGCAAGTATTCCTACTTTAATCAGTAGCTTGTTTGCAATAGTCAAGCATTGATCCTCAATCAGAATCAATCCTTCATTAAATATTTCATTTAATTAACAACTTATAAAAATATATGTAACTATAAATATACAAAAGATATAAAATATATTTCAATATTCAAATATAAATATTAAAAATATAAAATCTTAATCTTAAGATTAAGATTTAATAAAAATAAAAAAAGGTCGAATAAAACTGAAAATAATATTAAAAATATAGAAATATAAAAAATAAATATATAAGAATTTAGAAACTGATTTTTTTGACATGTCTATCATAGTCGACTTACTATATTTTTCTAAATCCTTTAAAACGGAGCATAAACTTGAATAAAAGTAAGCTATTATACAAATAACCATATCTCTGTTTAAAATTAAATTATTTATTTAGTTTTTTTAAATGATCTTTTTTTATTTATCTTTAATAAATATCTTTTTTCTTTTTTAAGATCTTTTTTTTGTTAATAATTTTTTGTTTTCAAAAATATAAAATTGTTTCCTGAAGAAGCTTTCCAAAGGAAAGCGAAATATCGAGAAGAAAATATATATAAAAAAGATCTTAAAAAAGAAAAAAAAATTTATTAAAGATTAAATTATTTATATAGAAGAAATTATATATATAGAAGAATTTTGTATAGAAGAAATTTGTGATGAAATTTTATTAAATTAAATATAATAAACACTTAAATTAGGTACTATTTTTAATTATTTCTTATGTTAATTATCCAACATTATATTAGAAGAAGTTTATTTTTCAATTGTGGCAACACCTATAATATGATAGTTTTGACTATTAGTTTTTCTGACTAATTCTTAGTAGATGCATTGGCAATTGTTACAATGAATCCAATTTCGCACGAAAATCGCACTAAAATAATTAAAATCGACTATGAAAATCGTGCTGCTGTTAAAGTTTCATTTCATGAAATTAGTGATATTTTGCGTGGTAATTTGAATCATCTTAATCTAAATTTTTTGTTGTATTTTCTTTTAGAGAACAAACTTCTTGTTGAAAAACCCTCTATAATAAAATATTTCTTTACTGGTTAAAAAGCTTTAATGAAACCTTCAAAGCCCAAAATAATAATGATATAAATTCGCTTGTGGCCCTTATCAAAAGATTGAAGTGAAATATGTTTTTTTTCCTTAATGAAGAAAGTATTCCTGTCTTTAGTGGCTAAAATATAAAGTTTTGCAAATAATTTATTGGTGTCTTTAGAAGGTTAGAAAGCTCCTCAAAACAATTCTAAAAATATTTAAATTATTGTCAAAATCAAAAGCTTTACAATTTTTTTTTCATTTATTTTTATTTATTAACATCTTCATTAATTGAACTAACAATAAGTATTCAAATCTTAAAGTTAAAAAAAAATAAAAAATTGCTTAAGTTTAGCCAATGGAGCTGCAGTAATAGTGCGAAGGATTTTATTCTGGCGCCTTTGAATTTTTTCAATATTCGATGCTGAAGCTTTACAATTTAACGTGTTTTTTTAGCACATCAACGGATAAAACATTCAGTACACTTTCTTTTAACACCTAATTGTAATTAAACTATTATTTTATTAAATTAACATATTAATTATTTAACAAAGTTTTTTTATTAATTTTTGATTATAAGTTTTTTGCCAAGTTAGCATAATAATTCTTGTTAAGAATTTTGAGTGAAATCAATTGTTCTTAACAATGAAATTTGTAAATTTTATTGCAGAAAACTAGATGGTTTCATGGAACTATGCTTTTTGACATATTAAACTGTTCAAAATCGCGATATATATTAAATTATTTGAGCTTAAATGTATTAATCCTGTAATTGAACTCTCTTAGGATTCTATTCATGTAAATATGTAAAGATCAGCCATATCAACACTTTCTAAATCCATTGTTTCGAGAAGACATTTAATTAATTTATTAAAAGCTCCGGTGAAAAGTGTGCCAGTAAAAAATAAAAATAAACAAGCTAAAACAGTACATTTTTTCTTTTGACCTCAGTATTTGCAACACTTTTGGACACCCTTTATACACATGCATGCAAACAATTTTGCCATAGTTCAAAAGTTATAAATTGATTTTCAAACAGATTTAATAATATGCAAAATGTAAATAAAAGGAATTTATTATTTGTATCATTTATTTACATGTCATGCTTATTTATTTAAGAATAGACGTTTCATAATGTGGTTGTTGACATGTGGCTATTTACAGGCTAAATATATAATATAAGCAATTTCTTTCTATAATACATAGGCATACTGTATTAAATTTTAACTGCATTCAAAATTGCAATAACCAATAAATGTTTACTGCAATATATCGTTAACATTAATTTTTTACTCACAACTAAAATAACCAGTAAACATTTAATGGCGACTTAATTTTTTTCCAAATCAATACAATTACAATTTAATATAGCAAAAACAAATAGTTGCACATAGTAACCGTGCACTTAGTAACCGTGGGTTACTATATCGATGCCATAACGCGCAAGAAAAATCTGCACGAGAAGCGCGTTCGTGCTAAAGTGTTTTTACCCCTTCGGGGGAGCATGATCTTTTGGTCACTTGTTTAAAGTTCTTCAATTCCAACTCTTTTAAAAAAATTACCAAATGTTCACTGACCCTCTTCATAAAGCTATATATTTGCAAGTAATTCTTGTATGCGGAAAGTAGTCGACAGGATCTGATAATGCTTTATCAGATCTAAACACCAGCAGGTCCCCTTGGCCGGATGAGACTCCAGCACCGGTCTTGAAATAGTGCTCTTCCACGCTAGCGCGTCCGTTAGCATCACTTTTTAGCACGTTGCATCATGCCAGCAAATTCCCAAAGTGGTGAAAGATTGCTAATGTAACGCCGATTCCCAGAAACGGGGAGGCTAACAACCCTGAAAATTACCTCTAAATTACAATTCGCTCTGTACTTTTTAAGTTATGGAAAGTATGATTAATTTTCATCTTGTAAGATACCTGGCGTAAAACAGTTTACTTAGCGACCGATATTATGGTTGCCGTAGAGGGCTCTCTACAGGAGACTTACTAATTTTCCTTTCCGTATAATGGTGCAACTACCTATGTCTATTCGAAGAAATTGAGATGCTGACTTTAAATATTTCCAAGGCATTTAATGATGTACTTCGGCCAAGATTTGTTGCTTTTGGGGTCGGTGATAATTTCTCCAGATTTATATGGAGTTTTTTTTCAGGAATCGCACTATACGTGTTGCTATAGATGAGATTTCATCAAACGAGTTCAAGATGGGTTTTGGGTTACCGCAAAGCTACATTCTTTCTCCTACCCTACAACAACAGTACACTAAATCACGGCCTCGCAAAAATCTCCGAAAGGGGTCGTGTTAATGTAGTCGATTTTAATGCTCGTAAGACTCAAACTTGCATGCTTACTCATATATGTGTGTTCGGTAACCACCCACTGTGGGTGATATAATTATTAAGGAATTGGAAGCTCTTGATGTTCCTGGCATGAAAATCCAATGTAATGTTCGCTTTTCTTTGACAGCCCATCCAATTGTGGTTGACTGGCCAGTGATTCGCACTACATATTACAGGAGAAGTTCGTTTTTTTAGTAGAACAGTTCATATGTGGAATAAACTCCCTCCGAAGGTCTTTAATAACACTTTCGATATAGGAAAATTCAAACACTTCTCCATATTTCCTCCTTCCCATAACCTAATTTTCTAGTTCGACAAAATGCATTGCACGAGTAGGGCTCATTCCTTAAGTGTTGGTCCAAAAAAAGGTAAAAATTTGTTTTACTTAACTTGAAAATAAACACACACTGGCGTTATAAATTATTTGTTTATAACATATATGAATGGAAAGTGTTTTACTGGTGCGTGAAAATTAAATTGCTATATAAGAGCGAATTTAATATTAAAAAGTGTTCAGTTGTTATTAATTATTTTCTAAATTGCGCATCTATGATAGCTATCAACTTTCAATTATGCAGTTTCTGCTCTCCACTCTAATATTCAGCAATTTGCCTTTAGTCTGCTTTTTTGAGCTCGATATGTCTAAAAAAAGTTCTCGGCACTAAAAAAATAAGTCAAAATTTAGCTTATGCTTTTGACGTTGACGTATAAGGACATAAGGTTTTAGTTTACCTGCGATACGTAACGAACACTGAATGCAAAAACACATTAGCTTAACCAATAAGTGAAAGAGATTTTTATATTACAGTTCATCTTTTATACCCCTACACACATTGAAAACTCTTGAAAGTAATTCACAAAACACAAACAAAAACAAAACTTAAACTAAGAATTTATTATCCTCTTAACAAGGTTTTCAATTGCTGTAATTCAAATGCAATGCATATAACGCCAGCACTAGTTAAGCCAGTTATAGGATAAGATGAAAGCAGGCTTGCAGAAATTATATATAGAAGATTTGATATCGCATTGTTCAAATATGATTGGCTGATTACTCTCCTTGTGAGGATTGTATTTCCATTTAATTTTTAAGTGCTTGAAAAGTTTATTAGAGTACACCAGACCCCTATTCAATGGACTTATGCATACTCGCTTATCTTTTGCGAAAGCCATATCAACATTATTTTTCTTCTTTGTAGGAGTGAATTACTCTATTGCTTAATTACGCTTAGAATGTTGTGCAGCGTAGTCTAGCTGATACGTGGCTATTTTTCCAACTACCAACTGTCGATTAGACAAATATAAAAATTTAGTTAAAGAATTAAAAGCTACTTTTCCGATTATTGTGTATTGAACAAAAAGTTGTAGATTTATTAATTTATATAAATTTATCTTAAGAATTTTTAAAAGCCTAAAGCCAACAATGTCCTGAGCCACATCACTTTAAATAAGAAGTGTAAAATACACAAAAAGATTTACATCCATATGAGAAGAGTTTTAAAGATCATTTCTTTTTTTTTTTTCCACTCTCAAAATTATTTATTGTATCTTCTATGAAAGAACTAACAATAAGTATTAAAAACTTAAATTCTAAAAAAAGTTACATTAGTCCCAACCATGTCAGGCCTAACCTTTGGGTAAAAAAAAAAAAAATTGTCATAAAAGAAACAAAGCAAATATTCCTAAGATGTATCGTCTATAGCATTGAGGATTAAAGCTGCGGTATCCCTCTTTTTTAATCGGCTATGTCCACTATAATCCAAGATATTGCGAGCAAGGGGATTAGGATGGTCTTCGAGCTTCATCAAGTATTTGCCTGCGTATTTGATGATTTCTGTAGTCACCAGCGGTATGTCTAAATCACAATGTATGTTTGAATTTCTGATGTACCATGGTGCGGAAGTTATCAACCGTAAAATTTTATTTTGCATACGTTGGATTCTATTTACGTTTGAAGCTGAGGCAGTGCCCCAAAGCTGGATTCCATAAGACCATATTGGTTTCAGAATACTCTTGTAAATTAGAAGTTTGCAATCTAGGCCAAGTCTCGAGTTCCTGCCAATGAGCCAGTGTAATTGTGTTAGCTTAAGTTTCATTTGTGCTAGCTTTGAGTCAATATGATGTTTCCATGTAAGGCGACGATCAAGATATATACCAAGATATCTCACATAATTATGGTGAGGAACAATGTGATTATTGATTCGAACGGGTGAACAATTATCTCTTCGCAGGGTGAAAGTCACATGAATGCACTTTTGAACGTTCACTTTAATTCTCCATAATTTTAACCACAACTCCAACTGAGTTATATGTTGCTGAAGATTTATTGAGGCTTGATAGGAGTTTTCGTGCGAACTTAGACACGCTGTATCATCAGCAAACGTAGAAGTGTGGACAGTTTCACTTACAGGCATATCGCAGGTATATATTAAATATAAAACTGGTCCAAGAATGCTACCTTGTGGTACACCTGAGGAAATTGGTTTGGATACACTTACGAAGTCTCCTTCAACAACAGCAAATTTTCGTCCAATTATGTAGCTTTTCAGTAGGTTGCTCATTACAATAATATTTATTTCAGCTAGAATTTAGATCAGTGGTGGGCGAACTTTTTGGGTGGCGGGCCAATAAATTAAAAAAAATCTTGCGGCGGGCTATTAAATTAAAAAAAAAACATAGAGGGTCATTCATTAAAAAATTATGGGGTTGCTGTTCAATTAAAAGTTTGGTTTAAGCTATATATTTATTAGCTATATTACGTAATATTTTAAAACAACATAAACATTTTATAAGATACGGTGTTTTATGATTTTAAGATTTTCCAGATGTACGGGAAACATGGATCTGTTTCTGACTTGATATAATTTCCTCAAAATCTGGTTCCAGCTGGGAGGATGACAATCGGTTTCTTATTGAATTTTTTCTGCATTTCATTACTGAAAAGTTTGCTCACATAAATATGAGGAAGAAAACATTGCCATCATTTTCTGCACATGATTAATTAGCTCTGGAAATTCATCTTTTGGTAAGGATTAATAGAAATTTACCATATCTGTATTTAAAAATAGCTGTTTTGAATTATTATTACATTGCAATTCTATAATTTCCAATTGAAGATCAGATGGAACATTCTCAGGATTAACATTAAAAGGCTTTGAAAAAATATCTAAACATGGTTGGATTTTTTTAAAGTCAGTAAATCTGGAATCAAATTGTGAATACAGTTTTAATAAAGATTGTGAAAAGACTTTTAACTTCTCTTTACTCACAGGCCTCAAAGAATTAAGTCTTTGACAATGAGTCAAATAATTTTTTCCCAAACATTTAGAAAATATAAACAATTGAGTTTTAAAAGACCTTAAACTGCCCCAAGTTTCATCTATAAATTGATTTCTTCCCTGTAACTTCTTGTTCAGTTTATTATAGTGCTCGAGTTAATCCGTGAAAAAAGCAAACTCGATGCACCAATTCTTATCTTCCAATATTTCCCACTCATCGCAAATTTCAGTTTTGGTTTTTAGAAAAACTTTAATTTATTCGAGAAGACTCCAAACTCTCGAGAAGGCATGCCCACAACTCAGCCACCTGCTCTTTGTGTAATAAAGTACATCTGAAAATTCTGCATCGACTTCCTATAAAAACTCTTGAAATTGTCGATGTAACAAACCACGGGCTCGAATGGTATTAATTAATTTTAAAATAATATTAAGTACGTGGTTAATATCCAAGGCAGCCTTGCAAAGAACATCTTGGTGGATTGTATAAATTGTTTCGCTTTCAGGATTCTGACTTTTATAAACTCCTGCAAACCCCGTATTTTTTCCCACCATGTTAGGTGCTCCATCAGTTGTTAAATTAATTTATTTGGAAATTGGGGCATCAAGAGATTCCATCCTCTCGCTATATTCATCATAAATTATTTTTCCTGTCGTCTTTCCTTTCAAAGATCTTAAACAAGCAAGTCCTTCGGTTATTACAAAGTTTTCATCAACTCCTCTGATAAAAATTAGAAGTTGGGCTGTATCACTCCTGTCAACACTCTCGTCTATAGTGACTGAAAAATACTTAAACTTTTTAAGACGTCCATCGAGTTGATTGGTTTAATTAGAAGAAATCGCTGCAATTCTTTTTGTGACCGTTCTACGTGACAGCCCTATAGATTCGAAATCTTTTACCTTTTCTGGGCATTATACTTTTCCAATGCTAATTAACTTATCCTTAATAAATTCTCCTTCAGAAAACGGTTCGTTAGGTTTTCCTATTTTATAGGCAACAATATGACCAGCTAACGTGGAGGATCGCTGGACACTTGTTTTTAAAAACATTTGCTGACTAGAAATTTTTCTTTTCAATTCCTCTGAATGAATTTTCTTGTCTTCATCTGTCATTTTATAGTACTTCGACCCAAGATGTTTTGAATTAAAGTGCCTAGCGAGATTATAATCTTTACTACAGCTACTGGTTCTTGGCAGATAAGACAAATAGGTTTTTGGTTATATTCCATTAAGAAGTACTTCCATGTCCACTCTTCTTGAAATACTCGACATTCCGAATCAATTTTTCTCTTTCTATTTTCGAATGTCATTTATGGAGTATTTACAATACACTTTATTATTTTAATTACACAAATAAAACTGTACGTTGGCAACTTTATAATTTTACTTCACAATTTATTCTTTACGTCACGAGATTTACACTTTCCCCGATTGCTGATTAATCCATTGCTGGCCCTTTTATATTTGTTGAGCATGTTGTCTTAAATATTCAAGAATCTTCTAGATCTCACATATAGTAGTTGTTGTTATGTTATACGTTCAGTTTTCTATATTAGTTGTTAGTGTTTTATATTGTTTATGTTTCTTCTTGGAATATTGCATCAGAAAGTTGTTGTTCTCTTGTGTGTACAATATTTCCTAGAAAACTTCGAAGTTTCGACACAATACAATAGGTCTATATTGCTTCACAGTATATTCCAAAAAAAAAAATCTAAAAATCGTGATGGTTTTTCTAAATATTCATCATTCACTTATTTAGAGATAGAAGAACACTACATCATTATGCATAAATAATATGCCCAAAAACTTATAAACTGCTCACATACATTTACTGTCCATTACCTTATTGGTTTTTTGTTATACCTCTTTTAGGTTCGGTGGTTAGTTATCTAACCACTTATTGTTGGTTGTTTAAAACATGCTTTCCCAGCACCTATTGACAAATTATTAAATAACAACATCTTTAAAGACATCGCTGATTATTTGTTGCGAAATTTTGTCACTAGTTGTATTTATATCTTTATTTTAATTCGGTGTATCCCCTTGCATTTTTAACAGATCAGTTGTCATTGAAAAAAAAAGCATAGAGTGTTTATTATTAAACGAAATCAGTGGTAATTTTTTATTTAGTACTTGTTTTTCGTTTTGTGAAAACATTTATTTGTGATAAGAGCATAATATACAAAAGCAGACGTGGTTAGATTACTAACCACTGTGACTATAGTTTATTCTAAATAATTTGTTTTTCAACATAATTTTGTGTTATGTATATATGTAGAATGCCGCGCATTCTCAATGAACAAGATATCGCAGATATTTTGTTTGAAAATATACCTTCTGATGACGAAAGTGTGTGTTGTTACACATCAGATGAAGAAAATAATGACGACGAAGAAACCGATCTGATGGTACTCGGTGATATACCTTCAGGACTGCAGCCAGAACTTAACGATTATTTTGAGTCAGATGATGATATACCTTTATCAAATTTCTGTACTACTTCTAGTCGGTTACCTACCACGAGCTCCGCAGTTAGGCAGCCAAAGTGGAAAAAAAAATTCAAAATTTAAGAGCCGTGTGAATATACAGGAGGCGAAGGTATTGTAGATGATATAGTAGAGATGGAAAATATAGCACCAACAAAATTATTCCGCTTATTTTGGACAGAAAACTTAGTTGAAACAATCTGCTTTCAAACAAATTTATATGCCACGCAGAAAGGAGCACATTTTACACCCACTACACCTGAAGAAATTGAAGTATTTCTTGCTTTCAATTTGGTGATGGGTATAAAAAAATCGCCCAGCTATAAAGATTACTGGTCTTCTGCCTCTGATATAAAGGACGTATACATATCTTCTTTTATGTCACTTAACCGCTTTGGATGGCTTCTGAATAATTTACATTTGAATGACATTGTCCTAATGCCCAACAAAACCGATGATAGTTACGACAAACTTTATAAGGTTAGACCTGTGTTAGATGCTCTAAAAATAAATTTTAATAAAAATTATTACGCCCCAGAAAAAGTGGCTATAGATGAGAGCATGATAAGGTTCGAGGGTAGAAATTCCCTCAAACAATATATGCCAAAGAAGCCAATCAAACGAGGATATAAGGTTTGGATGACGTGTGCTGAGTCTGGATATTGTTTAGCTTTCGAAATATATACTGGAAAGGATGGTGAGAAGATACAAACTGATCTAGGAGGAAAAGTTGTTCGAAAATTTTGCATGAACTTGAAATCTAAATATCATAAAGAATTTTTTGATAACTATTTCAATAGCTATCCTTTGCAAGTAGAGTTGTATAATAATAACATATTGGCCTGTGGCACTGTCAACTCAAATCGCAAATTTATACCACAACTGAAAGAGGACAAACATTTAAAACAAGGAGAGCATGATTACAGGGTCAGTGATGAGAATGTGGCTATTATAAAATGGAAGGATAAAAGATTAGTTTTTATTCTCACCAACAACATAGATCTAACTCAGGTAGGTGTTGTTACTCGCAGAGAACGCAATGGAGAGATAAATAAAATAAATTGTCCTGAACCTGTCATACAATATAACAGATGTATGAATTATGTTGACAAATTTGATCAACTGAAAAGCACTTATGCCATAGATCGAAAATCTCGCAAATGGTGGCATTAAATCTTTTTCCATTTGCTGGACTGCGCTATCATAAACTCTTGCATAACATATAAAGAGCTCCAGAAAACATACCACCCAGAACTTGATCACATCAGTGTCAAAGAGTTTCGAAGAAGTGTTTTTCCACGGGATCCTAGCACCAGTTCAGGCGAAAAAATCCGAATCCGGCACTAAGCGCTCAATTTCGGAACCCTCTTCCCCACTTCCGGTACAAATTAAGAAACACAAACCATCAGTACCAAGAGAATTGCGCCTAGAAAGCAGTATGCATCAGCCAGAGCAATCTACATCGCGAAGATGTGCAAAATGCACCAAAAAGAATCCAGTCCGGACTATATGGCAATGCAAAACCTGCAAAGTCCCTCTTTGCATACGCACAAATAAGACATGTTTCTCCGATTTCCATTAGAATTAATTTTTTATTATAAAAAGTGGCTGCGGATACTATACTTTACTTGAATTTTTTTTTTGCGAACCGTCACAGTGGTTAAGTCGTTAAATTTTTTAGCAATAAGTCCACCTTTGATGCCATAAAACAAGCACATACGTGTTTAGCTCGGGAAATGGTCATTTGACTGATGTAATTTTTTTATTAAATTTAATCAATATTGTATCTTTAGACTACATCAGCTGCTGACTATTTTAGTGAAGGTAATGACTTATTGGAATAAAATCTTGTTCTTCTAGGGAGCAAACTTTCCTTGTTATAATAAGGTACTGCTAGTCCTATTAGAGATTAATATTTTTGGTAGTCTTTTCTCTGAGTTTTCTCCATTCTGGTTTCATATAGAAAAAAATGCTAGTTAAAGTCATAGGCATAGTCACTGCTCGCTGTAAGGTCTTAATTTTCTGTTAATTTCCGACTATCATTCTACTTTCACCACCTGTTTCATCTCTTTTCTCTATCCATTTCCAAAAGAATGTACCACGGTACTAGACTATATGGGCATTGTTTCCTGAAGTGCTACTTCCCTTATATATATATATATATATATATATATATATATATATATATATATATATATATATATAGATATATGCTCTAATGTCGCAATTTAATAATTCTCTTAACTAAACGCTGGGTCATAATTAAAATTTTGCAGACTTTTCGATTTTAATACTTACGTTTTCAAATATATACATATTTAATAAAAATTGCTGTTTTTCTTTTCCATAAAAAATGATTACAAGACTACATGAAAAATTATGAAATTAAATTTTATCCACAATTCTATTAATATGAAAGAAAAAATTTGTTTTCTTTAAATTCTCAAAATATTCTCAAAGTGCAACTTTATAGTTTTTTCTTAATTTTTTACCGAAAAACAAACGGTCAGAAGATTTTAAGGATTATTAATGAAATTTTGAAAATGTTCCAAATTAATTTTTAAATTAAATATTACGGTGCGTTTTATAATTTTAAATAAAATCAAGTTTTAATATTTTTATTTTTTATTAGTCCTAGCTCCTTAGCGTATCTTAATATAAAAAATTAATATTAAAATTGTTGTATTTTATTGTGAAGAGCTGCATGCATTAAAATCAGTGTATTTTATACCATCAAGTCCTTAAAATTCTTATGTATTACATATTTTCATTTATTTATATATATTTTTAAGAAGATGATTTGTTAAGTTTTAAAAGAAAATAATTATCAGTAAAAAAGTAAACGAAACGACTTATTGTGTGTATATACACAAGACAACAACCACATGCTTGCTATAAATTCCACGAAATAACATAAACTACAGAAAACAAAAACAACTAACACAGAACAAAAAAAGCACACAGCAATAGTATAATAGCCTGTTTCCACGACAGTTTGAATCTCGTGCTTCGCTCTCTGAAGCAAGTTTGTGAATCATGCTGTTTACACGACTCATTTATCTGCTTCGATTTGGCAGTTGTTATTAAACAGAAAAACATAAGTTGAAAAACAACAACAACAGTTGAAAAACAACAACAACAGTTGAAAAACAACAACAACAGTTGAAAAACAACAGAAGATATCCTTCTTGCCGCGATAGCATTATGTATAATTTTTTTTCCTATCCATTTTTTTTTAATTTTATAAAATTAAAATTAATTGACACACCCACAAAACAATTATATTTTTTAAGTTTTCACTTTTAACTTTGTTTTGTTTGTAAATTTTCTTTGTTTACAAAAACGTTTAATTTTGATAGCTAGTGCAGATAAACTTACGATAAAAATTAGAGAAGAGAGGATTTTTACTTGCTTCGCAACTAGCTTCAATATGAATCTACCAGCTTCGCTCTCAAAATTTTGTATGGCGAAGCAGGTTGATTCGCTTATGATTGGGGTGTGAAGCAAGAATAGAGAGCGCAGCAGGTACCGTGGAAACAAGGCATAAAGTTATGTTAAAGTATAATATTCTTGTATATGCCATAACCGCTTAAAATAGCTATAAAAATATCAATTGAGAGACAATGATAATATATAAGTTATTCTTATTTTTATTAAAACAACTTTTCTTTTCGAGTACTTGACTACGACTAAATTTGTCAATTTATTTCATTCTTTTTATAATAAAATTATTTTGCTTACATTGTTGTTTACGAAACTTAGTTGGTAAATATGCAGACATATCGTCTGCATTATTTTAATATCTAAATAAATGGGTTTTCCCCGTTAATTTTATTGCGACACATGTTTGTAACTTGGGTCGCAATTAGGAATAGGTTTTTCCCGTTAATTTTAGGTCAGAATATTGTAAAAGAAATAAAAAGAGTATTAGATAAGTTCACAAAAAATTTTAAACATTAGTTCCCCTCTTAGTTTCCAGCGTCCTCGTTGGATAGGTAATGAAATTAAGTATTCGATGCTTCTGGAGGATGTTCTGGCTAGTCATTATTTTTAGCTTTGAAACAGGCTTTCTTCTTTTAGCAACTTGAAAATTAGGCCACACATTAAGGCCACTATTAGGATTATCAGTGTAGCAACGCTAAATTTATAGTTGGTAATCAGTTTCTTTATCTCGCCTGCGTTGTTGATGTGAAGCTCCTTAAGCATTTCCAAGGATAACATTTCTTCATATTTTTCGATGGTGTTAGGTGCACTTATCACTGCTGACAGGGGTTTCATCATAGAGATTTCTTTGCAGGAATATGCTCTTCTTCCCATGGTGATTGTAGCGTTATGATATTTGGTGACAAAGATACCAGTTAGACTGATCTCTCCATTTTCTATCCATATTAACCCGTTATGACCATTTAGTAACATAAGTCCCGGTGCTATTTCGTTCACTACGGGCAAATGTTGATTGTTAAAGGTTGGACATTTTGAGGGCATTCCGTTAAGTAACTTTGGCAAACAACTCGATTCTGTAATATTTTCTAAATTTTTATAGTTGCAAATGGCCACATCATTTACCCTTCTGCATGCTGATTTTACCTCGAGGACAGAGTTTTTACATCGTACAAAATTTTCATTATTAATGTTAACAGATACATTTAATCTTTTAACGGGTTTTATAAACAAACTATGGCATGTTTCCCCCTCGATAATTGGCAAGTCGACTAAGTATGTAAAGAATAGAAGTTTTATTTAATTATATTTTCACCTCACCAAACTCCAGGGCTTTTATCAAACTTACATAAGGCACATTGAAATTATCTAGCTATTGGTTTTTAATTAGATTTTTGTGAACCACGCGATTTGATTTTGTTAAAATAGTTCCTCCTCTGTCCTCCTGAACTATTTCTATTTTGTATCTTGGTGTAAGCTTATTTCCTATTCTTTTATTGCTCCTAACATAAATTTGATCACCTGTTTTATAAGACTTTTTTTCGATCCTATTTTTATTGTGATGAGCTAAATCTTTCTCTTGTTTTTCTTTCAAGTTTTGTATGATTTTTAGTCTATCTTGTTCTAAAGCTGGGAGGTCTGGGGCTATGTTTCTACCAAAAAATACTTCAATAGGTTTTCTTTTTATTGAGGAATGAATAGAATGATTGTATTTGTTTAGACAGTTGATCAAAAGATCTTCAAAGGAATTATGCACGTTTTCCGCGTTCATGCATCGCATTATTTCTGTCAGGGTCGAATGTAAACGTTCCACTTGACCGTTAACAGAGCTAGTGTAGGGTGGTGTTTTGTAAATGTTAATACCCAATTGGTTTTCTAGCATGAAAGTTATAGAAGCCGAATTCAGTGACTTCTCATTATCAATAACAACATTTTCCGGTATTCCAAAAGAAACCAGCAACTCTTGTAATGGATGTTTGACGTCGTCTGTGGCTCTAGATTTTATTATTCTCGCTTGGGCGTACTTGGAGAATTTATCAATGGCTGTTAGTATGACTCTGCCATTGGTATGATAGATATCGATATGAACATATTGACCGGGGTATTGTGGGATAGGTGTTTCGCCTAGTATTATTTTATTTGGATGACGATCATATTTGTTCTCTAAACATATTTTACATTGTTTTACTATTCTTTTTATTTTTGCGTGCATATGTGGAAAATAGAATTTCTTCAGAAGCTGAATTTTGTTTTCTCTTGGGTTTCTATGGGCACGTCTATGTTCAGGTCTTTCACGATAGTCCTCGTGTATTTTGTTCTAAATTTTGTAAAATGCGTCGACCAAAATTCCTGTATTAGTCCTAGTGTTTTATCATCCGTCATAATAGCGTTAGTTACCGAAGGGTTTAGATAGGAAGTCAAAATTTTTACTAGCTTGTCTCTGTCAAATTTTATGTCTACTATTGTATGTCTATGATAGGTGGGGAATATTATTTCGAAATTATAAGATGGTAAGTCACCTGTTGTTATTATTATTTGGTTTTTGAATGCGTTTAACGGTGCATCTGCAAACTGTACCAAATTTTGACCGGAACTTTCGTGACTATGCTGTGTAACCGATAAAGAATTCACTTCGACAGCCTGTGGTGGTCTTGACAATGCATCTGCCACTATGTTACTGCTACCAGGTTTGTATTTAATCTCATAATCATATTCTTCCAAGATGGCTTTCCACCTTTTTAACTTACTGTTTGTATTTTTATTTCCCAATGCATATGTAAGTGGCTGATGATCAGTAAATATTTTTATTTTTACTGATCCATACAAATAATTTCTTAACGCTTTAAGTGCCCACACTATCGCAAGCATTTCCTTCTCATTTGTTGCGTAGTGTTCCTCGGCCTTGTTTAATGTTCTAGATATGAACATAATAGGTTTGCCGTCCTGTTCGAGAACAGCGCCAAGGGCATAGTTTGATGCATCGGTTGTTAGGTGAAATTCTTTGTTAAAATCTGGAAATGAGAGCATAACTTCTTCAGAGGCGAGTGAATCCTTTATTTTCTTGAAAGCTTCCAAGTTGTTGTCATCCAAAATCACAGGTATCCTTGCAGAGTTTTTTTTCGACATCCGTCCCTCCTCACCCCTCAAAAGGGCTGTAAGGGGTTTTGCCATTTTTGCGTAGTCCTTTCTGAATCGTCTATAAAACCTCGAAAGGCCCAGGAATGATCTGAGCTCTTTTACTGTGTTTGGAGGTGATATTTCTTGAATAGCTGTGACTTTTTCCGGATTTGTTCTTATACCCTTTGTTGAGATGATAATCCCTAAATACTCAACTTGTTTCTTCAAGAATTCTCACTTGTCCAACTGGACTTTTAGATTTGCCCTCTGAAGAGTATCAAAAATGGTTTCAATATTTCTTAAGTGAGACTCCTCATCTTGTCCAAATACGATAATATCATCTATATAGACAAAACATATTTTTCCGATGTGGTGCCTCAACATGTCATCGAGCACTCGTTGAAATGCCGCTGGGGCGTTTTTCAAACCGAATGGTAAACGGACAAATTCGTATTTTCCATTGTTCACAGAAAATGCCGTCTTTCCGATGTCTTTTTCTCTGAGAGGTATTTGATGGAAACCACTCTTGAGATCCAATACCGAGAACCATTTGTTTTTCCCGAGTTGTGCAAGAACTTCGTTGATTTCTGGTATTGGGTACTTGTCGGGTATTGTCACGCTATTGAGTTTACGATAATCTATAACCATCCTATATTTTTTTTCATTAGAAGCGTCTAACTTCTTTGGCACTATCAAAACGGGAGAATTAAATGGTGATCTGGAAGGCCTTATTATACCTTGATGAAGCAGTTCGTCGATCTGTTTCTCTATCTCATCCTTCATTGAAATAGGGTACGGGTAACTTTTGGTGTAGATTGGATCATCAGTCGAGGTCCTGATTTCAGCTTTGACATTCGTAGCAAATGTCAATCTTTCGTTTGGTTCTGAAAAGAGTGTGGAGTATTTGTCGCATAGTCGTACTATTTTTTGTGTCTGTTCTTTTGAGAGATGACTTGTTCTAATATTTAAATTATTAACTAAATCGGACTGTAGTTGTTTTATTTGAACTCTTATTGAATTATTTATTGTCATGTAATTTTTAGAAGTGTAAATAACAGCGTTCAATTTTTTCAAACTATCGTTACCTAATATGGCGTGGAAGGATTTCAGTGAAGGCAACAAAAAGAATTTCAAGTTTTCTGTGAGTACTCCAAATAAATTTAGTATGGTGTGATGGGTAATTGTAACCTTTCCACCGACGGAGTTTGCTTGAAAAACGGTCTCATTTGGCACAGGGTTCTTAACCAATTCTGGTTGAATATAATTTTTATTCGACCCAGTGTCTACTAAAAACTTAAATATCTTACCATCACTAGCCTTGCACTGAAAGTAGGGTAACGTTGAGCTCGTTAACCTAAAAAAACGAATATCTGCAAATTCAGAGTATTAATTTTCATTTGATGTATTACTTTCCACTTCAAAATTTTCGTCCAAGTATTTTGTTAAGTCCTGTATTTCTTCGTCTTGCTCTGCAGGTTCTCTTTCGTCGTGTATAGTACCCATGTCCGGAACCTGATTACCTTCAATATGATTTATTCTCTGCATCTTTTGCGGCTGGTTAAACTGCATTGATTGCGGTAAAGGTCGTACACACGCAAATCTGTTATCTGGCGCAGGCCGATTCATGTAGTTTATTCTTTTAGTTTGAATGGATGTGTCAATATTCATTGGGACTGGCGGTTTTGGTTGGTATGGTCGTGGTGGTGGTAGATAAGCTGTTTGGAAATTCTGTTGGTTTCCATTTGTGTTATAATTTTGTCTATAGGGATTATTGTTTTGGAATCTGTTAAATTCGTATTGATATGGATTTAAATTTGATTGATTTGAATATGGATTTGGATTTGAATTTGTTCTCTGTTGCATATTGGGATATGTTGCTCTAGAAGAATTTTGAGGAATATGTGCTAGATGCGGAAAAAATGCTTGGTTTTGATTATTATTATTATTGAATTTCCTAATAGGAACGGGAGGTGGATTTCTCATTGTACTATTTGCATGGTGTGCCCTGAATTGTTGGTTCTCCAACTTTAAGCACAGGTGCAATGCTTCACTCAGATCCTTAGGTTCTCTTATTCCCAGTAACCGAGGAAGGTCTCCCCTTAAGCCTCTGACAAATGTGTCAAGCGCTTTATTCCTATAGTTTTTTGTAAGCAAATAAATAGCGTCCTGGCTTTCTTCTAGACATGCAATTTTGTTTAATATAAGAGATAAGTGTCCATAGATTTTTTTATAAAATTCCTGAATGGTACAATTTCCTTGCATCATGGACATTAACTGGTATTCCAGGGTTCCTAGATCGCGTTGGTCCGCATAATGCGTTGTTAGACATTTTATAATCGATTCCCAATTTAATGGGGTATTATAGGATTCCAAAGCTATGTCTGCTTCTCCTATTATTTTGTTTCGCACAACATTTAATATTCCAAAATATTTTGCCGTTCCCCTTATTGCTTCGTAAATCTTTAGAATCCGTTCTGTACTCTTTTTCCATGAACTAAATTCTGTCCTATTGCCTGAAAATTCTCTAAGTGATCTTACAACGTCTGGAATTTTGTCCAGATCTGTCAAATCATTATTTCTGTTTATTTCCTGGTCTGCTACTCTAGGCTCTACTTCATTTAATGCTTGTTCTTCCCTAATTATCCTACGCACGATATTTGCTATATGAGCCTCGTTATCGGCAACCGGATTTTGACCCTGTGGTGGTGGAGGATTATTGGCTACGGGCGGTAAATTATTCAAAATTGGTGCCCTGATTAGATTGTTAGGTCTTGCCATTATCGAAAGGAAAATTACACTTTTATTACTTGTAAACTAATAAATGTGATTTATGCTTATTCTATAGATATATATTTTCTTTTTTAAATTTGCTGATGTCAAATTATTTGAAATAGTGAATATGATTTCCATATATTTTTGAAATTACTGATATCGAAAAGTTTAAAATAATGAATAAGATTTATATTTATTCTCTACATATATTTTCTTTTTTCTTTTTTTTGTTTTTTGATACTGATATTAAGTAATTTGAAACAATGAATACAATTTTTTTTCTACACTTTTTAATCAAGATAAATAGTTTAACTTAGAAATAATAATCTTACATTAAAAAGATGATCTGCTTCTGCCAGTTATTCGTCCTCATCTTGTTGGTAAGCAGGAGTTGTTCCTTTTCACTTGCTTTACTTAGGCTCCCTTCTTCACTCTGTGGCACAATGATGAATTTTTTTTTTTATAAAAATTTGTTAAAATTTATTTGCTCACTTAATAAATTTTTTCACAGTTAGTTTAATTTTTCGTATTTAATAAACTGTTCAATTTTTTCACAGCCAACTTTTTTGATTTTTTTTTCACAGTTAAAAATAATTCAATTTCTTTCACAGTTAATAATTGTTTTCACAAATTTAATAATAATCCTTTGTTTCAGGATGTAAAATATATTAAACCGAATTTTTTCGTTGGGCGCCAGTTATTCTTATTTTTATTAAAACAACTTTTCTTTTCGAGTACTTGACTACGACTAAATTTGTCAATTTATTTCATTCTTTTTATAATAAAATTATTTTGCTTACATTGTTGTTTACGAAACTTAGTTGGTAAATATGCAGACATATCGTCTGCATTATTTTAATATCTAAATAAATGGGTTTTCCCCGTTAATTTTATTGCGACACATGTTTGTAACTTGGGTCGCAATTAGGTAGGTTTTTCCCCTTAATTTTAGGTCAGAATATTGTAAAAGAAATAAAAAGAGTATTAGATAAGTTCACAAAAAATTTTAAACATTAGGGGTGTTAACTTATATGATAAAATAAAAAAACTTCTGTTGAGGCGTTATAGTGGTGAAGTTACCATCGTGTTTATTTTGTGTGTTGAAAGTAAATAAATCTCAAAAACTGTAACGTTCTTTGCTTTTACTTTGCAACAAAAGATCTCATTATAACATGTCGTTTACTAAAAGAAACAAACGTAACAATATATTTGATAAGACAGAAAAACCATATTAATAGTTCTTTGTACAAAATGTTTATGTTTAATTGTGAAAGCAATTAAGTCATTTACAAAAAAGAGAATATAAATGTATATTTCGCTAATTGAGAACTAATTAAATATTTCGTGTAGTATTGAGTTTACATTTATAAATTATTAAATATTCTTTGCTTCCGCCGACTACCTGGTAAAAAAGGCTTGTATCTTCCTCCTGACGTATATATTCAATTGTATGTATGCTTAAATCAATAGAGACAAACATCCACTTGGCGACGAAATCGCTAGATTGATGGAACATTGACGCAGGCAAAGAGCGCATATATCGACAACTAGATGCAAAAGCTGTTAGTTGGCTTTATATTGACTCCCACTTTCATAGGAAGCACATAACATGCGTCACAGCACACAGAGAAAGTAAGGCATCCGAAATCTCACTTATTTGCTATTACTTTTGCAGTTAAACAAAAAGATATGCTTTAATACACCCACCATTTGACATACATCCATTGAATTAAATTATTAATAACAATGTTACAAAGGTAAAGACGACAATTTTCCTTTCTGCTGAATTCAATTATTACTCAATATATGTCCTTTTTCCATGAAATTTGTTGTGGCAGCTGGTGAAATGAATGGAAAGAGAATAAGGGCTATGGTTAAAACCATGACAATATATTGCCTTAATTCATATGAATAATAAAAACAGTTTTAATATTTTTATTTTTTATTAGTCCTAGCTCCTTAGCGTATCTTAATATAAAAAATTAATATTAAAATTGTTGTATTTTATTGTGAAGAGCTGCATGCATTAAAATCAGTATATTTATACCATCAAGTCCTTAAAATTCTTATGTATTACATATTTTCATTTATTTATATATATATTTAAGAAGATGATTTGTTAAGTTTTAAAAGAAAATAATTATCAGTAAAAAGTAAACGAAATGACTTATTGTGTGTATATAATTTAACACATTACTTATTAAAGAAGAGTAGAAATAAGTAAATCAACAAATGATAATTTCGCAACAAAATAGGTATGCTGTACACTTGCTACTTTTGCTTAGTTAACACATTACTTATTAAAGGATAATAAAAATAAGTAAAACAACAAATGATCATTTCGCAACAAAATAGATATGACGTACACCTGCTACTCCAGCTCGTGGGAACTGCTGAGTCAACAATTTCGATGCATAGAATAAGTTAGATTTAAGACAAACATTTTTGTAAAAGTTTTCAGTTTTTAGTAAAGAAGCAAATAATAAAGAGCATCAGCTCGTAAAAAAATTATTTTTTTAATATATTTCTATAACAGAAATATTAAATGGCGCCCGAGCAGGGACACGCGAAAAAAAACCCTGAAAATAAAAAGTAAGGATTCGCGTGTGAAAATTACAAAACCCTGAAAAAAAAGTAAGGACTCGGATGTGAAAATTACAAAAACCTGAAAATAAAAAATAAGAACTCGCATGTGAAATTTACAAATCCTGAAAAACAAAAGTAAGGATTCATGTGTAAAGAACTCAAGACCTGAAAAGGTAAAGTAAGGTGTACAAAGGATAATAACGTATCCTAAGTTAAACATAAAAATCTTTTCTAATGACATTACAAAAAAAAAATTAGTAAAATAAAATTAATCAAGCGATTTAATATTAAATAAAATATCTCGAACTAAATTAAACTGAATAACACAAAAATAATCAAAATCTTTTTCAATGATATTAAATGGACTTAAAACAATAGTGAAATATAATAGTAATAACAAAATAATATTAGATCAAGTATCCCAAGGATTGAAATAAAAATAAAACAAATCAAGTGTCAAAAAAATTAATTACGAATAAAAATCTTTCCTAATAATACTAAAAGAAATCAAAACGGAATAAGATTAATGAATTGACTCAATACCCAAAGAATCAAGAAGATAATAAGAAAACTTAATAGAACTATGTGATAAAATTTAAATCTTTGGACAACGGATTACTGGGACAAGCAGGTTGAAATCAGCTAGCCAAGTGGAACCCCAGTACTTCAGGAAAAGGACAATCCTAAAGGCCGAACAAATCAATCAGCGGAAGCAGAAATGCAGCCAGTAATCTTAAGTTTGTTGTAAGTAAAAAAGAATAAGGCTTATGCATTTAGACGCTATTTTTGAAGTAGCTATATTCTTTAAAGGAAACTAAATACATAGAAATTAGGGATATTCAGAACAAGAGAAAAGTTAATAATTTAGGAGGAAAAAAGAGAAAAGTAAATTACATATACAGAATAAAAACGAATGCAAATGATTCTTAGAATTAAGAGTTCTTAATAAAAATTTTAACTAAAAGAAAATTTATTTAAAGAAAAAATTGCAAAACTTGACAAAAATTATAATAATCAAATCTGAAAGAATAAAAGAATTCTTAATATATATATAAAATAAAAGAAAATTTGTTTAAAGAAAAATTGCAAAACCTGATAAAAATTATAATAATCAAAGAGTTTTTAATAAATATTTAAACTAAAAGGAAATTTGTTTAAAGAAAAAATTGCAAAACTTGATAAAAATTATAATAATCAAATCCGAAAGAATAAAAGAAAAGGACCAAGTTATTGGCAGGAAAAAATTTAAATTAAAGTAAACACTTGTTTTTAATAAATTCAACATGAGTCATGAAGATCAGATATCCGCTACCTTATCCAGGCTTAGCTTAGCCGCATCGTCCACAACATCCTTTACTAACAGTCAAAAGAAAGAATTGGTGGAGTTGATATCAACAACCGTTTCTAATATTATAAATCCTGCAGAGGAGCGGGAAGAACCATTAGAAATAAACTTTAGTGATGTCGACGCATCAGACCGTGTTCCTGATGTCGTCAAATCTCTTAGGGAATTCTCAGGGAAACCTGCAGAATTTAACTCTTGGAGGAAGTCCGTAGAACGGATACTCCAAATGTACGGACGGCTAAATACTTTTCAATTTTACACGTAATTAGACATAAAATCGTAGGCGAGGCTGATGCAGCACTCGAATCGTATAGAACACCCCTAAATTGGGAAAAAATAAGAAAATGCTTAATGATGCACTACTCCGACAAAAGAGACATAGGTACCTTAAAATACCAAATGACAACCCTAACACAACGCGGAAACTCAATTCAACAGTTTTACCAAGAAGTTTATCAATACCTTTCATTGATACTTGATAAAATCGATTGCCTTGAATTGACGGAAGACGCTCTAGCAGCTATGACGACAGCATACAGGAGCAAAGCCCTGGACACATTCGTCAGGGGCTTGAACGGTAATCTGCCTAGCCTATTAAGCGTAAGAGAACCAGTTAGCTTACCAGACGCTTTACAAATTTGCTTGAAACTAAGCAATATGAACTACAGGGCAATTCATGCCAACAGTTCGAAACAGAATACTAAACATCCTGTTTACCAGGGCTTCACCCAACCATTTTACTCGGAACTCACCAATCCACATAAGATTTTCCCTACAACCCATAAACATCATCACAATGGGCAATTTCAGTTTGACCAGAATAGGCTTAACCAAACGCCAGATTCGCGATTTACCTACCAGAATCCAAACCGTCCTAATCAATCGCACAATTCGTTCAACCGAACAGGACCATTTAACCATTATTTTGCTAGACACAGCCGACCCCAACCAACTCAACAAGACTTTCAAAGGTTCGGACACAACACTGCAACTTCTTTTCCAAAACCAATCCCGATGGTGGTAGACGATTCTGCACAGTTTAGGCAAAATAATGCGCATCAAAGTTTTAAGCGTCCGATGCAGAGCCAAATGGCGCATCCTCCAAATAAGATACAGCGCAATTTTCATTTAAGAACAGAATATCCTGCCCGATATTATACTGATGTTTCTAACCCATTGATAGATCTTTCAGAGGACAGTGAAGTTGTACCCAATAATAACATGTCCAGCGAGGACAATATGTTAGAGGAAACTGACAACATTAATTTTTTAGATTAACGCCCTCTTCTCTTCCTTACATGGAATATACCACTAGAAGAGGAGATAAAATTGACTTTCTAATAGACACAGGCTCGAACAAAAATTATATACAATCCACTCGTATAGGAAATCCACTTAAGAATGAAAAACCTTTCAAAGTTAGCTCAGTTGCGGGCGACATAGAAATAATGCACCACACTTATGTTGATATTTTTGGCCCACCAAGAGAAAAGATAAAATTCTACATTTTACCTACCTTGGCTTCCTTTCACGGCATCATAGGTAATGATACATTAAAAATCCTAAAAGCAACTATTCATACAGATCAGAATTTTATGACCATATTTCCCAACACAAAAATCCCACTAAAACACAAAATATCTCGAGAGATTAATAAAATAAGAGTACAAGTACCACATTTGGCGCAGGACTTACAACTAGAATTAAATGAGATAATAGGAAAATGTCCTAATTTATTCTCGGATCCAGACGAGAAACTAACGTTTACCACCCTAGTAAAGGGCGAGATACGTACCACGACAGATACCCCGGTTTACTCAAAACCATACCCGTATCCGATGGCATTGAAAGGAGAGGTTGAACGACAGATAGAAGAACTTCTCGCCAACGGAATTATAAGGAAATCCAAGTCCCCATATAACTCGCCAGTGTGGATAGTGGACAAAAAAACGGACAGTTTTGGCGAAAAAAAATACCGGATGGTTATCGATTATCGTAAGCTCAATTCAGTGACGATACCCGACAGGTATCCTATTCCAGAAATTAATGAGGTACTTTCCAATCTCGGTGAAAATAGATTATTCACCGTTATCGACTTGAAGAGTGGTTTCCACCAAATACCCCTTCGCGAATCTGACATAGAGAAAACGGCATTATCTGTGAACAATGGGAAATACGAATTTCTACGTCTTCCTTTTGGACTTAAAAACGCGCCAGCAACTTTTCAAAGGGCACTGGACGATATTCTACGGCAACATATTGGTAAAAGACGCTATGTTCATATCGACGATGTGATAATTTTCGGTAGGGATGAAGAAGAACATTTACACAATTTAGAAATGGTATTCAAAACGCTAGAAAGCGCTAACATGAAAGTACAGATAGACAAGTGCACATTTTTAAAAGATGAAGTGGAATTTTTGGGATATGTTGTAGGAGCAGAGGGAATTAGGACAAACTCTCGTTAAGTGGATGCAATAGCAAAAATGCCGGCTCCAAGGAATTTAAAAGAACTCCGATCATTCCTTGGAATGGTTGGCTACTATCGTAGATTCATTAAAGACTACGCTAAAATAGCAAAACCACTTACTAGCATGTTAAGAGGAGAATGCGGTAATGTTTCTAAAAATGCATCAAGAAATAAATTGATTACCTTGAACCAGGAGGCTCTGGACTTATTTCAAAAAATAAAGAATATCTTGATATCACGAGACATTACGCTTTCCCATCCAAATTTTGAAATGAATTTTGAGCTCACCACGGATGCATCTGATTTTGCAATCGGTGCCGTCTTGTCACAAGACAGTAAGCCAATTACATTTATATTCAGAACTCTCAATAAAACAGAGGAAGGATATGCGACTAATGAGAAAGAGATGCTTGCCATTATATGGTCACTAAACGCTCTCAGAAATTACTTGTACGGTTCTAAAAAGATCATAATTTACACCGATCACCAACCACTCACTTACGCACTGAGTTCAAAGAATACAAATTCCAAAATGAAGCGATGGAAATCGATTTTAGAGGAATATAATTACGAACTCAAGTATAAACCCGGACATTCTAATGCGGTAGCAGACGCGCTATCAAGATTACCCCCACAAATAAATACTCTCACACCCACAGTCCATAGTGACGATAGTTCTCCACATGACCTTATACCATGCGCTGAAGTGCCGATTAACGTTTTTAAGAATCAAATATTCCTTCAACAAGCTGACACTTCATCATACCAATTTAAAATTATATTTCCCACAATTCACAGACATATTATTACCGAACCAACGTACGATGAACAAAAACTCATATCGCACTTAAAAAGAAATCTTAACCCATCTGTAATAAACAGAATACACACAGAAGAAAGGATACTCGGTATGATCCAGGATATTTATCCCCATCACTTTGGCAAATACAAAAGCCGTTTTACACGGAAAATTGTTGATGACATTGTAAATGATCAGGAACAGGAAAACATCATCTTAGAAACTCATTTGCGAGCTCATAGAAACGCTACAGAAAATAAGTCCCAAATATTGGAAAAAGCATACTTTCCAGGCATGCTCAGTAAAATTGAAAATCTAACAACAAACTGCGCAACATGTAAAGAGAACAAATATGAACGTCGTCCTAATCGACCAAAATTGGGTGAAACCCCAATGCCAAACTTCCCAGGTCATACAGTTCATATGGACATCTTTCTAACGTAAGGTAAAGTTGTTTTGACAGCCCTAGATAAATTTACAAAATTCGCTCAAATCAGAATACTAAAAAGCAGATCAATCGAGGATATAAGGAGACCGCTAAGTGATTTAATATTTAGTTTTGGCGTCCCAAAATTCATAATTATCGATAACGAACCATCCCTAAACTCGGCTTCAATAAAGTTCATGTTAGAAGACGAATTGAGAATAGATATTTTTACAACGCCCCCATATAATAGTCAAGCTAACGGTCAGATAGAAAGATTTCACTCCACCTTGGTGGAGATAATGAGGTGCATTAAAGAAGATAGAGGGCATAGGAACTTTGAAGAATTATTAGAAGGAGCCGTCTCTGAATATAATCACAGCATTCACTCAGTTACTGGAAAAAAACCAGTAGATTTATTTTTCGGCAGAAATGTTGATTTTACGCCAGACGATATAGAAAGGACTAGACGCGACAACTTAGAAAACCTAACAAAAAAACAAGAAAAAGATATCCAGTATCATAATCAAAACAGACATGAATATAAATCATATGTACCAGGACAAATAATTTTTGTAAAGAGGAATAAAAGACTAGGAACAAAACTTTCTAAGCCTTATTCGAAGGAAATTGTTCGAGAAAATAGAAATAGTACAGTTCTGACTGAAAAAGGACAGACAATACATAAAAGCAGAATACGTAATTAAAACAGGATTTAATTTACTTACAGGCTACTCGTAGCGCTTAACAACGCAGACATACAAATTCTGGACTACTCGAATGCTCAATTAATCACGGTCGAAAAGGGAATTGCCAGAATACAGACAGGTAATTTCAAAATTATTCACGACATGGACCTCGAGACATATATCAATATAGTAATTAGCGTGGAACACCTTGCGAAAGCACCGGAAATGCAAAATAGTATCCATTACCCATTCATAACCCTATTAATATCTCAGATTAAAGCCCACCTAGGCAATTTGCAAGTTTATAAAAGGAAAAGATCCGTAGATTTCTTAGGAAGTGCATGGAAATGGTTGGCGGGCAGCCCTGATCGTCATGACCATGAGATAGTTTTAAATAAATTGAATAATGTTTTGGAAAATAATAATAGTTAAATGTTAATAAACAAGCTAACAATTGAAAAAATTAATGAAATAGGAAATATAACTAACAAAATTGTAAAAATTATGGAAGGTGATGACCATAGAAAGAATGATTTAATTTTAAAATTGAAATTTAAATTAGAAATAATTAAGGACGAAATTGTAAACATAGCATACGCCATTCATTGGGCAAAAGCTAATATAATAAATTCTTATATCTTATCTACTGAAGAAATTGAAATAGCCAAAAACATTGTAAACAGAGAAAATTTACCATTCATTAATTTGGACGAAGAAATAAATAAAAATTGCATCTAATGGAAAATCAATTATCTATATCATAAGTTTACCAACCGTTAAGAATGATATTTGTAAAATAATTGAGGTACGCGCCGTGAAACAAAAAGATAGAATTAATAAAATAGATTTTAATGAAATAATTAATTGTGAAAAGGAAATATATGGAATCAAAAATAAATGTAAAAATTATAACAATTTAGAGATATGCTTAAGTAATAATATAATAGAGTTAAACAATGATACTTGCATTAGCAATCTACTTAAGGGTCGCTTACCAAACTGCACCGAGATAAATAACCAACACATTCCAACAATAGAGGAAATTACACCCGGCATACTATTCCTGAACAGATTCAAAGGAGATATTACAATTAGAAACGAAACATCTCTACTAAATGGGACATTTTTGGTACATTTTAGGAACACTACAATCGAAATCCAAGGAAAAAAATATTGCAATGAAGAAAAGATAACAAGCAAACTGTTCCGTGATATTTTTCACTTCTAAATATGACCGAATTAATTAAAAATTTTGAATTATATCGCCACGAAAATATTATAGAGTTGGTACGCTATGTTGTTTGTTCGGGGTTCAAAACGAAAGTGTTTATTTTTAAAAAATGGAGTCTTATTGCAAAGTATAACACTTATTACAAAAATTTCCCAAGCCAAGATACTACTAATTTTTTACAACGTACTAAATTTAATGCATATTATTAAGGGTATTCAATTCATTTCAATTCAATCACATAAATTTAATATTATGATTCAGCAAAATTGTCAAAGCCAAACATGCCGGGCCCATTGAAGGACCAAGGGTCTTCAATCAACAGGAAGCACTGCTAGTTTTTGGATTGGCCGCCTTAGGATACCGCTTCTAGTTTTCACTTCCGCTACCCGAACCTTGCCGTCTTGGCCTGGAAACACGGCTACTATTCGACCCGTCAGCCACTGCATTGGCGGAAGATTGTCGTCGTGTACGACGACGATTTTGTCGACGGCGACGTTGAGCATTTCGTCGGACCACTTGGTTCTCACTTGCAGGCTCAGGACGTAGTCTTTCGCCCAAGATCGCCAGAACACCCGCTTGAGTGCGGAAATACGCTGCCATCTCTTCAAGTACTGTAGCTTGGCCGACTCTTCTAGCTGATATTCGTTGGGCTGCGTTCGAAGGCTCTCTCCTATTAACAGATGGGCTGGTGTGAGCGCTTCTCCGTCGTTGGGATCGCTGCTGTTGGGGCAAATTGGGCGCGAGTTGAGTACGGCTTCTATTTCTGCGAGCAATGTTGCCAGCTCGTCCGCTGTCAAGAGCGTGCTGCCAACGGTTTTCAACATTAGGGTCTTGGCTGACTTGACCGCTGCTTCCCATAGCCCGCCGAAGTGCGGTGCCCTGGGTGGTATAAAGATGAACTCCATCCCTCTGTTGATGGCGAACGATTCGGCTTGTTGTAAAATTTCTCCTCTGGCCTTTCGTATTTCCCGACTGGCTGCGACGAAATTGGTGGCGTTGTCGCAATAAATTTTCGTCGGCATCCCTCTTCTGGCGATGAACCTTTTAAGACATAAAAGAAAACAATCGGAAGTTAAATCATTAACCAGTTCCAAGTGAACGGCCTTAGAAGTGAAGCATATGAACACAGCTATATACATTTTAATGGGTGGACGGCCGCGAATTTTTAAAGTTACGTTAATCGGACCGCAATAATCTACGCCACATATTTTGAATGGCCGTAGAGCTCTCACCCTATCAGCGGGCAAGTTTCCCATTATTTGACTCATCAGTTTCGGTTTATACATGAAACAATGAATACATTTACGCACCACTCGACTGCATTCTTCTTTGGCATTTATAAGCCAAATTTTATCCCGAAGAAGAGCAACTAATGCTTTTGCTCCCGCATGACAGTTCTCAAAGTGTAAGTAACGTAAGTAAATGGCCACAAAATGACATTTGCTAGGCAGTAACAAGGGAAACTTTGCATCGTACGAGATTGGCGCATTGAGCAATCGCCCGCCGACTCTTAAAAGTGAGCATTTTCGATTTTCTTCCTCAAATTCATGAATAAAAGGGTTTAGTTTCTGCAAGTTAGGCTGTAGGACCCGAGATTTCCGTAAATTTTCAAATTCACTGGAAAATTCCCTGAATAATTTCAACTATTATTAGAAATGAAAAATTCATTTCCTTTACTGTTGGGTTACTATTCGTAATTTTATAGTTTTTGCTCCGACATAAATGAACAAATCTTAAAACATACGAAAACACTCTAATCAACTTTAAATAGGATGAATGTTTATTAACTAGCTCTATAATGGGATTCGCTTCGTCAACAGCAAGAAACATGTTAACCTTCTTCTTCTCTAATGACAACTGTTCATCATTCAACTTAAAATGTTGATTAATTGGCCAGTCGTTACTCTCATTGAACAAAAATACCGGGCCCGTGAACCAAATTGAGTCATTGAGATCATCAACATTACAACCCCTTGAAACGATGTCAGCAGGATTGTCCTTTGACGGAACGTGACGCCACGTTGTCTGATCAGACAGTTCCTGAATCTCCGCCACACGATTCGAAATGAACGTGGATAGGGTTGATGGATGTGTTTTTATCCAGTGTAGTGTTATTTCGGAATCGGTCCAAAAAATAACACTTTCAATGCCGCATGTCAAAATAGCCCTAACTTTGGCCCATAACTTGGCCAACAAATGTGCTGCGCACAGCTCAAGTCACGGTAGCGACTTAGTTTTCAAAGGAGCGACTTTTGATTTTGCCGTTAGCAAATGACAGGAAATATTTCCATTCACTCTACTTCGAATATAAATGCAGCAGCAATACGCTCTAATTGATGCGTCTGAAAATCCATGAATTTGGTAACAAGAGTGTGTAGTTGTCAACACATAGCGGGGAACTTCAATAATATCAATTTTCGATAAATTTTCCTTGAAATTCTCCCAGGATGTATGAAGATTCATAGGAATCGATTCATCCCAATCCAATTTTCGTAACCAAAGTTCTTGAAGTAGAACTTTGGCTTTTACTACCAGCGGACACAAAAGCCCAAGAGGATCAAACAGTCGGGCAGACACAGACAAAATATTCCGCTTTGTTGCCTTGAGTGTGTAAAATGTATCATCTAACTGATACTTGAAAACATCTCTTCTTGGCAGCCAATATGTGCCCAACGCCTTCTTAAAATCTTCTGTGTCGAGGAGACTCTTCTTAACTACGTTAGTTCCAGTAACCGACTCGTAGTTAGAAACCCATTTTGTTAAATTCAACCCTGCTGACTGCAGTATTTTTGTGACGTCTTTACGTATGGCATTAAGCTCTTCAATTGCTGCTCCAGTTAGCAAATCATCAACGTAAAAATCTCTACGGATAATTTTAGATCCAATTGGTAATGATCTCTTAAATTGATCACTTAAATGCACCAAGCAGCGTATTGCCAAAAATGGTGCGGACGATGTGCCATAAGTCACTGTATTCAATGAATAAATTTCAAGTCTGTCTGATTCTTTTTCACGCCAAAGAATTAATTGGAATATTCTGTCTGAGTCATTTATTAAAACCTGACGGTACATTTTCTCAATGTCTGCGGTCACAGCGTATTTATGCAATCGAAACCGAAGAAGCGTAGAATATAACTCTTCTTGCACTGTAGGTCCAATCATTAAAATATCATTCAGTGAAAGTTGTGTGGTAGTCCGACACGAAGCATCAAATACCACTCGAAGTTTTGTCGATATACTTTCTGGACGTAGTACACACTGATGTGGTACGAAGTAGTGCGGACAATTAGGAATTTTTCCGTCTGTAATAGTCATGTGTCCTAAGTCAATGTACTCTTTCATGAAATTGTTATACATCTCTTTCAATTTTAAATCTTTTGACAGCCTTCGTTCAAGCGAAAGAAAACGTCGCCTAGCTGTGTCAAAAGAGGAACCCAATTTATTAGGGTCACCTTTGAAAGGAAGTGACACTTGAAATCTACCAGACGGCAGTTGTTTAACAGTTCCAACAAAATTCTCCTCGCATAATTGCTGTTCCGACGATAAAGTATTAACTTCTTTGGGAACCTCTTCTAGTTCCCAAAATCTCTGAACAATTTTATCAAGAGTTTCCTCAGTTTCGACATTCTCACACGTACTAATATGGCACGATTCGATGCGAGGAGTCTTATGTTCGCATTTACCGGACACAACCCAACCCAGAAGAGTTTTCTGAACTGTTGGGATGTCGGGACTCCTTCTAATTTGGCCAACGCATAACAACTCGAAGAATATCTCAGCGCCGATCAACATATCAATTTTCTGTGGTTTGAAAAAGTATGGATCAGCAAGTTCAATATTATTAGGAATGTTCCAGCTAGCCGTAGAAATAACCCTGTCTGGTTGATAGCCGGAGATCGATCGGAAAACCCAAAACTCAGAAGAGAATTCATGGGTGTTCACCCGAGACCTCACTGTAGCCTGAATCTTGAACTTAGCTGCGGAATTAGTTTTTCCTACACCCACTAGGCTGAGATTACTTTCCTGTTTATCCAATTTTAATCTTTGCGACAGTTCTTCAGTCACAAAATTTATTTGTGAACCAGAGTCCAATAACGCCCTAGCATATACATATTGTCCCGATCTATCTCTTATTTTCACTAAAGCCGTGGCCAAGATAACATTATCCCCAGTAGAGGATGAAATATTGACAGATGCATGCTGGCTGGAACTAGAACTTGCCGCATCTACACTTTGCCCATTGGTTGTATTGTATTGATGCAAAAGTGTGTGATGTGAGCGATTGCATACTCGACATCTCGATGCCTTGCATTTCGTGACCGTGTGACCCTGTCTTAAACAATTTATACAAGCGGGTACACCCTTAACAAAATTAAATCTTTGTTGAACAGGAATGGCCGAAAAGGATGGGCAATTTGAAACATAATGTCCAATCGACCTACAAAAAATACATTTAATTCCGTCCTGCTGTGTTTTAACCTGACATGAAAATGATTTGTTATTCTTCCTAGAGTTGTTGTCATTCTTTCTTCGCGTATATCTATCAGTCTTTGGTACTGCATTAGAAGCTTCTTCAGCTGAAATATGCTGATATCTCCTGTTCAAAGCCTCTTCACAGTTACTCCATAGGGGCAACTTATCATAATTAAGTTGCTCTTCACATTTTGCTCGAGTGACTGAATCGACCTTCATCATGACTAAATGAATAATCACTGCGTTTGTGATAGCCTTGTCGTCGCCAATAGATAGCAGTGAATCGTATATAGCCTAAACAGTGTCAATCATGCTCCTCAAAGCGGACGAAGAGGGTTTCGTGATCTCTGGCAAGTTAAATAATTGTCTGATGTTGTCAAAAAATATAAGACATGGGTTATCATAAACACGCTTCAAACTTGCTAACGCTTTGGAATAGTTCTGTTCAGTAACTTGAAAAGCCTTTACAGTACCCAGAGCTTCATCAGACAAACATGAAATTAAATGATTGAATTTTTCTATCTCTGTAAGGGATATATCATTATCCACAAGGCTCTCAAATAAACTTATAAAATTTTTGTACTCTGAATACTTGCCGCTAAATTTCGGCAATTTAATTTTTGGAAGGCTGCTATAATGAGGTGTGAAACCAATTGTGGTCTCATGTGAGCTTTGTCTCCTAATTGGAGTTAAATGTGCTAAAAGTAGGCTTTTCGTCGAAACGCATAAATCTTCTACAGCAGATCTTTCATCATTACTAGGGTCCAATATCTCAATTTCAGACTGAAAAGTCATAGCCTGTTCGATATAAGTATTCAATATATCTAGGCGACATTCCAATTCAATTGGATTCAACGATATTGTTTTTTCCCTTAAAGATCGCCGGACACGCTCCATATTAGTTAAAACAGTATTTTTCTGTTGTAATAAAGTCTCCATGGTAGATGGCTTGCCGTTTTTCTTACTAGCTTGCATTGTAATTAATATGCCTAGGATATTTCAAATATATTAGAAGGATCTCAAGAAAATTATTCCGTTACTTGGAAATAAGAAAATTTTCGAGATCTAACCGGATTAAACGACTTCCAAAAGGCCTAGTAATAATAATAATTTCCAATAAAATGTTCTGTTATGAATTTAATTTTCAAAGCAGAAAAAAATATATTTCCCTTAAATTGTTCTGTGGGTTATTATCACTTAGCAAATAAATTTTACAAACTTCGCTTACATATATAAATCCCAAGATTGGCTTGCCTTATTTTCAATTAAATATTGCCAACAATTGTTCCTTTGCTTTCGTTACTAACCACTCAATCCTCTAGCTTTAATAAATATTTTACGGTACGATAATATGTAATTTTATCAATTATATATCTTTCAAGTACTTTAGTAAAAATTATTTTATTCAATTTGTAAATTCACTTTACCCCATTCACTGTCAAAAATGTTCGCTGGGTTATCCACTCTCTATTTTGCTGGCGTCACAAACATAAGCAGTAGTGATACCAAATTTATGTAAATTGTAATCGATCACAGAAACAGCGGGTTAAATAAAGAGAACGATTATTAAATGAAAATTAATACAAAGCAAAATGCAATAGAGTGTGATAAGTGAGAACTGGTAAGTATTATTTATTAATATTTAATTAATTTTCATTTATTCTCTTACAGAAAAATTTACAGAATTACAGCGAGGAGAGTGATAATGTGGCAAAAAAAAGAGTATTGTTCAAATAATTTGTGCAAAAAGTTTTGTGAAATAAATAAAATTAGAAAATGTCTCTGTATTGTTTTTTATTTATTTATTGCTTCACTTTATTAAGAGCCGAAATAAATTGCAAGAGAAAATAATTGCTGTGTGGAATAAACTTGCGAAAGTTTTGAATTGTTATTTAATATAATTAAATTGTTATATAAATGTATTTATTTCGCTAGTCTCACACCAAATTATTTTATCTTAAATACCTGGTTATTTTTGTTTAAACTTTCCTTTTCCTTTAGGCATAAGCAGCAATTGCAATGCATTGGTGGTATGTTGAGATTGTTTTGTTTAGGAAATATTAGCACTTTAGTTAGCACTTTAGAGTTTTAATGTTTTTAATGTTTTATGATGTTTAATAATGTTAATTTTAAATATATAAAACACAATCACTTTTTATATTATTCCGTATTACGACCGAAAATGGATACAACTCTAGTATGCGATATACTTTTTAATTTTTAAATCAAATCAGTCCCTGCTCGGGCGCCAAAATGTTCCGTGATATTTTTCACTTCTAAATGTGACCGAATTAATTAAAAATTTTAAATTATATCGCCACGAAAATATTATAGAGTTGGTACGCTATGTTGTTTGTTCGGTGTTCAAAACGAAAGTGTTTATTTTTAAAAAATGGAGTCTTATTACAAAGTATAACACTTATTACAAAAATTTCCCAAGCCAAGATACTACTAATTTTTTACAACGTACTAAATTTAATGCATAATATTAAGGGTATTCAATTCATTTCAATTCAATTACATAAATTTAATATTATGATTCAGCAAAATTGTCAAAGCCAAACACAAACCTTTACCGGCAATACTTCAGCCACTATCAAAATCTAGTACCGTTGAAGAAATACTATCGTTACAAATGTTACACCAATTAAATACCAATAACACTAAATACATCAATAGGTTGGAGAAAGAAGATAAAATAAAATATGGTATCAGTTTTTCCTTCACCATTTTAGCGATAATTGCCATGATAGCTATTGGAAAAATTATTTTAATCAAAAGAAAAGAGAAATTACTCCAGTTAACACCCGGAGCCATAGAAGGGTAAAATCAACTATTCAATAATCGAAAACCTTCGAACGAGGACGTTCGAAATCTGGGAGGGGAGTAGTTAACACATTACTTATTAAAGAAGAGTAGAAATAAGTAAATCAACAAATGATAATTTCGCAACAAAATAGATATGCTGTACACTTGCTACTTTTGCTTAGTTAACACATTATTTATTAAAGAATAATAAAAATAAGTAAAACAACAAATGATCATTTCGCAACAAAATAGATATGACGTACACCTGCTACTCCAGCTCGTGGGAACTGCTGAGTCAACAATTTCGATGCATAGAATAAGTTAGATTTAAGACAAACATTTTTGTAAAAGTTTTTAGTTTTTAGTAAAGAAGCAAATAATAAAGAGCATCAGCTCGTAAAAAAATTATTTTTTAATATATTTCTATAACAGAAATATTAATTTATACACAAGACAACAACCACACGCTTGCTATAAATTCCACGAAATAACATAAACTATAGAAAACAAAAACAACTAACACAGAACAAAAAAAGCACACAGCAATAGTATAAAGTTATGTTAAAGTATAATATTCTCGTATATGCCATAACCGCTTAAAATAGCTATAAAAATATCAATTGAGAGACAATGATAATATATATGATAAAATAACAAAACTTCTGTTGAGGCATTATAGTGGTGAAGTTACCATCGTGTTTATTTTGTGTGTTGAAAGTAAATAAATCTCAAAAACTGTAACGTTCTTTGCTTTTACTTTGCAACAAAAGATCTCAATATAACATGTCGTTTACTAAAAGAAACAAACGTAACAATATATTTGATAAGACAGAAAAACCATATTAATAGTTCTTTGTACAAAATGTTTATGTTTAATTGTGAAAGGAATTAAGTTATTTACAAAAAAGAGAATATAAATGTATATTTCGCTAATTGAGAACTAATTAAATATTTCGTGTAGTATTGAGTTTACATTTATAAATTATTAAATATTCTTTGCTTCCGCCGACTGCCTGGTAAAAAAGGCTTGCATCTTCCTCCTGATGTATATATTCAATTGTATGTATGTTTAAATCAATAGAGACAAACATCCACTTGGCGACGAAATCGCTAGATTGATGGAACAATGACGCAGGCAAAAAGCGCACATACCGACAACTACGTGCAAAAACTGTTAGTTGGCCTTATATTGACTCCCACTATCATAGGAAGCACATAACATGCGTCACAGCACACAGAGAAAGTAAGGCATCCGAAATCTCACTTATTTGCTATTACTTTTGCAGTTAAACAAAAATATATGCTTTAATACACCCATTGAATTAAATTATTATTAACAATGTTACAAAGTTCAAAACGACGGTTTTCCTTTCTGCTGAATTCAATTATTACTCAATATATGTCCCTTTTCCATGAAATTTGTTGTGGCAGCTGGTGAAATGAATGGAAAGAGAATAAGGGCTATGGTTAAAACCATGACAATATATTGCCTTAATTCATATGAATTATAAAAACAGTTGGAGCGAACTCATATATTGTACCAAATGAACACAAATTAAAAATAAACAACTTCATTGATGTTAAATTCATTTTTCGAAATTGTGAATACAGAATGTTTATTTAAAAAATTATGATTTCGTAAATAAATAATATATATATACCATTAAAATATATATAAAATATATTCTATACATTAAATATTATATAGTTAAATGTTAATAGGTATATATGTTGGTTCTTAAACTAGGACTAAACGGATAAATTGATTCCGATGACAGTTTGATATGATGCTACATTCCAAACTGAAACAATGTTTCTTCATTAATAACCAATTCAGGCGAAAAATTGGATATAATTAGAGCCAGTGATGTGGTGGTTCTCATTCAGATTCTTAAATCCAAATGTAAATTTATATTTTAAGAAGTTTTCCGTAAACTTTAATCTGTTTTTCAACAGAAACTTTCATTAAATTGTGTAGTTATATCCATCCTTACGTATACACATTGTAACGACACGTTCTCGCGTTAAGCTTGGATAGAGCTCGCTGCATCCAGGGTTCATTATCAAAAAATATTGTTTTACAAATAACACAAATACACTTTTTTTTACTAATAATTTTTATTATAATCCATTCTTAAATTACGTTAAAATTATACTACTACACTACTGAGCACGCCAATGACGATTCACCGTTTCGTGGCCCTCAAAAGTTTTCGTCTCCACTCTTCGCCGGCTAGCCTACTGCTTCTCACACTGGAGCGAATAAGATTCTGGTCCAGTCTGAGCAGAGCAGTTTCTCTGTCCACCAATTTTTTACTTGTTGCGGTTGTCACGAATAAGATTCTGAGACAACCTTTTCACGTCCAAATTGGTGTCAGCCTTTTTACGATCTTGTCCGTCTTGTTCAGCTAGCGCGAATAAAATTCTGGCATTGCTGAACAAAGCGCTGCCTTGCTCTGGCCTGCGTCACCTAGGCGAATAAAATTCTAGCCAGGTGAAGCAGCGACAGAACTTGCTTGGCCGGAAACCTTAGCTATTCTCAATTAATTCAAAGTCGAATAAAATTCTGGCTTTGATTAAGTGAGCTGAATCCATTCGCAAGACTATTTTAATTAAGTTGAATAAAATTCTAACTCACTTAAAAAAGTCTTGCCCGGTTGCTTGCCCGTGGCTAATTCCTCTAAATACTAAATTATATCGCTTTAATATGTTTCTGCCAGGCACGCATAGACACCCATACCACTAAACGACAGCTACTTGCGACTGTTTAGGGTTGTGTTTAATGGTATGTTCTTCTCACGGATGTATGGTCATGTAATAGGTGACGCTTCTTAACGGCTTTTATAATTTCAAATATTTCATTGCCAAATAATAAATGTAATTATAAAATATTAATATGAATTATAAAATATGAAAAGTATATAATAATAATGTTCTCTTTTTAAAAAATTATGAAATTCATTAAACAATAAATATGAAAATGTAAAAATTTATGAAATTTAGTAAAACAAACTAAAAAATTTGAAAAATATGTAGAGTTTAATTGCTTGTGCCGACTTATGGCCGTCACAACATACATTATTGTAAAATGTCAGTTGTATTTCATATCAAGTATATAATTAAAATTTAACAAAGAGCGAATTTATGCTTTCAATTGAAAAATCAGAAAGCGGTGTAGCTCGCAACAGCAAATCAAGCTATTATTTCAAGGATGGTATAACTATTGAAGGGGCAAAAAATAAACTTGATCACCAAGTTGTTAATAAATCAGGGGTATTTTACAAATTAAATTCATTATTAAGCAAACAATTTTTAAATAAAAATACAATGGTGCTGCTTTCTTTGGCATTTTTGTTATTTGCGACAATCAGGAGCTTTTATTACATATCGTTAGGAAAATGCTTGGTTTAAGTTTAAAAAAAATTAATGATCAGTAAAAAAAAAACCGTAATGACATATGTGTCTTTTTAGAATTTTATTTTAATGTGAAGAGCTACACGCAGCAAAATCTGTGTATTTTATACCATCAGATCCTTAAAATTCTTATGTGTTACATAGTTTTAATAGTTTATATGTATATATATACAGTAGACTCGCGATGACAAAAACACCGCCTTACGTGAACACCGGCTAGCATGAACACAATTTTTTTACACTGACGACTCTGTAGCGTGAACACAGTAAGAAAGCCCTATAAGGTGAACAAATGTATAATTCGTGCAACATAGAGAACGTTGTTTTCTTTTGAACATTTTTAAGCAATCACTACTTTTTTAAAAACTGAGAATTCCCGTAAATAAATGCTTATCAATATATTCTGGCATTTTGTGTATCGCGTATAAAGTGTGTCGTAAAAATGTCTCAAAAACTAACAATTTTTTTAACTTTAAAGGAAAAAGTGGATGTAATCGAAAAAACATAAAGAGGATCAAGCGTGACTAGCTTAGTAAAGCAATACAATGTTGCAAAGTCAACAATTTGCGCTATAAACAAAAAACAAGATACAATTTTTAAAGAGCAAGGGTTACCCAATAACGCTCCATCTCATCCTCCAGAAAATGAATTGAGATCAGACGACGGGTTCATAAATGTAATGTCCATGCCACCCAACGTCATGCCACTCATACAGCCAATGGGTCAAAAAGCCATAAGACTTACATGGCTTTTCTATAGAAACAGTTTCTTGGCATCAATTGTAAATACAGGAAATGAAGTTATTGAAGCTCTAAAAAAATTAACGTTAAGGGACGCTGTTGAAAAGGAAACAATATGGAATTGCTGGACGAACATTTTAGCCTCTATAGGAGATGAAGAAGACGTTGAAGAGGATATTCTATTAGCTATTTTGAGAGAAAGAATTTGTGCACCAATTAACACCCAACAAGAACCCGCAATAGAACTTTTTAATGGAATTAATCCAGATGTTTGAACATTTTCACATGTCTAGTAATTCGCTTAACTTAAATTGTGTCTTCGTAGGTTAGTTTTTCATTTTCTGATATCAGTGAATGGACTGCAGATCTTCAAAACGTAAATGAAACGAACGAAATCTTGAGCAGTGATGAAATTGAAAGCGATTATAGTATTCTGCAAACAGCATGGACCAAAGTAGAACCTAGTGAAGCAATCAACATTTTCAACGTTTCCGAGAAAAGGTGGTGTTCAGCTCTTTGCAAAAAAAGAAAATCCAAAAAAAAGATAACCCATTTTTTTTAATAATTTTAATAATAAATTGTTTTTCTTAACAAAGCAAATATGAATTAATGAAAATGAATTAATAAAAAAATATATGAATTTGAGTTAAATTCATATGTCATTTTATTTTTAAGATGTAAAAAATTACACCTTCGTAAACATGAACAACTTCGCAAACGTGAACAAACTCAGGTTTTAATAGTTCACGTTACCGCGAGTCTACTGTATATATATTTTTTTTAAGAAGATGAAATTTTAAAAGAAAATAATTATCAGTAAAAAAGTAAAAGAAATGACTTATTGTCAATACAACAACAATATGCTTGCTATAGATTCTACGAAATAACTTAAACTTAAAAAACTTAAACAAACAGAAAACAAAAACAACTAACACACAACAAAGAAGCACAGCCAAACAGGGCCTACATTGAATACTGATAACGATAACAATATGTGATAATGTTGATGTAGAATTTTCTTGTATATGCGAAAACCGCTCAAAACTGAATATATAAGTATCATCTGTTGGGTTGGGCAGCAAAGTTAGTTGAAGTGATAACATCGTCGGGTAAAGGCATAAAGATGATAAAGCAGCTTTTAGGTGTTAATGTTTTAAAGTTACCACGTTCATTTTTATGTGCATAAATGCGAATAATTAAATAAATCCTTTAAATTAATTGAAAACTCTAAATAAATGTGTTATTATTTTGCAATAAAAGAACTCAATACAATACATTTGAATAAAGTGATTTAAAAAACTATAAATAATTCTAATTTAGCAATTTTCGTGACAAAGGTATTGCTACTCCTCGGGGAACAAAAACTTTTGTTCATTCTTTAAAAGAGTAAGGGATAATGCTAGTTCTTCAATTTCAAATCTTTTAAAAATTGATCAAATATTCACTGACCCGTTTGATAAAGCCAACCTTTTGACTTGTATATTTGCAAGTAATTCTTATTTTCCGAAAAGCATTCAACCACCGCCTGAGCTCGACAGAGTATTACGCAGAAAATCTTGTTTGAGCTCGAGCGGTCCGCACGGTTTTGCGCCTTAATCGATTTTCGTTAAGAGCGCGTGCATGTGTGGTTGATTGGCGTGTGAAGCGCACTACACATTACAAGGGAAATTCGTTTTTAGCAGAATGGTTCATATGTGGAATAAACTCCCTCCAGAAGTCTTTCTGACGCCTTTAATGTAGAAACATTTAAATCGAATGTGCCTCTCTCCTCTTCCCCATAACCTAATATCCAAGCTCTGGTACAATGCATCGCATGAGTAGGGGTCATCCCCTGAGTACTTGTCCGAGAAAACAAGATTTCTAGAAAGAACATATTTTTTAGCATTCTAAAGCGGCTTAGAAAAAGTTAAAATTATCTATGCAAGCTTCCGGGGTTTATATACAATTATATAGAGAACAGCTTTATCAATTCAGCGTATTTTAGGTTACATTTAGTGCGGGGAAATCATACCCATATGACCATTTCGCTACTGTTCGTAGAGCAACTGAAATTTTAAATAACTAGTTCAAGATTTTTAATTCTCAAACAAAATTTATTAAACAGACGATTACAAACTAGCGATGCGAAGGGACAACGAAATCCAAAACTTTTTATAAAAAATACAGTAATAACCGAGATACATAACAAGTTTTTCCTTTACTTCATTTATTTGCTTTGTTGACTGATTACGATTCGCATTTAATCAATTAATGTTCGAGACAAAAAAATCTTAAATTTATTATTCATCAATATTTTAGGTAGAATCCACTATAAAACTATGAGTTTTATTTTGATGAAAGAAATAACTAAGGTTTTACTATTTTACTATAGATTAAATTAGCTTTGAATATCTGATAATCTTTTATTAAGGCCTTGTGGATTTAAATTTGACCTGGTGATGAAAATCGATTTCACAAAATTTTTAAACTGATATTAGGTAAAAATACTTTATTAAAAAGTCAAACAAAAAATTTGTGAATCGTTTAGAAATTCCTTTTAGGAACAAAATAAATAAATATATTTGTGTGTCTTTTATTTATTTATGAAATATTATTATTATTTTATTTCGAAAAAAAAAACATGTAAACTTGTATACAATGTAAAAGATGTAAAGTTGTTTTCAATAAAATTATCCTTTGCGTTACTACGACTATAGCAATATATAGCATGCTTACGAATAAAATTCTTCAGGTTACAGCTATCTTGAATTGTTGAATCGATTGTATAAACATTAACAAACTAATACAATAGCTCGAACTTATTATTCTTTTCAATATTTATTGAAATATGTGATATATATAATTATAATAAAATGTTATTCCACATGTCGTTAGAAATTTTTATTTAAACCAAATTATTTGTTTGACTATTTTAAAGCCCGAAGATGTGTGAACATATTAATGCATTAAACATATTCACCATAGTAAACTGCAAAAGCACAAGGCTGCAACTGCCACTAGCTGTATTGTCATCTTATAGTCAGCGACTTTTAATTTTTGGTAACCACGTAAATTTTTCGTTTGACATGTCTTTCAAATTAAATATATTGCAGTATTTCTCACAAACAATAATTAGCACTGTAACGCATAAAATACCAAATATAACGTGGTTTTTTGGCCAGACAAACTTCTTGTTGAAAAACCCGAATATGATGATATGTTTAGATTGCTTGCTTTTTCGAAATTTCTTGAGATAATTTGGATTTAATTGGCCAAATTTTCTATCATTTTTATGCCTATTTTCTTTTTTAAATTTTGTGTCACAATATTCAATTTCAGAACTTCATTTTTTTATGACATTTAGTTTTTGCCTTGTAAGGTACACAGAACTTTATGCACTTTAACTTAGCGCTTTTAACCTTCAGGATACTTAAACCCTCTTTCTATCAAATCGTGAAACGACTGTCACTATGTTTGTGCAGAGTTTTAAAATTTACTTTATATATTTTTTTTGATATTTTATCCCTTAAACATATACTTTAAGGGCAACTAAAAATCTAAAAAGTTTAGCATAGTTTATAAGTAAATGAAATAAAATAGCACACATAAAAATTATTGACAGAATTCAATTTTATTGCCAAATTATAGTGACAGCCTTCTCTAAAAATAAGAAAATCCGTGATAGGATAAATGAAATCTTGTAGAAGTTTGACGTTAAAATTGTTTAGCATCACAAAGTCTTACAGAGCGATTAAGAGTGAAGAAAAGTATAGAACGAAAGTTTAAGTGAAATGCATTTGCAAATATCAAAAGTTACAAAGTTAAATATAACTGCCGACAACAAAATTATTATTTTTTATAATACACCAACCAGCAAGTGCTTACCTTTTAAAAGAAATTATATTTATGCAGAGTCATCAAAAGTTGGAAACTAAAAATATAAAGAGGCATGGAAAAAAATAACAAGAAAAAATGCTGACTAATCAAATGGATGAGTGAACTGACATTACAAAATTAATGATGTGAAACTTGTACAGACTTGTAAGACTTACAAACAGACTACAGCGTTTGCTGCTGCCAACTTATTTAAGAAGCACTTTTTATTAAAAATAAATCTTAACGTTTAATTCTTTTAACATGTTTTGACTGTTAAGCATTTGTAAAGTCACTGCGTATAAAACGGAAAATAATAAAGAAAAACTGAAAAATGGCGCAGTTTAACGCTTACGGAATGACTAGTGCTAAAAACAAACTCTTAGTATTGTAGTAAGAGTTGTTAGCAAACAAAACCACACGCATTTGCTTGAAACAGTTGTAGTATAGTCAGACGGACAAATGTATCAACAACAAAAAAATGTGTTTTAAAGATAAATTTTTATACAATAATTGAATAACGTATGTTATGATAACGTTTTAATTTAAGTAACATATAAATATTATACAAGTTGCACATGTACAATATACAGAGACGTGATTTGATTTACATCCGCACCTGGCCATGAAGCCCTAATCAGATGGTGGACCAAACCACTGCATAATTTGGAACGTCATGCTCGTCCTAGGAAGCCGAAGACATAATTCTATGCAACATAACTTTCTAGTTGCAACTTCGATGATTCCAGAGCAGGCCTGCAAATCATCACTCCTTGCTTAAGAGTTGGAGACTTTCCAACTCCTGTCCAGAATACATGTCTAGCATGCTCACTGGATTCGATCATTCACTTAGGGTGTCATTAACAGTGAGATGATCCTGGCCACCATATTAAACAAAAGACCTGATATGGGGCCGCGAAACCACAACCACCACAATACTCCCATATAGGGACCAACCTCAATAATCAGCCAGAGAACTATTAAATGTCTAAAGAGACAAATAATGAACTCTGCGGGCATTACTGATCCCCGTGGAAATAAAGTGGAGTGGTACCCCTGCTGACTTCAGGGGACTGGGCTCCCTTTTTCCCCAGTTGCACTGTGTCTAGATAGTCGAAGTTCTTTAAAGACCATTTTTATGTGCCCCGGGGGGATGTACAATGTACAAAATTGGTAATGATATTAATGTGGTAAACGATACAACTGAATGAACGGTGAAGTTGAAGCAAGACTACAACCCAATGCTCACAAAAGACGAGGAACAAAAACAATAAATATTGCAAGTAGTCAAAAACTATCAAAAACAATTTCCTATGAGCACAAAGGAGATTTTACTACAAAACGTTTTATAATTACAACATTTAATAAAACAAATAATTACCAGGCAAGAGTGCGAAGATATGTGAAAATTTCGCTGTTATTTTTTAATTTGGTTATTTCTGGATTAAATATTAATGCTAAAGAAAACTAATACAGAGCAACATTGTTCATCAGATATGGCCCTAGAATATTTATGAATAAATTTTTTCTCTAAAATAAATATTACTGAAGTTATGAACAATTAAAGCGAGCCGTAGTGAGAAAAATAACATTTTTAAAAAACTTTGTGGGCTCAAGGCACGCCGAATAGTTATGCAAACGATCTAAAATTTTTTATATATAATTTTTTTCTAATTTGGAACCAATTTAAGGGGTTTGCCAAGTGAAAATACGAAAAAAAAAATAACGGTAACACTAATGTACATGTTAGGTAGTAGAAAAAGTTTTGTCAGGGTTAAGAAACCAAGGGTCAAATTCTAAGTTTGTGTTTTTAAGATGCTGCCTTCTTTTGCCTTAATTAAAATGAAGAGAGCATCCTCATTAAGAGAGATGTGAACATTAATGACCAGTTATGCATATCGTTAAATTTTAAATAGAAGTGTTGTAACGGTGAGAGTCGTACCCTCGTTTTCACCTACACGATAGTACTAGTTTATTATTGCTTTATTATTACTTTATTATTACTTTATTATTACTTTTTTTAATTTTAAAATGAATTACTATTATTACTGTACTTATTGTTATTATTTTTCTTATTATTATTGTTATTATTATTGCACGATATTACTATTCAAATTGAATTCATTCTTTAATTTAAGACAAATTACTAGTATTATCTTATTTATGAATTATATTATAATTATTATATTTATTTATAAAGTACAAAATAAGATTTAAATTAATGGTCGGAAATGCCCTGGCGCCACCTGTGAGGCAGGAACAAATAGATCATCAACGCAGTCAGCTATTACGCAGACCAAACCTCACAGCTGATAGTTGTCATTCAACTAAAACAAATAATGTGTGGGTGTGTGAATGTGTGTGTACCCACGCACAAATATGTAAAGCAGAACATTTTATGAAACGTGATCAATTGGCAAGCAGATCGGCTGCAGATAAGAAGTCTTTTGGAGGAGTTTTATATTCCGCAATAACCTCTTACCGACAGTACAGCTCCAATTGGTGGAAGTACCAATACCACAGAAGTTTTTCTTCTGTCAGTGTTGGCGCGACCATGCGACTGATGCTGTTGCGGGATTTTATATTCCCTGAGTATCATTCAACACGGCCAAGAACTCCCAGCGATCGCTGCTTATTTTAGCGCTCCCACCTGTGCTGCAGCCGTCTTTACCGCTACCGCCAGTACCACTATTAATTGCTTGCGCCTGTACCGCCACCAAGTAGAGCCGACTTTACCGCTGTTGCCTGTGTCGCTGCCGCCTGTGTAGCAGCCGCTTTTACGGCTGCTGCTATTCCTATCGCTGCCCATCGCCTCAGCGCGTTAACTCCCGTTCTTCAGCTACGAATCCCGACCGTCCACTATTAACCATCTACCTTGTAAGAGTTAACTAAATAAGCGAGGTGATAATTTTTATAACTTGTAAAAAGCATTGAGTGTCATTCCTTTCACGGACCAAGAAGGTAGGTAATAACCAAAATTGCAACGACCCTGGCCACCACTGCCACTATCCCAGCAACCAGCGGAAACGTGTCATTACAGTGTCTGTACATTAGGGTGCGCCTTGTTTTTCAACTTGCCAAATTGTACCGTAACTACTCTTAAATGTTTCTCCCATAAAAAACAATTTTTTGCAAAAAATTAAGCTAATCAGACATCAGGAAAGCGTATCTCATCCGCCCTTAAGTTTCAATAAAATGAGAAATTATATTCAACATTCACAGTTCTGGTTATTTCGAGTTAAACTTATGTAATACGCTTTATAAAATAAAGAATAATATTTTTCTTAGCAACTCCCCAATGACAGCTTTTAATACTTCAACATTAATAAATAGTGTGCAAGAAATCTATGATAACAGTCGAAGTACATTGCGAAAAATAAAGTTTAAAGAGAATATTACTTTCCGAGTTATTGTAAAAGTTAGAGAACAATTTTGAATTATAGCCGTTGTTTGTGGCTAACTAGTAACAGAGATTTAAGTTAAGATAAAATGAATATATATAAGTGGGACAAGAGAGAATCCGAGTAAAATATCGTTGCCAAACCAAGCTCCAATGCGCAAGTTTTTATTATAATAGTATTATTCTATAAAATACGCAAAGTAAAATTAGAGTTGCGAGCAAGTGCACCTTTTGTGGTAGGAGAAATAGAAATATTGTGGATAAACCGAGAATTCCTACAAAAGCATTCGACAAATGCATGTCAAAAGTGGACGTTAATGATATTTTTGCAGAATTATTTAGAAAATAATTGCAGTGAGAAAAGTTTTTAGGGATTTTGGTTTGAAACCCATTGGTTAACTATACCCCACTTAACTATCTTCCACTTATTTGGAAGATTTTTCACATTGAATTTGTTAATATTGGGCATACATTAATAAATTAAGAATGAATTAGCCACGCCTTCCCGTTATGCGATTCGAACGAATTTCTTCGAAGTTTATTCTTGCGATATGAAGAACATTTTGAAAGGGAGTTACAAACGATAACTTACAGAAACATAGAGCTTATAAGCATAACTAAGATTGCATATAGTTCTGTGAAATTGCACAAAATAAAAAAAATCCTTTTTAATCATATTTGTTGCTTTAGAGACGAAATTGCAACAAAAAAGCATGATTTGTTCTTCTTTTGTCTTTAACGCAGCTTACCAGCCAAGTTTGTATTAAAATTATGGTTGGCTTTCAAATTTCTTAAATAATTGTCCAAATAATACATACTGAATAAACACTTTTTGAATTTGTGAAGACAAATTATGGCAAATTAGCTAAAAGTTAAATTGTAGTCAAAATGGTAAATTTTAGTCTTCAAAAACTATTTTAAATATTTTAATCAATAAACGACACTATTGATACAAATTTATTTAAATTTAAAATTATTTTTGTCCCCACAAAATTACCGTCCAAGTCTTGTATATTTATTAAGTTCTCCTGCCACCCACTAAGAAAAATTAACAAAGTCACTTCAACAAAAATTTTCTTAAACTGTGTTTAAAGTCTATTCCCACTTGTTTCTTGTACAATTGCAAATTTCTGTTAGTTGGCGTACAAAACTGCAAACATTAAAAATTCTGTATATCATTTACTCCATTCTCCTTTGAGAATTTATTAATACGATAACATATTTATTATATTAATGTCTTATTTATATATTAACACAAACAAGTTTAAGCCTTTTCATTAATTTAAATCAATCACAAGAAATCTAGAGAAAGATAAGTGAATTTGTAAAAACCCAGTAGTAGTGGCATGAGTTTATTTAAAAACATAAAATAATGTTTGTTGGCTTATGAGAATTATAAATTACTATAAATTCTATAGATTGTGCTGGTGTTTCATTACAATGGAAGAATGAAATCAATGAATAGATTAAATTTTGAATCACTTTAATAAGTCAACACCATTTCCATTGAATTGGTTTTAGACAATTACTAATATTCTACCCAATTAAATAGATAGATAATAAACAATATCCCTTTCTCTTAGAAATTGTTTCCACTATCGAGTCGTATTTTTACGTACTATAGATGCGGGACCATAAGTATGTAAAAATTAGCTATTTTATATTTACGGATGCAGGATAACAAACTTGGTGTATATTTACTAAACTCATAAAATTAAAAACCTTTTAATATTAAAATAGGAACCATAACAGAATTACAAATATTAAATACAAATCTTTCCAAATAAAGATACAGCGTCGAAAAAATAGTGTGCTACAAAAAATTCTATGCATAACTAAAACTGAAAATCATAGCAACACTAATAAGCGAAGATTATATTAAATACTTGAAAATCTATAGTAATTTAACTTATTAGATTTAAAAGTTCTACGACTATTAGATCTACTAATATAAATAGGTGAAGCAGGATTATAAATTTTTAACTAATGATGATAATGATATAATGAATAATTATCTAATTTGTATCTGCACTTAACTGATTTGCCAGGATTTTAGTGAACAAATTTTGTAAAACCACAACAATAATGACAACAGACAGTTATTTGGGTAGGGTTTTCCGTCGACCCTCGTCAAATTTGGTTTGTGAACCGGTTTCGGCCATTTGCCATCTTCAGTGTTCTTTTCTTACGCACATATTACAACAGACAGTGTTTTTTTTAAATATAATAAAAAAAAATAAAAAATTAAAAGAAATAATGTTAACTTAGCTCTTGGTTTAAAGAGAACTACCATATGGTAAATAAAACTACACATGAAATTCGCACCCTAAAAGAAAGTGTTCAATAAAGGTACATAAACCTTATTGAACTGAATGCAATCAACAGGATTTGTCCAATAATAGCACTTAAACTAGATTGGACTGGATTTGAGTAACTGGAGTTGTCCAATAATAGCACTTAAACTATATTGGACTGAATGTGGGTTTTTGCAACAACAATAATTGAACTGTGTTGCTAGAAGATGTTCAATAATAGCACTTGAACTATATTGAATTTGGTGGTTTAATACAACAACAGCACTTGAAACTGTGTTGCTTACTCTTAAAGAAAAGCCTTGTGACACTTTCAAAATAAGGGAAAAAGTCATTTTATTGATAAATTTTTCCAACTTATATACTAATTTAACAAGAAAATATTTGCATAATTTGCTATTAAAAATATGCCTACATCATATTTTGTTATAAACTAACAGTACATTGAACCATATTTTTGCCAAACAAATAACCTTGAAACTTATGAATTACTGTATAAGCGTAATTGATCAAAGTTAAAAATTCTAAAACAAACCAAAAAATATCAAGTTGCAATTGTGAATAAGACAAATAAAAAGTATGCAATTCAATGAACTCTAAAATAAGCTGAATAGCTGTTCCGTAAAAAAGGCATAAGAATTAAGTTACAATTATTAACAAAAATAAAAAGTGTGCAATACAATGAACCTTAAAATAAGCTGAATTTTCTAAAAGAATTAAGACAATGGCAAAGTAAGAAAACTATGTATTAACATTCTCCCACCGTTGAGCGCAGCTCAAAAGATGGAGTTGATGTTGGAGTCTGCTGCATTGGTATCACTGTGTGGATTTCTGTAGTAGCCTCATGAGGGTCTGGTACTGATGTTGATCAAATATGCACCGTGAAGTCTGATGTTGTATGTTGTTTGCGAGGTGCTGGAATTGGATGGTGTTTACATTTTTGCCTAACAATTAGATATATAAAAATGCAGCAAGTAATTGTTAAGGCTGAATAACCGACAGTCATGTGATGGTAATTATGGGACTCAATTCTATTTGGGAGCTGGAGTATCTCCTGCATCTTTAGTGAGGTTTGCAAGTCAGTTAGGTTTTGTATTGTTGGGCTGTACTTGCTTCTATGTATTTCATTGAGCAGTGGCTTCAGATGTGTTGCATGGGTTTGTTCTGTGATTTGCCACAGCTTGGTGTATGATGCCTTAAGCGAACTGGAGAATGTCTGTTGGCCTTGTATTGATATGAACTTATTTTTAAGAGTACATTCCGGTTGCAAGTAAAGTAAGCCTGACCCTTTTAGGGCAAATTGAGTGATATCTCTTTTACCCACAGCCGTTGTATGAGTTGCCGTAGGTAATGCGTAAATCCATTTATTCTGCTGGTGGAGAGGGATCCAAACATTAGCGTCCTTTATTTGTTTCACAGGGCAGTCAGCATTGGTTTCATTGTGCAATAAACTAATTTCGCAAGCGCATATTGGTGAACCTGATTCATGTTGGATCTGCACTTTGGAACATACAAATCTATCTACTTTAATGACAGCGCATAAGTTAAGTTCAGTTTTATCCATAGTGAAATACTGACGACGGATAACATTGACAGCCAGAAGGGAAGAGCATGGTTTTATTGATAGTAAGGTATTGTTAATCCAATTTGGCACTGGTACAAGGTTGAATAATGCAAACTGGTCCCGGTTAACTAATGGTAAATTAATCCGAAATAGTACTGTGTTATTCGTGAGTCCACCTTGAACTTTCATCAGTTTGTACAATTGTAATGCATCAGACTGTTTTACAGGCAATTCGAGTGATTCGGGCAAGTGCATTTCTATCTTTTTTATTTCCTGTTGTAATTGATACGGAGTGAGGATAAGCGGACTTATAGTCCCGTGGTGAGTCTTTGTAAGAATATCCAGTATTGAAGACTGCGTGTGTTGTAAATTTGACGCAGTGATTGTTAGTTGAATGCATAGTGATGAGAAAATTCGGTATATTCTTTCCTGATATAGTTCCTTACTGTCGTTGTATATCTTATTATATACTTGTGATATCTGTTGGTCTACCTGACAGTAGAGTGCTACTCATGTGTAATTCATTTTTAGTATGTTCAAAATATTTTACTAAGTTCAGACATGTTGATTTTTCTTGTATGTCGTCACATAACCTGCTTAAAGCCCTGATCCCATTTGCAAATATTGCCAAGTCGGACCAAAATTCCTGCAAGTCATAATAAATTAAGATCTGCCAATCTGAGGATGAAATTGATGCTGACTCAATGCCTTCAAAATGTATGCCCAGCTGAGCACCAAACTCCGTGTTATGGACTTGTGCTCCCAGGACTAATGGTAGTAACACCAGTGTGATTAAGGCAGTCATCATATTAGTAGACATGGACATGCGCCTTTTCTTTCTGGTATTCTCTGGCATATTGCTTTTATCCATATCGAAATCTCCATGATCGGAAGTTTCATCGGACTCTGTGCTGTGAACTGGCAACGGTGCTAACCGTGCAATTGGCCTTCTGCAGAGACCAGATGCTGTCTTAACATCCGCCACTCGGACAAGACCATCATCCCCTTGATGCACCTTTACTATCCTAGCCAACGGCCATTTCAAGGGAGGTGTGTTGTCTTCCTTCACTATGACCATATCGCCAGGCTTAACGTTGGCGTTTCGCGTTTTCCACTTATGTCGATACTGTAATTCGCACAAGTATTCCCGTGACCAACGCTTCCAAAACTCATCCTTTAAGTAGGTAACCAATTTCCACCTGGTCAAGAGACTCATCTTTGTTTGTTTAGAACTTAAATTTACCTGGGAGTTCAGTGGTTCCCCAATTAGAAAGTGACCAGGTGTTAATGCGGCCAGATCATTGGGGTTGTTTGACATGGGAGTAATTGGTCTTGAATTGAGAATGCCTTCAATTTCAATTACAATGGTATCTAGTTCCTCATACGTCGAAGATGCTGTTGCTACACTCTTGATCAAAAGATTTTTGGCTGACTTGACGGCAGCTTCCCATAAGCCACCAAAGTGAGGTGCGCGTGGTGGTATGAAGTTAAACGTTATACCTCTGGACGAACATTCTTTGCTAATCTTTCTAGCGGCCGAAATTGAATAAATCGAATCTGATAATTCTGTAAGTTGATTTTTTGTACCCACAAAATTAGTTGCGTTGTCACAGTACAGCTCTTTACAATGACCTCGTCTGCTGGTGAATCGTCTTAGTGCTCCCATGAAAGCTTCGGTGGTTAAGTCGCTAACCAATTCTAGATGAACAGCTTTAGTAGCGAAGCAACAAAACACAGCAATGTATGCCTTCTGGGGTCTTTTGCCTCGCAATTTATAATGAATCCAAAGCGGACCACAAAAGTCAACACCGGAGTTGATGAAAGGTCGGGCTTGTGTGACGCGGGTTGCCGGTAAGTTACCCATGATTTGACTGAGCAAGTGTGGTTTGGCTCTGGAGCATCGTACGCAGTGTTGGATAATTGATCGTGCCGCTGTTTTTCCCTTGACTGGCCAATACCTTTGTCTTACATATGACAACAGTGCTTGAGGCCCACAGTGCCGATTTTTCTCATGTGCCATTTGCATTATCAATTTTGTTATTGGGTCATTGTAGGGAATCAGCATTGGATGTTTTGCGTCGTATGGCAATGTTGATGATTTCAACCGTCCCCCTACTCTGATGATGCCGTTAGTATCCAAGAAGGGTGTGAGATTGCTGTATTGACTTCCTCTGCTTACTTCGCCGTTTTAAATGTTTCAAATCTTCTTCAAAATCTGATCGTTGCATTACACGCACAATGAGTGTGAGGGCCTGTTCTAATTCTTGGGGCTCTAAGTTTGGTTCTTTATGTTGTTTAATCTTTCTTGTGTGATTGATGAATCGTAGCATGTAAGCTACAACCCCCTGGAGTGTTTGAAATGAACCGTTGTGTTTGATTTTGTAGATTATATCTACTGAGGTATTATCTGCGGCTGTAACTAGGGTAACCCTTTTTCGCTCCATGTCGTGCTCATGACTGCTGTCTTCAGTCTTTGCGAATTTTTGTGGCCAAACTCCACTTTGCCCACAAAGGAACATGGGCCCGTAGAACCATAGGGGGTGTTCGATTAATTTTTTGGGGGATAGACCACGTGACAAGACGTCTGCAGGATTGTCTTTTGATCTCACATGTCGCCACTGCTCGATGATGGATAATTCTTGAATTGCTGCTATTCGGTTGGCCACGAAAGTTTTGTATAATGATGATTGTGACTGGATCCAGGCTAAAACGATCTCTGAATCTGTCCACAAGTATGTCGGAGTGTCTTCAAAGTTTAAGTCCCTTTTAACCCTTGATGTTAACTGAGCAGCTAACAATGCTGCACACAGTTCGAGGCGAGGTAGGGTTTGATGTTTTAAGGGTGCTACACGTGATTTGGCACATAATAGTCTTACGATTACTTGATTGTTCTTTATGACTGATCTTATGTAAACCGCAGCACCATATGCCTTTTCTGAAGCATCTGCAAAGGCATGAATTTGTATGTTTGATGTTATGTGTCCTTCGAACATATGTCGAGGTAACTTTAGATTGTCTATATGTTTTAATTCATTACGAAATGTCATCCACCGGGCGCGAAGGACTTCTGGTAGCTCATCATCCCAGCCTAGTTTAAGTTGCCACAGTTCTTGGATAAATATTTTGGCGGTGACAACAATTAGTGATTGTAAACCCAAAGGATCAAATAGCCTGGCTAAATCTGAGCTTACTATGCGTTTGGTAATGTGTTTAATATCCCTGAGGCAGACTTTGACACAGAATTTGTCAGTTGCTGGAATCCATGTTAAGCCTAGGGTTTTTACAGTTTGGTTCTCGTTGTTAAAGTCAAAATTTACTTCTTGTTGTTGTTCTGCTGTGTTTTGTAGTAGCTGTTGGTGATTTGCGGTCCATTTTTATAGTTTGAGACCATGCTGGCTTAGTATGTGTTTTAATTCCGTTTGAATTGTCAGAGCTGCATATAAGCTATCAGCACTTCCGATTCCGTCATCCACATAAAAATTTTTCAGCAGGAACTGCGCTCCATACGGATATCTCGCTGTACTTGATTTAGCAATTGTTTGTAGACATTTTGTTGCTAAATATGGTGCCGAACGAGTTCCATATGTGATGGTGTTTAGCTGATAATATTTAATTGGCATTGTTGGGTTTTCCCTCCAGATGATGATTTGGAATTTCCTATCTTCCGGATGCATGATAAATTGCCTATACATTTTTTCTATGTCAGTTGTAAAGACAAAACGCGGTAAACGGAAGCGAAGTAGTATGGAGAAGAGCTCACTTTGCACGGTAGGTCCTGTGTGCATTATATCATTCAGGGATGTACCAGTTGAAGTTTTTGTAGAAGCATCAAAAACCACTCGAAGTTTTGTTGTAGCACTTTCCGGTCTAAGGATGCAGTGGTGAGGGATGAAATAATTTGGAGATGAAATGGAATTCCCATTTATTTGTGTCATATGACCCAATGCTTCATACTCTTTCAAAAAGTTTGTGTATTGTATTTTTATTTCAGGTGCCTTGGCTAAACGTCTTTTCAGCGAAAGAAAATTGTTGAATGCAACGTGGTGTGATTCTCCCAATGTATTAGGGTCATCACAAAATGGAATTTTTACCATGAATCTTCCACTCTTGTCGATTGTATGTGTGTGGGCAAAATGATCTTCGCAGTACTTTTCTGAGGTTGATAAGATTTTGTCAACCTGACTTAAATTTTCCAGATCCCAAAGTTGAGCAATGGCATCTTCGAGATTGGCGTCGTCTTCTGTGCACATGCCACACACTGCAGCTGATGGTTCATGTCCTCCTACCTTGCCGGCAATAACCCAACCCAATAATGTGTTTTGGAGAGTTGGCAAATCATGTCCTAGTCTGATCTGTCCTGCTGACATTAATTGGTGGTAAAATTCTGCACCCAGTAAAATATCAATTTTATCAGGACGATTGAATTCTGGATCGGCAAGCATATATCTTTCGGCATTGGCCACTGCTCAATATTGATTGATTGTGATGGTTGAGGAGTCACGATCTGCGGTAGGACTGCAGCCTCTAGTCGAGTATTAAAGTTGTTGATGCGTGATTGTAATACTATGTTTACTCGACGTTGTACTCTGGTATTTGTTGAGCCGATGCCGCTGAGGCGTATTGAAGCTGGTTTTGGTGAAATTCCAAGACGTTTGACTAGTCGTTCGCTGATGATATTTAGCTGTGATCCTGAGTCAAGGATTGCTCTGCATTGGACCATCCTACTGTTTGATTGGACTTTGACCATTGCGGTGCCAAGAAGAATGTAGCTATTTGTTTGAGAGTGGTTGGATGCGGCAAGCGATGCTGCGTTTTGATTTATTGGTGTTGTACTGATGGCTGATGCTACTGACCGTTGAGTGCTATTTTCTTCTGAATTATGATTATGTGGACCTTTTAATGCTGGTGCTGCTGAATTATGATTGGCACCTTCGAGATGCAGTAGAGTGTTGTGTTTTTTACTGCATTTCATGCAACTTCTAAGTTTGCACGCCTGTGCATTATGACCAGGTTTTAGACAGTTCACACAATGTTTGTGTTTCTGAACCAATTGAAGTCTTAATGCAGGTGGTTGTTGAAGGAATATTTTGCACGCGAATAAAGGATGGTTTCCACTTTTGCACATAATGCAGTTAGAGCTGACTTGATGATTTGATGTTATGGAAGTGCACACTCTTGACTTGGATTGTGCACCCTTTTCAGTCATTGATTCCATGGACTGAAAATGCCTTTCTAAAAATTTTAAAAATTCCTTAATTGTTGGAACCTCTCTTGGTTGTGATAAGGATTGCTCATATTGTAGGCGAGTGGTTTGGTCTAATCGCTTGAGTAGTACATGAAGCAAAAGTGGATCCCACGATGACGTGTCAATGTCTAGATTTTTGAGGGATAGAAGGCACTCTTGGATTTTGTCGTGGAATGATTTATAGTTGTCAGCTGTCGTTTTAGTTGGAGCATCAACCAGCTCATGTATCAGCTTCCTGACTAATAGCCTCTTGTTATAGTAGCGATCTACTATGGTTGTAAATGCATCATCAAAGTTCTCGCCAGTGGCAGAGAAGTGTTTTATAAGAATTGCAACTTCCCCCACTAAATGGGTTTTTAAATACCAAATTTTGTGTACTTTTGGAATTGGTTGGTCTACTACCAACGATGAAAATAAGTCGTAGAATTCTTGCCACTTTAAATAATTACCATCAAATTTTGGTAACGTAATTTTTGAAATTGGCATAGACTCTGGCTGCCTATTTTTATGTCCAGAGTTTGGTTGAGTTGCTGTGTCGTTGTTGACGGATCTCAATGCTTTCCGTACATCGTTTTCCAACTTGATGAATCGATCAATGTTGTAGCCTTGATTCACAGGCTCGACACATGTTTCATATATTTGAAGATGGATTTCTTCAATTTTTTGCCATAGTGTTGTAGCGATTGGCACATCCTGATTTGTTAAATCATCTTGTAGCAAACGCTCAAGAGATGCCATTATTGCAGATTGTCTACGAATGAGTTTCATTACTTGCTCTGTATCAGTTGCCATTCTGTCAGAGCATGCTGCTTGTTTCTGCTTTGGAAGTGCGTCTTGGTTTCTGGCTAAAGGTTGGGACACCTTCAGGATAGATGCTTCAAAGATATCCTTGTATTGTTGTACGGCATTCATGATGGCATTGTAGTAGTCCTCAGAGAAGTACCTGTGATCTAGCTGAATGTTTTTCATTAGCCGAATTTTGTTGTCATTGGATTCGAAGTCCGACCATTCTTCATCCAGCCTTCGAAGCCTCTCTTGGAAATATTCAATAGAAGTTTTCCTTGTGGCGGAATCCTTTTTGAAGTTGCGGATGATTGTTTCAATCCGTTCTCCTACTCTAAATAAGCTGAATAGCTGTTCCGTAAAAAAAGGCATAAGAATTACGTTACAATTATTAACAAAAATAAAAAGTGTGCAATACAATGAACCTTAAAATAAGCTGAATTTTCTAAAAGAATTAAGACAATGGCAAAGTAAGAAAACTATGTATTAACAGAAAGTTAAAGTGAACAATTCTTCTATTGGATTGACCTAATTTTTTTTAGTTGTATTAAATTTTATTATTTTATGCAATTTTGTGAAAATTAATCTTATTTATTTATCTAAAAAAAATAAACAGGAATTATTTATCACTTTGTATTTCTATCACAATTTTAGACGTTTTATGATTTTAAGCTTCGGTAATAACCGCAAGTAAAATCGAAACTTAATAATTGCTTTTTTAAGTTTCTAATAAAAATATAGTTGATATCAATATTGTTACCTTTGCTCTCCAAGACAAAGATGTTTTTTATTTATTGCGTACGTGAATTTTTATTTTACTCAACTCTGGCACTACAAGTTTTCTTTTGCTTTATTTTTTACTTTGCGCCTCTTTCTATATTTTATATATCCCAAGGTCTTTTACTGCATTAACATGTGCTATTCTAATGGAATCATCCACGCAACACTACTGCACTACTCTTGTAAGGCATAAACTACTCGATGTCTTCTTTTTATGAAGCAAGCGACTCTTAGTTTCATAACTATCCAGATTACCTTCGCTGTGGTGCCCCCAAAGAAACACATTCACAACCCTCTCGTTCTCGTTTACAAAGTCAGACTCTTTTGCACAACTAAGTCATGACTATCATACACTGATATTATGTTGTTACTTCTTTTTCTACACAGGTCGCTTGGTTACCATCTTCCGATCTTTTATTAATAATAAATTATTATTTCATTTCTTTATCCATAGATTGCAGGAGCTTTGTGCACTGCTTTTGCAATTGAGTCGCCTTTTTAAGTATTTCATACAACAATTATTATTTATTTTTATACCGGATATCGATGGCGGTGGTTGGTTTAAATTTAGAAACTTCAATAATTTGATACATTGGATATTTTTTCTTTTTTATACAGTTAGTTATTCGATATCAGGATTTTATCATGATTTTACCATTCCTTAACAAATATGTACATTATTTTCATAGTTTATATAGTATTGTATCACAGCTTAGATAAAATATAAGTGATTTAATTGCTTTTGTCAATTAATTCTAATATACAGTTATAGTCATATATATTTACACACATTAAAAATTTTAGTATGCCTGGAAATAAAACAAAATATTGGTACTTTCCGAATAAATTTGCAAATGAAAACTTCTCAATAGTAAATCTTAAAATGTATAGATTTTGCTAGTTTAAAATTTTTAGCAATAAACTTGATAGTTGTTGATTAAAAACACAAAACAAGTCTGCACCTCATCTTTCAAAATTATTTACACAAATTTTTTTACATTCAAAAGTATTTACACAATTGGAAAACCATTATAAAACACAAAAAAAACAAAAATAATTAGTAGCCAGATAAATTTCCTTCACTATCTATAACAGCCTGTAGTCTAGCTGGAATAGATGCAATCAAATTGCGTACAAACTCGATTTCTAAGCTGTTCCAGATATTTATTATTTCATCAATAGTTGCCTCTCGTTTTCGGCCCATTTGGATAGATCTCTGCCTTTTTATGAATGCCCATACATTCTTTATTATGTTTAGATCTGGACTCTGGGATGGCCATGGAAGAACATCTTGTCCAACTCGATTTAAAAACGTTGTTAGTAACCATGCTTTATGGCATGGAGCATTATCACGCTGCAAAATCCAATTTTCATTAGAAACCAATTTCCGAGCCGAAGTAAAAGCATGGTCATTCAAAATATCTATATATCCTGCCTGGTTTAGAGTGTCTTATATTGGTACTAGATCTCCAAATCCATTGTATGATACACATCCCCAAAACATTACTGAACCCCCGCCGAAACGATTAAGAGGTTGTACTACTTTATGCTTCGATCCTTTGGAAAGGTGCATATAAGTTTTTCCAAATGACCCTTCAAATTGAAAAGAGGACTCATTTGTCCATAATACATTATGCCAGAACTCCAATGGCTTATGGATATTCTCCATGGCAAACTTTAGATATTTTTTTTATTTTTTCAGATATGTCTATTACTTTTCTCACGATGTAGGTCTTTATATCATACGTCCTTAATCCTCTCCGAATTGTGGATTCACTTATAGGTTTTCCAATGATGTGTTCTGCCTCTGCAGCAACTTTAACCGGACTTGCAAATGGATTTTCTGCGAATATTTTAAGAATAGAACAATCTTCTATTTTGTTTGTCACATATTTCCGACCAGTTCTGACCCTATTTTGTAGGCTTCCATAGGTTGCTTTCTTCTTTACTAAATTGTACACTGTTTTCCGACATATTCCGTACTCTTTTCCCAAGTCTGATGCCGAGGAACCCATTCCAAACTTCGTTGCGATCTCAACTCGCGTTTCAATGGGAACTTCCTTTATTTTCACCATTTTAAACGTTTTTTAGTGACTTTTCTATAATTATTTATTTTTATGCAATATAAATTGCTATCAAAACAAATGAGGTTTTTTAAAAGATTGCAGCATTTTTACCTTAATTTCACGAATGTGTAAATACTTTTGACATACAAAATAAGTATGTAAATAATTTTGAAAGATAAGGCGTAGACTTCCTTTGCAATTTAAGTCAACAGCCACCAAGTTTTTTGCTAACAATTTTAAACTAGCATAATCTATACATTTTAGGGTTTACTATTTAGAAGTTTTCATTTATTTATTCGTAAAGCACCAATATTTTGTTTTATTTCTGGGCATTCTAAAATTTTTAATGTGTGTAAATATATATGACTATGATTGTATTTTTATATTTTTAAAATTTAATGCATTTTGACATTAGTGTCGTTGTAGTCCGTTCATACATAAAATTTTAAAAGCTTTTCAACATACACATTTTGGGTATAAGTATAATGTATAATTATAATAAAGTATTAATAAACTGAAATCACATATGAGCTTAACATACTAACTAAAGTATATATATATATATATATGTGAGTTTTGTTGTCTTATATTAAGTACTGAGCTAATAATCAAAATAACTTAAAAAATTAAAATTTATGATCTTTATTTGCGGACCCAGTTAAAATTTACTAGTTATTTTTTCATTGTCATTTCTTTATCGAAAAAATAATAGAAAATTAACTTTTCGTAGCCGAGATTTAAAAGCTTTCCTAATCATTCTTTTTGGCATAACTGAGATACAATTCTTTTCTTAACTTGGCTTTCAAAGAATTTGATGTTTTCGAATGACTTTTATTTCATTTTAGTTTAAACCATTTCAGATATCCCTGAAGCTCTTATGGAGTCAATTATATACTCACGTTATGTATGTTCGAGAATAATAATCACGCTGTAGACCTACTTGGCCAAAATTTAGTTTTTAAATGTTTTTTGTATTCAAACGGGAGACTTTTAATAACCGGAAAAATATTTTCTGATCTGTAGGATAAGTTCTGAAATAATTGGCTGTTTCATTTGCATGTGTGCAACGTGTACCATGGTAGCTAGTGGTTTGCATCTGAATTTCGGAAGAAAGTATTACGAGATCTTTAAGCTGTTGTGGAAAAACACACCCACGCTATGGCAAAGAGCGATTTATCAACGGCTCCTAAAAAATTCTGCACCAGCTTCATTTTTTCATGTTTATATATAAAATAATAGATACATTCAATAGACGTACCCATAAGTTATTTATAAAAAAATGTTCTGTATTGTTTATACTTTAAAAGTAGTTCTACTCTAAACTGCATCATAAACTTACTTTGAAGTTATTCTTGTCTAAATAATTAACCCTTTACGCTCCGTGCATTTTTTGCGCCTGTTGGCAGTCAACTCCAAGGACTTTTAGGAAATATTTTGTAATCGCAATACTTTGAAAAAAATGCTGCAGTTTTTGGAAAAATAATTTTTTATTAACAAGAATTAACTCAAAAACTTAGATAACTTGAATGTGTCTTAAAATAAATTCAAAGGCAAAATATATGATTTTGTTGACGGAAAAAAACCATTTTGCTGAAGTTTTTGTAGAAGTGTATTAAACATCTCTAAATTATTTAAATATTGATTAATATTTTCATATTTTATTCGACCTTTTTTTATTTTTATTAAATCTTAATCTTAATCTTTTAAACGGTCTTTAAAATTATAACGATTTATTATTTTCTCGATATTTCGCTTTCCTGTGGAAAGCTTCTTCAGGAAATTATTTTTTATATTTTTCAAAAACAAAAAATTATAACCATTTGAAAAGAAAAATTTTTTGATTAATAATATAAAAATTTATTCGTATATAAGAGTAAATTAATTGAGCAAAATAATAATTTATTTCTTATAAACTTTTCTAGTGTGATAATTCCTGAAACAGTCGTCTACACGTTGACCGGGAGAGAGAACATGTCTAATGTTAAAAAAGTAACGGTATCAGCTATAAATTCATGTTTTAACTAGAAATAATTACAAAATAAAATGTTGGCAGTAGTTGGAGTAGATCGTCTTTACTTGTTATGCCAGCCAGAGTGGTAGTTGGAGTTCAAAGGGTTAATATATTCGACTCACTTTTTAAAAAAAACTCTAACATCCATCCATTTGCAATTTCATGCATACTAGGATAAGTTTTAATATCACGACTAAAGCTTAATTTTTATAGAGGCATAGAACTGGAACAAAGCAAAGATGAATTCTTTACTAGATATGAAACTTACTTTATTCGAAAGATAATCTTCTAGCATTGTAATTTACATATAAATTGTTGCAAATGACCGCCATAGCTGGCGAACCTGGTCTTGCCATGATATGTTGGAACAAGCGTCCAGCCACGACATAAGACACATACATACTAGGGGCATGTATGCAATTTTCAAGTGCAAGGTTATAGGACCATGCCCCCACTCTTTGCTGAAGAATTGAAGTCTGTCAACTCCTACTCCTGTTGTATGGGCAAGCTAAGACAATGGGTGTTAACTTTTTGTGTTAACATCTCTTCGGGACTTAAAGCTCTTTAAATCTCGCTTAAACCACAGCCACTACGTTGTTTTCCGTGAGGGCCTCACTAATAACCAGAATAGGGCGGTAACTCTGCAGGCAACTGGTTCCCGCGGTACCAGTATATGTAATAAGTCACTGGTCGGATTTCGAGAGTCCTATGCCACTTCCATTTTGGGGCTTCTTCTAGCCCAGACGACTGGTGCAGACTTTTACATCAACGCACACCCATAGGGAGCTGGCTCGGAAGTATTCTAGCCCTATTTTCGATAACTTTTTTCAACATTTGTGGCCGTATATCGGCAACAATAGTAGAGGTCAATTCACGGGCTAGACATATGTGATATACACATCATGGTTATTCAATTGATGAACGACAAATTCAGCAATTCTTGCTCTATAGTAATCGTCATTGACTGCATCTTTTAAACGACCATCGTATTTAATTAATTATTCCACCATTCCATAGAGCAAACCAAACAGTTTCTGGATTTAACGGTGCCTATCATTCATTTCAAGACTCCAAATACACTCATTACTCCAAACACGGCACTTTTCTTTGTTATCATATTCACTTAAATAAAAGGTAGCTTTATCGCTAAATAACATTCGATTATGAAAATCGGAATCAACGACAATCTTGTTTTGGATCCAATTTGCACAATTTGAAAGAGTTTTTCAGGCGTCAGGCTATTCATTTTGAAATGCTAAGGCAAAATAAGAGTGCTTCGATAGAGTGCTCAAAGTTAATCTACGCCAGTGGCACTTAAAACAAAACCCGACCACAAAACCATATATATATATACATATATATATTTATTTATCCAAAACTTTTGGTTTTGAACAATAAATTTTAGGTTTGGAAGTACCAATTTAATACAAAACTTAACCAAAATTACAAACTCAGAATAATATTACAACCAAAAATGCATGCAGACGTAGTAGATTCTTTAGATGTGTTTAATTTTTCTTTGGCAACTAACAACTACGGAAGTATTTTCTTGTGTGGGTAGATGTATGGATATAAATATTTTATTTATATGTAAGTGGAAGTAAATAGCATCATGAAGATGATTCAAAAATTAACGCACAAAGACACTGTCATCTCAACTGAAAAGAATTAGGCTGCCTTAAATGGATATATTATTGGATCTATATTATATATTTAATGTTGGATATTTTTATTTAAATATTTTTAAATATAAGAGCTTTTCAATATTACTAAAAGCTATTTTCACCCTGAAAAACTTCACATAAAATCATTAAATTTTGTTCAGTGTATCTTAATAGAATATAAATAATGTATGCTTTTGTCGCCACTTAATTGACGACTAAACAAAAAAGCATTGAATGGACGGATGGATCAATCTATGGTTTAATCATACGATCACTTCAGATCACTAACAATCAAGAGAAAAGAAATACTTTATGGGAATTAACATAAATTTCCTTTTCATAATTATTAAAAATGGTACATTATAATATCAAGGTAGCGCTACTACTGACCAACCATACTTTCCGCGTGGAAGGCGGCCGTGATGCTTTCAGTCTTGAAACCACAACATTGATGGGTTGTGAATATATTGATCCTTCATTACTAAAAATAATTTGTTAAAAACACCAGCTTTGATGTCTCGCAAAACTCTCGCTCTCTGTATAGAAATAGTAAATGATTAAAATGTTTATTGCATTACGAAGAGAAGAGTTCGGCATGAATGAAATGATATATGGCATATTTCCACCGTAAGGCTGAAATCAATGCGATTGGCTCGGTATAGACTCTGTCCTTAACATAGCCGCACAAAAAATAATCCAGATGTGTTAAATCACATGATCTAGGTGGCCACTTAGCGGCTAATTGTCATGAAATTATGCGATAGGGAAATTTAGAAAGCAATAAGTGCTTGTTTCATCGGTTGTTTGACATGTGGCTTCGTCCTACTGAAACCACATATCAGTGATATCCAGCCAAAATTGATCCATTGACCGTTGCCGCATTTTGTAGCCTCCTCTACGAAAAAAACGGCCCAATCACGCCTCCAAAACGCATAGTGCACCGTACAGTGACACGTTGAGCATGTAAAGGCTTCTTAATAATCGCTTTAGGATTTTCAGAACCCCAAATGGGGTAGTTTTGGTTGTTGACATACCCTGACAAGTGAAAATAATTTTTTTAGAATGAATTAAGCGAATCTACGGGAATGTGAATCGTCGGTTGGCTTCATTTCCTGCCCCAGTTAAAACTTGTAATACTTCAAAGTAAAATCCTTACGCATATTATCGATAACACCGATTGTTGAGAATGGCAGGGAATTTGTAAATTTAAATTTGGTTCAAACTGTGGCTCACGGCTGCGATGTTTCAGTTGAACGACACGCGCTGGTGTTCGCACGGCCAACTTCTTAATGGCGGTCTCAAAAGCACGATTAAGTTGTTCGAAAATATCAAATAACTTTAACGGAACCACCATTTTCACAGCGGGTTTTAATTATTTTGAAACGTTTTTGTGCGAAATTGAATTCATTTTCACAATTCCCAATGCATTTACTACAAAAACGTCAAAAAACTAAATGTAAAAACTGTCATTGATGTTGATGTTGCCACAATTGAAAAGTACATTTTAAGTTGATAAGCCTGATATATGTATATAGCTAATGATCTTACCTGTCTTTTATAAAACTGCTTAAAACAAAAAACTGTGCTGAATAAAAGGTTTTTTCGAATTTAAATATATTTTATGAAATTTCCGTTAATATCTTTACAATATATTTTTTGTATTATTTTGTTCGTTTTCATACTCTTTTTACCCAGCTGCTATAAGTATAATTTTATATTTCGCTGGTATAAGCACTGATGCTTTCATATATTGTTTTGTTTTTGTTCAACAATAAAATTATAAATTCGATTTTCACGCCATAATTATTTATTTTACGCCACATATCTAGCTTGAATTTTGGTACCTCCTTTAGATGCCATATAGTAAAAGTTATTTTGAGTAAAACTAACCCAAAAATGCTTTAAAAGTGATTGTTCTTACGTAATGGGGATACCCTCTATTTGAAAGCACACATACAATTTTAGCTTTATTATTTCAAGCAATTTAATATATTGAACTAATGTTCTTAAAATTAGAAAATAAAACTATTATTTCTAAGTTATAATGGTATCAGTCAGTTTTACTGTACACATGCATGGTTTTTGTAAAATTTCTTCTTATACAACGCTGCACAAAAAGTACAAAGTAAAATTTATGGGTAAAGTTCTTATTTTACATAAACCGAGAAGCACCTGTGATTATGGCAGTTTTTTTATTATGAGTTCGTTATGTTCGTAAAATATCATGATAATGTTCCACTTTAAAATACTCTCTAATTTGATAAAATTAGTTAACTACTTTTACAAAGTTTTGAGAAGTTGGATAAAGTAACAGTTTTATTTTAAGAATTATAAAAAAATCACCTTTTTAATCTGAAGTTGTAAGTTAATAAAAAAAATCAAATAGTTTTTATTTCAAAATCTTGACAGGCTGAGTTTTGATAAGGTCTTGGTAAGCAAAGCTTCTAATAAAACTGTCAAATGACAGGAAAAGTATTAGATAAGAACGGCACTGACTATCCGATGGGTAGGTCTATTGTGGTAACACCAACAACATGATAGTTTTGACATTTTGTTTTTCGGTTACAATGAATTCAATTCCTCTATGAAAATGGTGGTTCTGTTAAATTAATTTCGAAAAGTTCCTTATATTTTCCGCCGACATAATCGTTCTTCTGAGACCGTTATTAAGAATATGGTCTTTGAATTTGCTTAGGCAGGCTCGATACAAAATGTACGAATACTAACGCGTGTTCGACCAGATCGCTCAGCTGAAAACATTGCATCGTGAGCTACAGTGTTGAAGAAGATCCAAATTTGTTAATTTCTCGACATTCTCAACAATTGTGGTTATCCAAAACATTACATGACGAATTTTGCGTAAGAATTTATTTGGAACCATAGGTACGCACAGTTCATTAGGAACAACCAGAATCAGCAACTGTCAGTGTGGTCTTGGTGGACATTTGTCAGATATAATTTTTCATTTATAATTGCCGAAGTTTTCTCTTCGTAATACAATAAAAATTAAAATCATCTTAATCTAAATTTTTTGTTTTATTTTCTTTTAACAAACAAACTTCTTGTTGAAAACCCCCTTATATATATATAAATTTACATATATAAATTTATTCCAAAAAGTGGAATTCACCATTGGCTCAAAATCACAATACCAGCACCAGAATACGAAAATATTCGTAAGTAACCGACATTAAGTCAAGATAACCCAAAGGTATGCAGAAGCTAAAATTGCTAACGACAAAAATAGTATTCGTAAATTGCTGAATTATATTCTATTAGCTTATTTTTTCAATTGTCTTTTACCTTTCTGCCTTCCTTGGCTCAATTCAATCCAAGTTTGGTTTTCAGATGTAAAATATTTCCCTTTTATGCTTTTAAAAGAAAATAATACAATGTAGTTTTTTCCTTCCGCCTTCACATTTTAAAACACGATTTACAAACATTTAATATACTTTGGGTCAATATGACGCAGTAAGCGATATTGGAAGTTTAATTCTTCTCTACCATTTATATCCTATTGAATATAATTAAACTGATTTCTTATTCATTTAGAATCATCGATCAATAATTTTTTCAATAAAATAATCAATAAAATCGCTTTCATTGAATACGTTTTTGTTCAAAATTTTATTATTCTCTCTTAAAATTTGTCTTATAATGCTATGGTAATGCATCATTCTTCCATAATGAAATTGCTTGAGACTCTTACTGATCTTCAGTAGTAACAAATTACGAACGAAAATGATGAAATTTTTTCACTCGACAGCGATTCTGGAGTTAAATCATATTTATCATCAAAGCTCCTTGGAAGCGTCGAGTTGGAAGATGGAGTACGAATCTACGAGCAAAAGTGTAGTTTAGAGAGATAATCCACCACTTCCAGTAGGCAGGTTGCCAAAAATCAAATCTTATTGAATAAGCCTGGACCCACCAAAAGAGCAACATGTATTGTTAGAGATATAAAGTATTTGTTCGATTTGTTTATATCACCAAATATAAAAAATATTATTCTTCAAATGACAAATTATAAAGCTTTCGAATTATTTGAAAATGATTGACAAAACATTGATATGATAGAGTTTGGTGCATACTTTGGACTAAAAGTAATGGTAGGAGTTAATAAATTTCGTAGAAAAAATCTGACTAGCTCGTGGAATAAAATAAACGGAAGATCTATTTTTCGAACAACAATGAGTCTCAAGCGATTTGCAAGCATGTTAAAGTGCCTCCGATTTGACATCTCTTAAAATAGAGAACAAAGAAGATATAGCACCAATAAGAGTAGTTTGGGGCAAATGGAGTAATTAGCTCAAACACTTTTACCATCCGCATGAAAATGTTACCGCAAATGCAATTTGAGGCAATATATACCAACAAAGCCTGCCAAATGTGGCATAAAAATTTGGAAACTTTGCGATTCCACAACTAAATATCTCTGGAGTATGAAAGTGTACACAGACAGGGCAAGAAATACATAGTCGATATGTGCTTGGAGGTAAGAATTTTCTATTTTGTATTGCATGTGCTATATTTCCATACTTTTAATTTAGGTGAGCTAGTGGTGTTAACATTATCAGATTCACTGATCCCCAAAGGAATGCACAATAACATTTTTTTACAACATACAATTAATTACTTTGTCAGAATATTACATTAGTTAGTATTGTCCGTAAAAATGAAACTTGTTTGCCATCAAAAGTTCTAGATATGAAAAAAAGTCCGTATCTTTTTTAATGATGTAACAATAGTATCCTATGTTCCGCAGAAAACAATATGTTCTTCTATTAATTCTCTTCATAATACACTACACATACACCAAAGGAAAGCTGTAGTTGATGACCAACTACTTGCTAATTACATTAGTTACCCCAGGCCACATAGCAAATCACACAGTGACACGTTCAGCATGCAAATGCTTCTCAATAATCGCTCTGGTATTTTTCAGAAGCCCAAATGCTTGTTAACATACCCTGACAACTAAAAATGGGCTTCGTCTGGAAAAAATTATTTTTCCAATAAAACCAGCCGGTTGTCCTTAAATGAATTGAGCGAATCTACGGCGATGTGAATGGTCGGTTGACTTCAGTTGCAGCATCAGTAAAACCTTGTAAGGCTTCAAAATCAAGTCCTTACGAAAAATTCGCTATTTAGTGGTTTTGGATAACCGCAATTTTTTTTCTTTTTCGGACCAGCACTGGTCTGGCAATGCATTGTGCCACAACTAGGTTACGGGAAGGAGGAAAGAGGGAGTAGTGTGTGTGGAGATTTAATTTGAACTTTCCCAGATTGAAAGTGACAGGAAAGATCTCCGAGGGATTTTATTCCACACACGGGCTGTTCTGCTGAAAAACGAATTTTCCCTGTAAAGCGTAGTGCGATTCACTGGCCAATCAACCACAAATGGGTGTGCTCTCATCGCGAATGGAGTTAAATGTAAAAACGTGCGAGTTCCCTAATTTCATGAGAGCACTTACCATTGTAGTACCGATAGAACAGTGAAATGCACCAGACATTGCGTCGATGCTCTATAGAATCAATAGAGTTGGATGCCCTACTGTCTTCAATGAGCCTCTTGGCCCTCTCCTGTACGCGGTCGAGTAACCCCAAAATAGCCCATATATGAGAGTTGTATTCCATTTTTGGATGGATATAGTTGGTATAGACAGTACGGAGATCGGATGGAGTGAAGTATTTTTTACACCGCTTTAGAAAACCGAGGCACTTGAAAGCTTCTTTAGAAACCTGAAAAATGTGTTTAGTTCATCGAACATCACTCTGAATTTTCATGCTAAGAATCGGAGCTTCCGATTCCGTAATACCTATATCACCCATAGTAACAGATGCAGCACCACTACCAAATGCATATCTATGCGTAAGCATGCAACATTGCTTCTTACGAGCATTGAATTCTACTCTATTCACACGACCCCATTCCAAGATTGTCGCGAGATCGTGATTAAGCGTATCACTCATGTTTTGCCTTTTGGAACTAACCTCCAAATGGCCTGGTGTATTACCAAATGAATACGGTTGACAAATGGCGCTGTCATCTGCAAAAGAATATATAGAGTTGAAAGTTCGACAAAGAAGTTCATTTAAAAAAATAAGGAATATGGTAGAAGAAAGAACGGAGCCTTGCGGTACCCCTGAATACATCATGACCTCGTCTGAGGAAATCCCATCTAAAACAACCGGTATAGTGCGAATTCTGAGAAAACTCGATATAAATCTGGAAAAATTTTCACCGACACCAAAAGCAGCAGGTTTTGACAGAAGAGCAACATGCCACACTCTATCAAATGCTTTGGAAATATTTAAAGCCACCACCTTGCTTTCTGCAAAATGATGTATGGAGTTACACCATTGTTCCGACAAGAAGGCCAGCAAGTCACCCGTAGAGCGCCCCTACGGAAACCATACTGTCGGTCACTAAACAAGCTGTTGGATTCCAGGTATCTTACTAGAGATTAATTGTTGAGATCGTCGAGGATTTGACAAATTTGGATCTGTTTCAATAATGCAGCTCACGTCTGTGATGTTTTCGCACATATTGCATCGTGCCTGTCAATTCAAATTTAACGACCAAATTCTTAATAGTGTTTCCAGAAGGACGATTATGTTTTTCGAAAATATCATAAATTTTGCGAAATGCAACCTCTGCAGCGATTTTCGTGCGAAATTGATTTCATTGTAAAAATTGCCAATGCATGAACTCGTCAAAAAACTTAATGGCAAAACTATCATGTTGTTGGTGCGGCTAAAACTGAAAAACAAACTTCTTGTTGAAAAATCCGATATATTGTTGAAAGCGAAAATTGTAATATGAATAAGAAAAAACGAATTTAAATCTCACACAAAGATTAATTTAATAAATGTAGTTCGGCTTAAAGTAATTAGTATCGATTTTTAATAAAATTTGTTTTCGATCAGTTTTAATAAAAATACCAAATTGACCATCATTCGGTACCATATTCGATACAAAACGACCTCAGTATCCCCATCCGACTGTCCAAATTATTTCTTAACATCATAACCCAAATCGGGAATTGCAAAACATTTTGGCTAAAATGTGCTAATAATTTTCAGCAGCACAAAAATATTCAACATTTGTTGTCTAAATATTATTTAAAATAATTGCTTATCTTGTCCAATAAAAGAAAACTATATTTAAGTGAAAATTGAAAAGTTTTAAAACTTTAGTTTATTTTTAATTAAATGAATTCATGAGAATGTAATGTTGTTAAAAAAGTATTAATCTACGAGAAAACTACTTCATTAGAGTAATTTAATTATCCCTTTCATAAATTTATATAAACTAGAAAAAAAGTTCATCTGTACAAAAATAAAAGCTAAAAGAATGAAAAAACCGGTTAAATGCAAAGAAAAATGTGTGAAATAAACCACTAAAGTCCCACAAATTAATTATGAACTATAGTTGCGGTTAAAAAATAAAACAAAAGAAATTTACAGAATATACAGAAATATTCATTCCACCAAACAGTGTGAAAATTTAAATTACCATTATGCTTATGTGTATTTAGCTTCGAGGTATGGCTGCAATAAATGCAGGTGTAACAAATTTGGACAATATAGTCGAGAATTGTCGTGTCGACACATCGGTTGTACAGCAAAATAATACAAATTATGTATGTGTTGTTAAATTGTAAAACTTTCATTTGGCACATTTAATAGTATAAGTATATATGTTTTAATATATTGGCTAGGCAAATTTGAGATGGGAAAGTAAATTGTCTGTCAAATGATTAACGTTTGGGCATCATTAGAAACACTCACAATAGTTTTCGAGCAACCATTACATCAAAAAAAAAAAAAAAAAAGAAACAAATGGTGCGGTTTGTTTCTGGGTAGTATCTTCGGCTCGTATTTGTTCGCACGTGAGCAAGAATAAGCCGTCTTCGAGAACTCTCTACGCTACAAAACCATGACCAACAATTTTTGGGACCACAATTGGGTAATGTTGACATCAATGCCAATGAGAAATTTTTCGGTCATGTAATTCCTGTATGGCCTTGTTCATGTGATTTAATGCCGCTGGATTACTTTCCCTAGTGCCATTGAAAAAACCAGGTTTATACCAAAAATTCACAAGCAACTGACGCTTTGAAAGATAAAATTCGACGCTGTATTGACGAGACAAGCGAAAATTTGTTGAAAAATGTGCTTCAATATTTTGCGAAAATTTCTGACATCTGCCAGCATACTGAAAGTGAACATTTACCGAAAGTTACAGTCAATTAATAATTGTCATATTTCTACTTTACATTGGTATCAATGAAACTGAAGCTGTCAAAAAAATATGCGTTGTAAGCCAATTTACTTCATAACCTCAATTTATTAGCCAATTTCATGTGAAAAGTATATAAAACTTTAAATTACTTAAAAATTTTTAAAAACTTTTTTGTAAAAATAGGGAACCAGCATTATTAAGTTTTTGCTGAAATTAAGTTCATTTTAATGCTAGATAATGTTCATTATCAATCTTGTCTAATGACCAAATATCTGAATATTTTTCTCAAATTTATTTTTTTATTTGAAAGTACAATCCTTCCGGTTAATAATGGAAAATAACTTCATTCAAATGGCCGCCTCTGCTGGCCATACAGTAGCTTACACAAACAGTCCAATTTTAAGCACATTATCGATTGTGTGCAGCTGTATTTCACCAATGGCTTCACGAATATTGCCTTTTAAAGCGTTAATTGTCTTTGGCTTGTCGGCGTAACACTTATCTTTGACAGAACCCCAAAAATAATAGTTCAACGGTGTCAAGTGGCAGCCAAACGACATTAGCTCTGCGGCTGATAGTGCGATATTCAAAAATAGGGTGCAAAACATCGAATGTAGCTTCGGGTGTGTGGCACGTAGCGCCGTCCTGTTGAAGCCAAATGTTGTCAATATCCTCCTCTTTTTGTTTTTTGTTTTTTTTTAAAGAGCGTAGCACACTTCAGGCAACAATGCCTATTTAGTCAAGTACCGTGCTACATTCTTTAGAAAAGGGATAGAGAAGAGATGAAACAGGTGGTGAAACTAGAAGGATAGTCGGAAATTAACTGCCGTATAAGACAGCACAGCGACAAGTGACTATGCCTTCATTGCTGAGCAGCCCAACCGACAGTCAGTTTTTATTTTTGTAGTGAAAAAAACCAAGGTCTTCGTTGGGAATCGAACCAACAACCCCCATACTGACAAGCCAGTACACTACCTACTAGCCTACAGGGGCACCTATCCGCTTAAATTTTTGTGAAAAAAAATTCGTTAAACATGGCCCGATAATGATCGCCACTAATTGTAACGGCCACTCCTTGCTCATTTTCAAAGAAAAATGACCCAATTATGCCTCTGGACCAAAATCCGCACCAAACAGTGACTCGTTTTGGGTGCGTTGGCTTTTCAATGTATGCATGCGGGTTTTCTGTGCCCCAAATGCGACAATGTTGCTTGTTTATATACCCGCCAAGATCAAAATGAGCTTCATCTGACAAGATAATTTTTTTCTGTAAGTCGATCGCAGGCCCACTTAGCGAAGTGAAACCGCACTTGGCTTCAACTTCTGAACCAAATGGACTTTGTATGCCATACCAAGGTCTTTATGCAAAATTCGTCTTAATGATGTCTCTGAAATGTTCAATTGTGAGAACGACGGTGAATTGATATTGATGGCGCTTCACGCACACTTTCCACTTTCACTTTTTTCACAAGATAACGAACATACGGAGCTGACTGTTACTCTCTTCTTCCAAAATGATTTTCAAAGTAATCCCGCAATATTTTCCAGCGTTGTTTAAGCGTTTACACAACCATATTCGTTCAGCGGAAACATAAAACTAATTATCTGTCAAATCAAACATGAACTAAGTATTACCATTCACAAAATAAGCACTAGTTGGAAAAAAACGTTAGCATGCGGACCCTTTATTATAGGATATTGTAATAAAGGTAATGCATACAAAGTTTGGTTAATATAAATCCCATAGTTTCCGGTAGAGTTTTCAAAATGGTCTAAAAATGTTGGGCCTTCGCTGTATATACTAATTTCGAATTTTTAAGTCTAAATATTTCCTTAGCTTTTATATAAAAGCTAGCGAATTATTTGGTCAAATCTTTTTCAATTAAAATAATAATTAATGAATAGTGCAGAACAATACTTTCTCCTCTTAAAAGCTTTTTTCATAGTATTATATTCTTGTAGTCTTTAGTAACATTGATATCAAAAAAAAATATTTGTTACCTATTTTTTATTGTGCACCCAGATATATTTTTTAAATACAAATATTGATTTATGCGAAATTTTGCTTTAAGTATTAAGTTAGCGTTGGTACCATAATTTTCTCAAATCTGCCCAACTTTATTTGAATATTACCTTAAATTTGTGATTGTGATAAGCTCACCTAGTTAGTACTTTTGTACCATGGGTATTTGAATTCTATAAAATTTTACATCAATGTATTTTCCCATATTTACGTTTTCTTTAAAAGATTTATTACACTTAGTATAAAGGCGAAACGTAAGGCTATTCCGAAAGTGTCGTTAATATTTATAATTTTTTTTCTAGAGTGCCTGTCGTTCATAAGTCAATTTTTCACCGTTTCACCTAAACAATATATGAAAGTGACAGATATTCATAACTGTTTTTAGACCGCAATAGGCAGGCGCTTTAAGTTTTAGTATTTCATGGACTGCGAAGTGACGAATGTGATACAGATTAGCGTCAGCACCTGGATTTGGCAATAATCTGAAGGTGATCCTTCCACTGCATGAATACATTCCGTTCAGCCACTCCCCTTAGGCGCATGCACACCTAGGTGCATACAGGCCTTAGTTGAAGTTTTTAAGAGCACATTATGCAGGTCCGTGGCCCCACTCCTTGCTCGAGAGTTGGATGCTATCCAGCTCTTTGCTCTGCATAACATCAATCATTGGCAACTAATAGGACCTCGTGATATCATTTTAATTTCCCTTCTAGTTTAGGGCTCCTGTCGGCTCAGGCTTTTACCGCCTTTTGGGAAGACAAGTGACGTGATTTTAAAATATATGGCTTTAATTTTGTAATCATAGGAAGCAGACAATTGGCACTCTGTATGTACAAATATATCCGCTGTAAAAATAAGTGTAAGAAGTAGAGGGTGTCCTTGCAGTAACATTTTTTTTCATATATATGATCTTAATTATTGAACTGAATTTTCTGTAAATGCAGGTAGAAAATAATATCTTAGCATTTGGCGGAAATTAAAGTAGCACATTTTAGCTTTTATCTGTTTGTATCTGCATAATAAACTACAAGGTAACATACCTGTTACTATTTATTGATTCGATTACTTTACTCTTTTGTGTTTTCTTTTATACCTAGAAAAATCTGTTGGTGACCATACTGACCCCTTTATATATGTAAATATATTAACTCGTTGCTTAGAACTCCTCTATCTCAAGGATATAAAAGAAAAACAAAAAATATGTAAAGAAGCATTAAAAAATATATATCTTTTCAATTTAGCTATTTAAATAAAACCACTATGTGCTCAGTTGGTAATAAAACTACATTTCAAAGTAGATCATAGAGGTTGACAAAAATGCTTTGTTTTTATAAAGTAAAAAATGAAGTTTATATCAAAAGTAAATTTTAATTAAAATTATGTCAATAGAACATAGAAGCAGCAACGTTTTTTAATGCATGGGGTACACTTTAGAAAGAATGGTTGTTATATTTTTTTTAAATGGGAATCAAAAATATGAATATTTCATTAAAAAATCTCCAGTAGGGAGCGCAAGTTAAAATCTGAATTAATTAAATCAAAAAAGGAAGAAGTATTATTACAATTCTTTTTAAAATATTAAAGCAATAACTTTTATTACATTTTTGAAATGCAAAAGGAAAAGTTGCGTATTACTATTACTCCGGACTGCATAAATTGGAGCCCAAATTTTTGAACTATATTCCAGAATAGGTCGCTAAACTCCTTCGCCTAGCGTTTTATAAAACTGCACATGCTTTGGCTAACGAAATATGCTGTATAAAATTTAATTTAGCTTTCAGAAAATAATAAGATCTGAAACTGTATTAAGGTTATTGCACGTTTGTATAACACCTTCGTAAAAAACACACGCATTTGCCGTTTTTAAGGTTCAACTCCATAAAATTAACATAACACCAGAAACTAAATGCATCTAAGTTCTTTTGCAGTACAATATGATCAGTGTGAAGCTTATATGTTCTAAACATCTTCACGTCCGTTGCATGTAATAGATCGTTTGAGTATTTAATGGTATTTGGTAGATCAATAATAACCAAATGGCTATCCTGCGGCACACCAGATGACACAAATATTTTTTTGGAAGTTAGCGTGTTAAAATGAACGTTTTGAGTTCTAGTTGATAGATATGAATTAATCCACAGAAGTAATTTATTTTTGAATCCCATATGCTAAGGTTTCCGTATCATAAATTTGTGGTTGACCTTGTCAAATGCCTTACTAAAGTCGTTGTAAATACCATCAGTTTGGTTTCCTACAAATCCACGATTAACTAGCGTTTTTAATTCTAAAAGACTAGTAACAGTAGAATAATCCCAATAACCATGCTGAACAGCAACTAATATAGACGATACTTGATGGGAAAGGTGATCAGTAACATTTTCTCAAAAAGTTTAGGTATAGCGCTAAGGTTAACTCTATAGTTGGCAACATTATTTCTACAACCAGATTTAAATAATAGAATAATAAATAATTATTAATCTTAGTAGCGGTCTTTTCTAAGTAAATGTACCACTATATTTTTTCAATATTTCGCTTTCCTGTGGAAAGCTTCTCCAGGAAATTATTTTTTTTTCCACTGAAAAGCGAAATATTAAAAAAATATAGTGTTAAATTTATTTAAAATAGACCGCTACTAAGATTAATAATTATTTATTAAAAAAAAGAGGTCGAATAAAAATAATAATCAAATAATAGAATAATAAAAGAATCGTTCCATGTTTTAGAAAAATAATCAAACTTCAGTGGTGTTGAAGATAATTTGCCGGTGCCATAGTACATTTATTAAGAATGCAATTCGGAATAGCATCCAAACCATATTTATATGAAAACTAGCGTGCCCGTGACTACTTTGCAAATCATTTATGGTTTGTTTTTATTCTGCAGCGTTCTTTTTAGTGTGCACCCAAAAATTTAATCATTCAAGAAAATTAATCAGAAAGAACACATTTTTTTTCCTCTTTATGTTTTTTTTAATAATTTTATCTTTTTCACAATTCAATATTTTTGTATGCTTATATAATACGTCTTATTCTATTCCAATGCTTTTAAATATACGACATACTTCGATCGATTTTGGTTTGGGGTATAGACAAACAAAGCAGTTGGTTTATTAACACGTGAAAATGATACATATAATTGACCGTGCGTAAAACAGGGATCATTGCAAAAGTAACACGTTTGGGTAACTGAAGCCGTTTAAAATCAAACTGCAAATCTGGAGGAATCATAGGAATGCTGCGTGGTATCAACACATCCTCGCCCTTATATTTTCAACTTTCACTCGGTGGTGGGGTGGTAGTCTAGGTAACTCAAGCGAATATTAAAATTTGACTGGATAATTTACAACATAGTCTTGATTGTTAACAGAGTCAACCGATTTGTATGTAAAAATTTCCCCAGGAATGTCATTTAAAATTGTCACCTTAGTATCCCAAACAACTGCATTTTTCGCAGCTAAGTTAACTCTTTCCCCCAACCAATCATGGTTTCGAAAATTTTGTGTAATACCGGAAAATGCGTTTGTGACCAATTTTTGTTTTGATTGTGCAAAGTGGCAAAAATTATCTGAAAGCGGGGCTTTGAAAAACACGCAAATTACACACACACACAAAATGCAACAGCATATGGAAAACAAAATTCTCTATTTGCTTCCACATCCACTTGCTAGGAACATGAGCATATTTTGATTTGTATTGCCGTCGCATTCTGTGCAAGCACACACACACACAGCAACGTACAAACGAAAGCACACATTTCATTTGATACACACAATTTTTTTTAAAAATTTGTCTTGTTTCAAACATGCACTGTGGATGCACTATTGTGCGTAAACCCATGAAACAAAGGTACGAACCAGCGAACGACCATTACGAAGGTACTGTGAAAATTGGGTAGAAATCCGACGGCGCATCTCGTCAAACATTGGCAACCGACGGACACCTAATTTGGGCTTAATTTATATATATATAGATATAAGCCTTTATAAACAGCTCAAAACTGTTGGTTTATCAAGAAATGGATTTGATATAGCCCGCTATAGCACCTCTGATAGTTGATAAGAGCTAGATTCATCAAAATTTTTATTAGCATAGATGGTAGAAAAGAAAACTGCCAACAAGTTACTTATTGTTAGCACATCATCAGATTTAAAGTTCTCTTTCTTATATATACAAATTGTTGTTAGGAGTTTATAAACTAACTTAATTAATAGTATCCTGCTGCTTAGCTACACAATACGTCTACCATAGAAGCAGGTGAGAAAGGCATCAAATTATAGTGCAAAACTTCCTACTAATTCAAAGTAAAAATAAACGGCCTATATAGGCATATTATTCGTAACTTTTAAAGTAATAAAAAATAACTATGTGATAATTTGTGTTTATTTTCAAAACAGAAAATTTTAACCAGGTTAAAAAAAATCTTATCCCAAGCAAAAATCTTACATTTAACATATATTCCAATAAAATATTTAAATATGATACATAACGTAGTTAAATAAAAACTAATTTTCGTAAATAAGGAATTCTCTGATTAGTTGTAGTCTAACGGACTGTGTGTTAATTACAACTTTCTTTTTTGCTTAAATTTCATTAAAACTTTCCATTTGGCTTCATTTTCTATTCTACTATACATGAATTTTAATAACTCTAAACCGCTTTGCTACTGCTTATTTATGTACTGACATAAATCCAAAATAAATAAACTGTCAACATTTTTGATAAAGCCATTACCAGTGAACATAAAAATTAGAAACATAAAATGGAATATGGTAGCCAATGATTAACAGCTTATTTAGAACATCAAATGCAAACCCTTAAACTTTATACACATTATTTTTTGGTATTATTTTATAATCCTTCACGAAAACATTAAAGAAAAATAACGTAGTGACTTATGGAATAAAAATGGTAGAAAGTATATATTTTTAGGGTTAAAAGCTAAGAGCGATTAAGGTTTACATAGTGTGCCCCATTTGACGTGAGAAGAGTGACTTAATGCTGTCCACTAATATGCTCTGTCACCTCTACTCCAATGAAATTTGGTGGATGATTTTAATGATTTTTTTTGTATTAGAATTTCCTTAGTAAAGCCCTGCAGAGCTTCTGTAGTTCTACATGACTTTTGTAAAATAAAGGAATAAGTTAATTTACGTTAACTTGTGCTTAATTCCTTAAAAAAGTATTTTATGATATTCTCATAAAATATTTATTATTCAAAAATTTATTAAATGTTTTACTGTAGGGGAAAGCATATTCATGTGGCAATTTCACAACTGCTCACACAGTTAATCAGTGGATTTTACTCCTCAAACCAAATTGATTAAATGAGTATTTATTTAAACAACACAGCAAAAGACAACAAAACTAAAAAATACCTTTATACAAAAACACTGTAAACATTGCGAAACTATTTGTATTATTTTTGAATAATAAATATTTTATGAGAATATCATAAAATAATTTTGTTAAAGAGATTAAGTACAAATTAAGGTAAATTAACTTAAAAATTATTCCAATTAATAAAATTGTTTAACATCAAGGAATTCTTCCATTCCATTTCCAAATTCATCTTTATTAAATTAAATGCTATTTACATATTTATTTACAGTTTTGAGATATTATCTTAGATATTACAGCAAATTATGTTTTTAATCACAGATATTGAAATGTTCAGTTATAAGTATTTATTCTTTTTAAAGGGAAAATAGGAAAACCTTCATATACCAAAAAAGAAACATGTTCAAATATAATTAGGAAATATATATGAATACAATTGTGTTGTCTAATACAACAACACATTGCATTTCCAATTTGGTGATTGTTATTTTAAAAATACCTTTACGTCGACTCTCTACATTCTCTTATCAGTTGATAAGAAGAATTTTCTATTTTCTCAAAATATTCGTTTATATCCTGTTTGGTCGTGAAGAAGCTGCGTTGAGTGTCTCCAATATTTGTTGTGTATAATCTTGAGGCATTTGTTTTGTATTATCTGAAGTTTCTTCAAATGAGTTTTTGCTGCTGTATATCAAATGGGACATGTATATGTTAAGGTTGGTCTTATCACACTTTTAAAAATTAAATTTTTATTTTGAAGGCCAAGTGAAGAGCGTCTATTCAGTAAAGGCCTTTTAGGGATTTCTTGCCGATTTCGTTAATGTGCCTTGAAAAATTAAGTTTTTTATCTAAACATACGCCAAGATATTTTACATCATTTCTTATTGTAACGCTCTCACTTTCATATCTAATTTGTCGACTTGGTAATCGTTTGGGGGAGTTGTTATAAGGAAATATGATACATTGAGTTTTGTTAGAGTTGATTTTAATTTTCCACTTATAAAAATATTTTATGCATTAAGCAAATCCTTTTTCCATTTTCTTTAATAATGCCTTTGTCAGTTTGCTAGACGTGATTAAAGCGGTATCGTCTGCGTAGTAGGCAACTTTCAAGTACGAGGGCGGTGAAAAGTCCGAAGTATAAATTGAATACAACAAAGGTGATAAAAATGAATCTTGTGGTAATCCTGTAGAAACTGTTTTTGGTGGCGATATTGCACCATTAACTGAAAACTTTTCTATATCAAGAAGAATTAGGCCTGTAGACTGCTTATTTCGCTTATTCGCTTTTATTTTATTTGTAATGCGATTTATTTGGTGTACTGAACTGTGTTCTTTCTTGAAACCAAATTGTTCTTTAGCTATTATCGAGGTATTTTCGACGACATCGCAAATTCGTTTGTGAATTAGTTCTTCAAACAATTTTCCCAAATTGCTTAACAAACTAATGGGTCTGTAACTGTTGGGACTATGCTTAGGATTATTTGGCTTAAGAATCGCAATAACTTTCGCTTTTTTGATGTGTAAGGGGAAATAGTTGAGTTTTAAGCAACTGTTAAAAATTATCATTAGTAAATGAACTGCTTTGAGCGGAACATTTTTTATTAGTTGGTTAGATACTTCATCAAGACCAGGTGATTTTGAATCATTAAGCGACGAAATTAACAAACTTATTTTATTAAGCGAAATAAAAGACAGGTTTTCATTGTCAATGTAAGATGATTTAAATCGATTCACTTTGGAATTAACAGATTTATCAATTGAATGCTTGTATGTAGATGTGAGCTCATTTGCAGCCGAAAAAGTATTTGACACTAGTTGGGCTTTTTCCTTTTCTGTTGCCCAGGTTGAAAAAAGGAACTTTGTTGTCAAGGAATTCTTAATTCAAATCAAATATATTATATTATTCATTATAACTTTCTTTTAGGATGTAAGTTAAACTAATTACACGCCTTCTTATCCTTACAATGTGTTGTCCGATGTCCATACAATTTATACCATTTATATCCGTACATAAAGGAATACAACTCTCATGTATGGGCTGGCTCCTCAAAGTCTACTTTGGAGTTACTCGACCGCGTATAAGATAGGGCCAAGGGGCTCATTAGAAACAGTAAAGTATTCAACTCTATTGATTTTTTTATAAAGAGAAGTAGCAGGCAACAATGCCCATTTAGTCAAATACCGTGCTACATTCTTTAGGAAAAGGATAGAGAATAGATAAGACAGGTGGTGAAAGTAGAAGGATAGTTACGGAAATTAACTGTCGTATAAGACAGCACAGTGACCAGTGACCATGCTTTCATCACTTAGCAGCCCCATCGACAGTCAATTTTTATTTTTGTAGTGAAAAAACCAAGGTCTTTATTCGGAATCGAACCCACAACCCCCAGTCTTGTAAGCTAGTACACTACCTACTAGCCTACAGGGGCGGTCCTACACCTCTTGTGGCCTGGTTGTTTACAACCCGTAATTGTGGAAGTCTCATACAAAACAATAAAAACTCCGTTGATTTTTTATAGCATTGACGCAGCTACAGTGGTAAGCGCTTTTATAAAACTAGGAACTTGTTCCTGTTACTCACTCTGTTTTGCGCTTGTGAGTACATCTATTTCTGGTTGATTGGCCAGCGAATCGCACTACGCATTATAAGGAAAACTAGTTTTTTAGCAGAACTGTTCGTATGTGGAATAAACTCCCTCCACAGGTCTTTCCTGTCATTTCAATGTAGAAACATTAAAATCGAATGTCCACAAACACGCCCTTTTTTCTTGTCCCCTCAACCTAATTTCCTAGTTCGGAATGCTGGTCCGAGAAAAAAATGTAGTTTAGTCTAATATTTTTTGAAAAGTTCCGCGAACACATTTTTTTGTCAATTCTGAATAATTTTTGCTGGGGTTATGCACTAACACTAATGTTACTCTTACTAAACACGAAAAAGATCCATAAAAACTAAGAAGCTACTATAGTATAGATATTTAAATATGCAAGGAAGCACCATATATCCATGATATTAAAAGAGTGTCTGGTTTGTAGTTCTAGGTTTGTTACATATACGAGGTATGTAAATAAAGTAATGAGGCTGGCAACGTTACATTCGATGTGGCAACACTTTGGTCTCTGGGCTTGGAGGAGCGGCAGATGAACACGTGATTTGCCTTCAGTGCGAGTTTGATATCGCTCGAGTCATTTGGTCGTAAAACAGTTTTTTCTGTTATGTTTTAAAAATGAGTTTCAAACAACGCGGTGCTATCAGGTTTTTCTTCAGGCTTGTGCTCAGTACAATGGAAAGTGTTGCTAAACTTCAGCAGGCTTAGGAATATAGTGTTTTGTAAGAGCCCAGGTTTTTTGGTGAGTTAAGGCATTAACAAAAGGAAAAGAAGTGATAGATGATGAACCACGAAGTAGAACGCCTTATAAATGTCGGCAGAATCCGGAATCCTTTGCGTTCAGATCGTCGATTTGCATTCAGAAAAATAGAAGAGTTAAAATTGACCCACACCACCGTTCATCAGCTTTTAATGAATCGGGGTTGAGATAAATCTGCTCAAAAATGGTTACAAGAAACATTTTGCAAATCAAAAGGACGTCAGGAAGGAAAGTTGCCTTGGGTTTTTGCAATCGACTGAAAATGGCTCCCATTTTCTGGAATGCCATTACTGTTGACGAAGTTGAAAGAGGAACTCATTTTGGGACAATGAAGACACTCAAACGGTGGTAACCGACCAGCCGAAGGCTAATCCAGTATTGGAATTCCAGCACTACTATAAATAGAAGAACCATCAACAGCACTGTGTGGCTTCATAGGGAAGTTTTTTTTAGGGTGACAATATAAAATTATAATTTAAATAAAAAAAATTTAAAAAAGCAGTCTCATTACTTAATTTACAGGCCTCTTACATAGTTGTTTAGAGATGTAATTTATTAGGAAGTTAGTATATATTATGTTGTTCAATCTAGCAAAATAAATACCAAACCTACCTACGTATTTTAAGTTCTACTAATTAAAATGCATTATATTGCTGACAAACTAATATAACTGAATGAATAAAGTTTCATTATACTAGAAACCATAAATATAAGTTTGTTATAACCTCTTTACTTTTAATAAATAATGTAAAATCAAATTACACGTTGTCTTTTAACTGTGTAAAAGTCCGACCATAATAGGCTTATGCTGGTTAAAGTTAACATAAGCAGCCATGAAAATAAACACATAATATACATACATCATCATCAAGACATTTTTAGTTTTCTTTAACGACATTTCCAGTTTCAAAACAAATTCCTTCTACATAAGAACAAGTTTATAAAATTTTCAGAATTAATATTTTTCGTAAGATCCGTAAATAAAAATTTCTATATATTTTCTTCATATCCGTATTATCAAATATTGTTACCATCCTGTTTTATACAGAGCAAGCTAGAGGAATAAAAATGTGATTATTGTGGTGAAGTTTAATTCAATTTAAGGTAAAAATGTTGTTTTAATGTATTAAAATTAAATATGAAAACTTTTGCATAAAACACTATATACCACGTTGTATACACACTTTTAACACGTCTTCTTTTGTGGTTGTTTTTCTTACTGTTACCACTTTCAGTCATATGAACTTATATACGTATAAATACTAAGTAGAGAAGTAAAATTATGCGGTAACTTAAAGCACCTCATCTACATACATACAGGCGGTAATTCCCAAATTATTTCAAATTTTGCTTGTGAGGTTTAAGAAAATGGTTTTCGTGGAGTGAGGCTTTCAAATATATTTTCGTTTATCTTTTTATGTGGACCTCTTGACATTCATTTATCTATTTACTCAAGAAAAATGTCTTGCGTTCAAGACTTCTATTGTAGCTGATTTTTAATCCATAAAGTTTCAGCTTCGTTTTTAAAGAAATAAATTCCCATGACGCCCCTGTAGCAAACGGCGCAAAATTTTCTGTATTGTGAGCGGACACATCCCAGATAAGACGAATCGATTTATTTGGAATATTTTTTCCACACTCTCGTTAGATTTATATAATTTGTAGATATTTTGTAATTCTTATATTTTTTTTTAAATTTAAGAGATTTCCTTTTTTTCTGCTAAAGAATATTTGGCCCATACTTATATAATTAGATTGTTTAAATAGAATATCGAAGGTACTCGAAAGCTGATTTTTCTAGCATATATATATATATTTTTTAATTTACCAATCTGATGCACAAGAATAAGCTTTAAAACATTAAGAACTTCTGCCCTCTGTTACATGTACAATATGTTGCAAATAACGACCAAAATATATCACGCGTATTTTTCGTTGGTGCATGGTGCATATTCAAATTTCTTTGCACGCAAAAACGTGATTCATTGTGTGTTCTTTTGTAAATGGAACTTCCATAGACTTCCGCTTTTCAACTTTGTTGGTTAATTTTTATTAGAAATACAAAAATTATTTTTTTTTTACTTTCTTTTGCTATGTTACTCTATACTCAAGCTAGAAAAAAAGCATAATTATTGCTGCGTAGAATAAGCAATTACTATTCAAGAGCAAAGCATATTTGTGAGTTTTGCAAACAGTTCTTTGAGGCAATTGCTGGTTTGAAGTTTAAAGGAAGTTTTCAATTAGAAATAAGTGACAAACGAATAGTAAGCAATTGTGTTATAAAAATAATTATATTAATTTTTTTTATCATGCTTCTGAATATAGAATCGTACTGTCAAATTAGTTATTTACAACGGCGAGTAAAAAATTTGTCATATTTAAGCCGCCCCCCACCCCCTGGAAAAGGTTATGTAAATTATTAAGGAAAGAGGTTTATTGGTACGTACATTCCTACATATAGACCCCCCCATGATAGTCTTTTTGGAACCTACAAGATGCAATTACATCCACCTCGGGTCACCGTATGGTGTGCAGTTTCTACAAGGTTCATTGTCGGGGCTTACTTTTTCGAAGAAAAAGGTTTTACTGTCAATGGAGACCGTTACTTAAAGATGTTGGAAGAATTTTCTTTCCAGAATTACGCCGAAAGAGAATCTCTTTCAACTCTGCTGGGTTTCAACAAGATAGAGCAACTTGTCATATAGCCATGCCTGTTATGACAGAACTGCGGCAAAAATTCCCCAATAAATTGATTTCAAGAAACTCCATATTTAGTTGGCCCCCCAAATCTCCTGACCACACCGCACCTGATTTTTTTTTTGTTATTGCAAAGAAGAAGTTTACAAAAGAAACACAACAAATTTGGATGACTTAAAGCAATCCATTTGAACGGTATTTTAGGCAAACTCCGCTGCAAAACTCCAGGCAATGGAGGCCATTTGAATTCAATTATTTTCAAAACTTCATCAATTATTTTAACAAAAATGTATTATTTTTCAAATGAATTACTAAAAAATAAATTATATAAACTTTACAAAAAGTTATTTCAGTTTCTCAATGTCGCAAAATTGATCAGCCACCCGATACTTTGATTACAGGTCATTTGAAATTCAAGCTTCATCTGTCTCAGTTGAAAATCCGAGAAAATAAAAGTAGCAATATATGTTCGGTAGCGATGATAATGTTTAAATATCCAGTACTGACTTACATTTGACTCAGGACAATAGGGAGGCACGATATCTGCGAGGGACTCTGTAATTAATACTAAAATATTATATCGAAATTAAAAGTTCTTGAGAGTACAACAATCAATGAAAGCACAATAGCCGTAGATCAAAAAACATTTTGGGTTCACAAGGACTCTTCGCGTTCATATCCTGCCCTAGTTATATAAATTTAAAGGGGAAAGCGTTTTAAGTTCGATTCAGTCTTGAGAAGATGGTGTTACCCAAGGTTATATCTTGAGACCCATCTTATTGATTAAATTTTTATTGTAATTCTGCTTAATAGCAGTACAGTAAAATGTACTCAGAGAACATTAATGTTTCCTAGAAAATCATATTATTGTAACCGAATAAATTAATTATAATTGAGTATAAAAATTCAATCAACGCTGTCTAATTTCAAAAAGGGACATATAAGCAAAACTAACTGAAATAAAACTAAAATCGGTACAAAAAACTGGGTTTATAGAAATACAAACCTAAGATCCAGCTACTTCAAGCTTGTAATTCGATTTCGAAATCTTTATGAGGATTATGTAACATTATGAAGGGTATGGAGCACTGATTATATTTCTAACACACAGAAGCTCCTGTTATAAATGTATAAAACGTTAAACAATGAAAACGTGCCAATGACTGAATTAGAACATTTTAATAATATTTTTTGTTAGTTTATCATTAAGCACTAGGTCTTATTTGATAAAAAATTTAAAAACTTTATTTTTTATTATTATTCAATATTTCGCCAAACCATTGGTTGGCATCTTCAGGATAAACAAAAAAATGTGTAAATAATTAATCAAAAATGAAAAAACTTGTTGCCAATATTGAATAATAATAAAAAATAATGTTTTACAATTTTTTATTAAATAAGGCCTAGTGTTTAATAATAAACTAATAAAAAATACTAAGAAGGTCATATAACTTTAATTATTATATAATTTTAATAATAGCTAAAATGGCCTAAGAAATTTAAAATTTACCAGGACAAATTTTATTGGAATTAATTGTAGTATTTTTGAAACAAACTATTTTAAGATTTTAAGGAAAATAATAATAGTTTAAGTGTTACTTTGCTTATGTTTAAATCAATCATCAACTCTTTTTTTATACGTGCAACTGCCAAGTAATGCTATTGCCAACTTGACTACAAGCTCCATGGTTAAAAAAATTTATTCTACAAATGCAAAATGGCTGTCGACTAAAAGGCAGAAATCGAAGAGAGTGGTAGTCATACAGATTTCGCCAGTTAAAAAACTATAGCAATATATGTAAAATAGTTCAGCTGAGATGTGTAATACTGAAGATTCTTTTCACGGTTAACGTGAAAGATTTCCTTGATAACTCTGATTCCTAATTCCAGGGAAAGACCACAAAGTTGAAAGTTGTCAAAGGTATTGACAGCAATAAATTTAAACAGGCTTATGGAAAGAAACTCAACCCTTAGCTCGTGTAAAATCCAATTGTGTTATCGTGAGACCATAATACAATTCTACTCGTCCGTGGTATGTAAAAAATCGAACCTCCGTAAAGCTTTAAAAGTGCCATTGGTAGAAGCCAAATCGTGAATCATGCAATAACTTCAAATGCATCCCAATAATCCAGCTAACACGAAATTGTCCGCTTGGGCAAATACAATAGAAATGAAAATTAGTAATTGCAACTACCATTAGAAATAGTTTTTTTTATGTAGATCTGTTAGACTTAATTAAGTATAATCTTTAAATAAATAATTTGAAAACTTATTCTTAGTTGCAGTATTTTGAAGATTCAATAAATAAATTTATGAAAAAAATTCAAATTTAAATTTTAAACACCTCGAAAACAAAGCTTACTTTCTTGGTGTTTAAACAACTTGAACTAAAATCAATTTTGCGGGAAGAACATACCATTTTGATAAAAAGAATGCACGATTAAAGCATTTTGATTCTCTTTTCTGATTGTCGTTGTCTTTAAAAATAAATTACTCTTTTTTTCAGATCTACTTAATGTTAAAACCAGTTTCTTTACAGTTTCGTTAAGTTGTCATATTGAAAAGAGAATATTAATTATATGCAATATTTTTTCGCTGCTTGGCTCCTTTTCATTGCTGCTGACGACTTTAAGGAGACTTTTTTATAACAAGCACACAGCAGTTTAGCCGGGTAAAAAATAAAAATAATAAAAATGATTTACTGATTAATGATTTCAAATGTTTGCTAATTTGCTGTTGACGTTTAGGTCTAGCATCTTAATGCATTAATATTCCGCTTATTAATGACAATGCAACAGGAACAACATAAAGAATATTTATTATACTCAATTTATTAATAAGCACGGGATGAAAATATGTACTATTAAATAAAAAAGGTTACCAAAGAAACTAAAATTCAAACTAAATATATGACTTAATAGCAGTGTATCAAAAGCACAGCAGCGTGGTTCAAAAGCACTACATTATTTCAGAAGCTTATGACTCAACGTCCTATTGCTTGAAAGAAATAAAGAAATTCTTTACATTTAACAGTACTTTGTTCACATCTTCTCCTTATTCTTAAGGGTTTCTAAGATAAATGTTAGATTTCTTTTTGCACGCTATTGGTAAGATACACATAACCGACCTTTTAAATCATCCTATAACATCGTTTATCAAGAAAAGCATGTAAGTCATCCAGGAAAAACGCGAGTCTGTTTTTTTAAATACTTTTGATTTTACTGGCTGTTAGCAAAGATTCAGAAGAAATAAATGGAAAATATGATAAGCCAGATAGAAACAAAGCATGTACTGTTTAGTTAGAGTCATATAAATGGAATGTAATTTTCTAAAACAACATTTCCTTCCTGTAGGTTTTTAATATTTTTCTGATGAAAATATTCTTGTGGCTGCAAATAAAAAAAGTACGCCAAGTTCTATTACGGACGGCATAAGTAACAAAATGTTGAAGGAGCTCCCCAATATTGCAGTCAGAATCATGCTATTCATTTTTAATGCCATTTTACGGCTTCAATACTATCCTGACCACTGGAAGATTTCTAAAGTTAAAATGATTCCAAAACCGGGTAAAGACCTAACCAAAACCGAGTCGTATAGGCCCATAAGTCTATTGCCAACTACTTCAAAGGTTTTCGAAAAGTTGCTTATGGATAAATTGTCTCCAATGCTAAGGGAAAGTGGATGTATCCTAAACCATCAATTTGGTTTTAAAAGAAGACATAGCACAATTGAGCAAACCCATAGATTGGTTCAGGTGATAAGAAGGACTTTTGAAGAGAAGAAGTATTGTTCAGCTATTTTTGTTGATGTTTCCCAGGCTTTTGACAAAGTTTGGCATGAAGGTCTATTTCTAAAACTGACCGCTCACTTGCCTTGTAATATGAGCAACCTACTGAAAAGCTACATAATTGGACGAAAATTTGCTGTTGTTGAAGGAGACTTCGTAAGTGTATCCAAACCAATTTCTTCAGGTGTACTTCAAGGTAGCATTCTTGGACCAGTTTTATATTTGATATATACCTGCGATATGCCTGTAAGTGAAACTGTTCACACTTCTACGTTTGCTGATGATACAGCGTGTCTAAGTTCGCACGAAAACTCCTATCAAGCCTCAATAAATCTTCAGCAACATATAACTCAGTTAGAGTTGTGGTTAAAATTATGGAGAATTAAAGTGAACGTTCAAAAGTGCATTCATGTGACTTTCACCCTGCGAAGAGATAATTGTTCACCCGTTCGAATCAATAATCACATTGTTCCTCACCATAATTATGTGAGATATCTTGGTATATATCTTAATCGTCGCCTTACATGGAAACATCTTATTGACTCAAAGCTAACACAAATGAAACTTTAGCTAACACAATTACACTGGCTCATTGGCAGGAACTCGAGACTTGGCCTAGATTGCAAACTTCTAATTTACAAGAGTATTTTGAAACCAATATGGTCTTATGGAATCCAACTTTGGGGTACTGCCTCAGCTTCAAACGTAGATAGAATCCAACGTACGCAAAATAACATTTTACGGTTGATAACTTCCGCACCATGGTACATCAGAAATTCAAACATACATTGTGATTTAGACATACCGCTGGTGACTACAGAAATCATCAAATACGCAGGCAAATACTTGATGAAGCTTGAAAACCATCCTAATCCCCTTGCTCGCAATATCTTGGATTATAGTGGACATAGCCGATTAAAGAAGAGGGATACCGCAGCTTTAATCCTCAATGCTATAGGCGATACATCTTAGAAATATTTGCTTTGTTTTTTTTATGACAATTTTTTTTTACCCAAAAGGTTAGGCCTGACATGGTCGGGACTAATGTAACTTTTTTTTAGAATTTAAGATTTTAATACTTATTGTTAGTTCTTTTAATAGAAGATACAATAAATAATTTTTGAGAGTTAAAAAAAAAAAAAAAGTTCTATTATTTTAAAGCGAAATTCAAGAGTAATTCAATTCGTCAACGTTTTATTTTTGTTCTTGTAAATTTTGGTCATTTTAGAATCGATTTTGATTTTTTCTTTTATTAAAAAGAGATGTTCTCGGATTATTAAAATTTAAAAAGAATTTTTTAAAGTCACAAATTATAGGCTGGTCCTTTAAATAGTTTACAGAAAGTAGTAAATAAATAATCGTAAGCTTTTGAGAGGGTCTTCACAAGTGAAACAACTTCCCCAGTATGTATTGTAATATTATTATTCTTAAATATTCTTTTAAACAATATTCTTTGTTTTTATAGTATTTGCATATTCTTTATTTATTTAATTGCTCAGCTTGGAGCAGTAGAATATATTAAAAGCTCAACTAGGAGCTTGGAGGAATTAATTATAATTGAATTAATGTTGAACATATCAGTAGGTTATATACCGACTATGAGAATGTTATAACTAATCTAGAGTAAGTGAGAATGGAACTCACTCATACTTAAAAGCTATTCTTACCATATCCACTATATAATCAGTATTGGTTTAACCAGGCAATCATAAATTTAGACAGTATCCTAAAATTAGTTTTTGCTTTTTAATTATGTAAAAATACTATTAATATTAATATCCTAAAGTAGTATTAGTATTATAATTTTGACGAAAAGTGTAATGTGATCTAAATGTTACTGCATTTATTTTTGGATTGTTTTCCTACAAAATAAATGTGTCACCTGAAACGCACCGATCAGTACAACAAAAACACAAGCAAAGTCTATATTAGTTGCAGGCCGTTTAATTGCCGTATGCACAATAATAGTAAACATGTATGCATTGCTAGTGCATTGTACTTTGAGAAATTTGAGTTAGGTGTGAATATTTACAATTTGTATTAGGGTGGTTCCACTACAGTATCTATCTTTTGCACCATTATAGTCTTGAAAATTAGTTTACTTGTGTTTTAGCACAAATTTTAAAATTGCCCACCAAAAGGTGTCTCCACGAATTAAAAACTTTACTTATGTGGCCTTACCTTATGAACTGTGTAAATAGACCGGTTAAAGGGGAACGCATACTATTGTGTTTGTACATAATTTTTGATTAACTGAGAGAAAATGGTTCTTACATTAATAAATGTTTTTTTTTTTAAAGTCGGAAACTATGTATAGAATACAATATGAGATAAATATCCGCCTCTGTTAGCTTCACAAATTCGAGCACTTTTGAGCACATTTTTCATTACATTTGTTGAAAATCCAGATCAAGAAAGAGTTTTTATTAAACCGTTTCAAATAACGTTTATTAACTATAATAAATAACAATAATTAATTTACAGATAATATTATAAGAAAAAATATGTCTTACATTTGATTTCTTTCTTTCGGTAGAATTTTCAATAATAAAAAATTAAACATTAAAAGCAATTGATATTCCTTGTCACAAAAAAATATAAGTAAATATTTAAAACAAGTAAAATTAAACAAGTAAAATTTAACAATTTCACACCCCCGTGAATTGACTCAGGAAATTCACAATTACATCTCAAAATCAAAAAGTGCCAGCTTGGACACAGGTCTTTTGAAAATACCATCTATAGTTTTTATATCAGCTAAACATATAACTCCATCAGCCCCACAATATGTTTTTACAACTCGACCACGTCTCCATTTAGATCTAGGAAAGTCTAAGCTGCATTCGAGCAACTCTTTGATCCTCGTCCCCAAAATCGTTTTTTCAAGTTTTAAGTATCTACCACTGTTTTCGCATATTCAAAGATTTGTTATCGAACTCACTTGGGGTTTGAGTAGAATTAGTAGTTCCCAACAGAAAATGATATGCAACAGCTGCCATAGCTTGCTCACTCGCATCACAAAAAATATGCAATTGAACATTTAAATTATGCGTCCAATCTTTTAATTTTGAATGACTTCCTTTGGGTAACTTCTCGTCCCATTTAATTTCACATTTCCAAACTTGCTGCATCAGTAATTTAATAAATATCAAATAATCCAGAATTCGTTCGATAGTTTTTCCAACGTCTACAGTTATATTATTATTTTCTATATGTAATTCTTTAACCACAATTTTCGAGTTCGTTATCATATTATGCATCTCAAGCCCTCCTGCTTTGTGGGTTTCTTTTATAGCTCGAACAATCTCTATAGGTTCCTCTTCAGTATCAAAACAGTCTATATAATCATCGACATAGTGTTTTTCAATGATACCTTTTGCAGCTCTTGGATATTTTTCTATAAATTCTTGAGCGTTCTTATTTTTTACGTATTGAGCCATAGTTGGTGAGCAAGTAGCGCCGAAAGTCATCCTTCGCATTACGTATGTTTGAACAGGCTTAGAAGGTCCATCTCTCCATAGAAAACGTTGCGCATCCTGATCTTTGGGGGCCACAACTACTTGATGGAACATTTCTTTCAAATCCCCGCAAACAGCAACTTTTGATTGTCTAAATTTAAATAATACAGATAAAAGAGGTTGATTAATATCAGGCCCGGATAGAAGTGCTTTATTTAAAGAAAAATTCTCAGTCTCTGCCGCTGCGTCAAAAACTAAACGTAATTTTTTCTTATTAGGATTTATAACTCCAAAGTGTGGCAAGTAAAAGGTTTTGTATGAACGAACTTCAGCTTCTTCTTCGGACATTATCCTCGCATATCCTTTTTCTACATATTCACTTATTTTAGAATAATATTCTGTGCCAAAATCTGAGTCTTTAGCCATTTTTTTTTCAATAGTGCTTAAGCGCTTGAGAGCCATTTGGTAAGAGTCGGGAAATGTTAGAAAAGTTTCACGCCATAATAAGCCACATTCAAATCTTTCTCCATTTCGTTTGGTAGTACTATTTAGAATATTCAAGGCTCTTTGATCATCTTTAGATATCAATGTCTTATTAGGTACTTTAGTTCCAAAAGTTTCTAATCCAAAATATCCTTTCAAGAGATTCTCCACTTCTATAAAAGAATCTGATTCCGTTTCAGATTTAAATGCGTGACAAGATACGAATTTCTGTGAAGAATGTTTAATTGATCCATATATCATATATCCTAACCTTGTCTTAGTTACAATAGGCCCAGTTGAAGATAACATTATGGGTGACTCAATGCCTACAGTCAAGAAGGCATGAGCAAGGCTGACAATCATTTGTGGTTTTACGTTGTCATAGCTGTGAAGAGAAATTTCAGAAAATTTAGAGTCTCTTAGCTCTTGAGAAATCATGGACGGATTAAAACTTTGACGTGGCAAGTCCATGGTAGATGTGACAAATACATTACTCATATCGTATTTCTTTGAATTATTTTCTATACTACTCACGGTTATATTTATAACCTTTGTGTGCTCGCGAGTAACTTGATTGTTAATCCATTGAAGTTCCAAAACGTCACTTTCACCAACTATTTCCAAATCGTTAACTATTTTTTCATCGATCATTGAAACATTTGCACCATCGTCGATAAAAGCATAAATTACTGTACTATTTTTAGGTCCATATAACCTTACTGGTATAACTTGAAACAGAATTCCATTTTTTCTAACATTAACGTCAGCAAGGCAATTACGAGCTTGAATAGAGGTATTACTACTTAATGAATTTTGATTATTTTTTACGGATGATTCAAAAATAGGCGGACGGTCTTTATGTAAAAGTTTGTGATGAATACTAGAACAGGAATTTTGCCCGCATTGCTTTTTTAAAAAGCATTTCGTTGCTTGATGTCCTTCTTTAAGGCAACTGAAACAAACCTTTAGACTCTTTACTTTTTCCCATCTTGATTGTATAGAAAGTTTGCAAAATAATCCACAAAATGCCAACGATTTGCATTCATTTTTACAAAGTTTACACGTTTTCATTTTGACTGAAACACAAGCATATTTTGTTTCTTCAGTAATTGGAGGAAGAGAATCGGTTACCATATTTATAACTTTTCGTAAACAATTAAGCCAATTTGAAAAATCAGCGATAGTGGCCATGTGTCCCAAAGTTAAACATTTATCAGCCCATTGAAGACGTCTTGAAATCGGTAACTTTGATACTAATTCACTTAACAGCAATGGATTCACTAAGTGATGATTTCCGCTAACCGATTCTAAAAATGTTGTCATATTGGTTACCTTATTGGCATAAGTTATAAGGGAGTTGAGATCAGATTCTTCAACCGGATTCAAAGAACGAATTTTTTGAATTTGGGACTTAATTAATTGCTCTGGACGTCCATACATTTCTGCTAAAATGTTGATTATGGAAGTAACATTTCTTGAATTGGACAAAAGAGGCTCAACGGTGTCGCGAGCATTTCCTACAAGAGACTCTCTCAGTCTCATTATATTGTGTAAATCAGAGTACTCAAATTCAGAAGTTGAAGTTTTAAAAGATTGATAAAAAGTTTGCCATTCTTCTGGTAAACCTGAGAATTTTGGGAGCGCGTATATTTTTTTCTGACGATTTTGAATTAGACTTGATGATGGATACGAAATCGTATTAGAGTTTTCTGAGGAAACATTTGTAGTCAATGGTTGTGGTAAATTTGGAGGAATAGAGTTCGATATTTCATTTGATGTAATACTTCTATCGAATAATGAGTTTATCTCTCTGTTCGAATGATTTATGTTAGTAGACGGATTAAATACCATATCATTGGAAATTAATGGTGGAACGTTTTGGTTATCATTACTTTTCGTAGAAATATTTTTAATTTCATTTGATAAGGAGGAGATGGACTTTTGTATTTCTATATTAATTGACGATACCACAGATTGCATGAAATAAATTTGGCGTTGCATTGCTTCCATATTTTTAGTTAAATTTAATGTTACCTGATATAAGTTCTCATTTGATAGTGTGTTTGCTTGGGATAAATTCATATTTACATCAAGATCGACTAACGAAATCTTTGCAATGTTATTACCAGCTTCAATTAGAGAATCATCTTGAATATGAACAGCAATCATATTAGAGTTATTAGCTTCATTGGTGTGGGATCTTTGAGGGGAACGTGTTAAAGGCATTTTAGCACGTGTCTACTTCTTAACTGCATTCAGTTATGTTCTTATTTGGATCTTCAAAATAAGGTTCAGAATACCTTCTTCATATGTCTCAATAAAGTGACTTTCTCATAGTTCGAAGAGAAGACGTCACTACTTAACCAGAATATCTCTTCATTATCTCAAAAAAGTGACTTTCTCATAGTTCGAAGAGAAGACGTCACTACTTTACCAGTTCAAAAGTTACGGAAACCAGTTCAACAAATTTCCATCAAATTTAATAAAATTGTTGAAAATCCAGATCAAGAAAGAGTTTTTATTAAACCGTTTCAAATAACGTTTATTAACTATAATAAATAACAATAATTAATTTACAGATAATATTATAAGAAAAAATATGTCTTACATTTGATTTCTTTCTTTCGGTAGAATTTTCAATAATAAAAAATTAAACATTAAAAGCAATTGATATTCCTTGTCACAAAAAAATATAAGTAAATATTTAAAACAAGTAAAATTAAACAAGTAAAATTTAACAACATTCTAACACATTTCAGGGGGTATTTTATTAATTTCATCACGAATTTTTGCGTGATTTGTAAAGCATTTCTGGTTTGTTTGCATAAACCTTACTTTTCAGATATCGGTACAAAAAAAGTTCGGATTAGTCAAACCAGGCAACCTTGGAGATCAATCAACATCACCATTTCTTCAAATACCTTTTTGTAGAAAGAGGTCTCGCAGTAATTCTATTGCAATCCTGGCTCTATGCAATGTATCACCATCTTGTTGATACCACATTTTAAGTAAGCCCAAAGCATAAAGTTGTGGCGTTAAAAAGTTTTCAATTATGTCACCACATCACAGTTACCGATACACTGTTTTCATTTCATTTCAAAAAAGTAAGAGCCAATGATTCCTCCTGACCATATTGCTTACCACACTGTCACTTTTAATGGTTACAAGGGGGACTGTTTAATAACACTGAACAACAAAGTTTTTGTTTCGGGGTTGAAATTATCTGATTTTAATGTATTTACACGTGTTAAAACCGAAAATGACCATAAAAATTATATATTAGCTCTTGTTTTCAAAATATAGTATCATTTTATTATGTATATATTGAGTTTTCAACAAATGAAATATATCATCACCACATATTTGTTTACACAATTTCCCTCTCTTCAGCTGTTCATAATTAGTAAACATAACCTATGTGAGTTTGTCAGTTGTACGCGCCTGGTTGTTATTGAAATTATTGTGTGAAGTTGATTTTAAAATTAATTTAACTGCTGGTCTGCAATGCCTCGAAAGTGTGTAAATTCCGTCGATAGTTTTTGCTATATATGTGGTGAAATAAAATTTTTGGCTCAGAAACGTAAAATGACACCTATCATTAGGACTGCCTATGAACATTATTTTGGTGTGAAATTTGGGGACCAAGATAAATCATGGGCTCCTCATATATGTTGCAATTCTTGTTCCGCCATATTGCGAGATTGGCTGAAAAATAAAAACCGGGCAATGGCTTTTGCAGTACATATGGTTTGGCGTGTGCCTACCAATCATACAGACGACTGTTACTTCTGCTTAACTCATCTCACTAAGCATGGTTTATCTATGATGAAAAGAGGAACCGGCCTGTATTATACTCATACACTTTTCCAGTCCCTTATCCACCACAAAACTATGAAATTTTAGAGGAAGGTGATAAAGACTGTGTAGAAGGAGCAACCCATCCTTCTACATCTTATGACCCTGATTTTGAGGTAAGCGATAGGTCTTGTGATCCGCACAGGATTAGTCAAGCAGAGTTGAGTGACCTTATAAGAGATCTTGGCTTGTCTAAGGAAAAGGCTGAGCTTTTAGGGTCAAGACTACAACAGTGGAATTTTCTAAAACATGACGTGAAAATATCTCAGTGCAGACAGCGTCAACAAGATATGCTTCCTTTTTTTGAAAATTGTTCCATGAACTGCTTGAATTTGGATCACACTCCATCTGAATGGAGACTGTTTATAGACTCTTCAAAACTAAGCTTAAAAGCTGTACTTTTGCATAATGGAAATCAGCTACCTTCTATTCCTATAGGTCATGCAGTTCACATGAAGGAAACTTATATAAATATGAAAACACTTCTCCAATCAATCAAATAAGGAATGCAATTGGGGTTCACCAAGTACTGTTGTTTTTTGTGTCTGTGGGACATTCGGGATAGAAAATCTCACTATAAAAAAGTGAACTGGCCTACACGAGACCTAAACGCTAATGAGAAAAATGTAGTTGAGGAGCCTCTTGTAGATCCTAAGGATGTTCTTCTTCCTCCATTACATATTAAGTTGGGACTAATGAAAAACTTTGTCAAGGCCATAGACCAGGAAGGACAAGCTTTTAAGTACTTGAGAAAGTTTTCAGGGTTAAAAGATGCAAAAGTCAAGGAAGGCATCTTTATTGGGCCACAAATCCATGAAATCGTAAATGATGCTGCTTTTGACATGATTTTAACAGGAAATGAAAAAAGAGCTTATGAAGCCTTTAAGGGAGTTGCACATGGGTTTTAAGGTAAGAAAACAGATAATAACTTCACAGCATTGGTTAAAGAGCTTCTTCAAGCTTACCACCAACTTGGATGCAACATGTCTTTAAAAATTCAATTTCTTCGCTCTCATATTAATTTCTTCCCACAAAACTGTGGAGCTGTGAGTGACGAACATGACAATGTCTTGATGGAATCAAGCTTATGGATTCTTGATGGAATCAAGACATTGCCTTAATGGAACAGAGATATCAGGGCCGTTGGAATGAAGCAATGTTTACAGACTACTGCTGGTCTGTGTGTAGGGATGCTCCAGATGTGTTTTATAAAAGACAAGCTAAACGACAGCGATGCATCGGATTAATTTAATTGAAAGTTGGTGGTGCAAACTTCTTTTATTTGTGAAAACACTAAGAATAATGTGTTTAAATATTCTAACAGAAACATCACAACATTGTTTTATGTACTTTCACTTTTCACGTATAGTATAACTACTCTTTAAGATTAAGTACTGTGTATCTCAAAACCCAGAGCTAATAAAAATTTTTCATTGTCATTTTCGTTTTTTTCACCCCAAAATTAGTAGAAATTGACTAACTTAGTGTAGGAAACATTCAAAAAATTTTTTTGTTGTGCAGTGTAATTTGAGGATTTCCCGGAACCGAACATTTCGTGTATTCACACATCCATTCAAATGAACTTCGTCACTCATTATGATTTTTCAAGAAAACGGGCTTGTCATGGGCCAGCTGTAACATTCTATTAGCATATTTTCGGCGGCGTAATTGGTCTTGCGGAAAATCTCTTGCGTCATCTGAATCTTGTGTGGAAACAAATTCAAATTCTTGTGCAAAGACGTGGCCAAAGTTATTCTTTGAAGACCAAGCTCCTGAGCACGACGTCGAATTGAAGCTTATGGATTGTTTTGAATACTTTCTTGAGAAGCAGCAATGTTTTCAGCCGATCTTGAAGTACGCTGTGGTCTATGCTTGAACATATCACCTACAGAACCTCTTTTTTTCAAATCATCCACTGCGTTTTGTTGGCCCGTTGTTTCTTCAAAAATTTTCACGTAACTTTCTCATCGTAACAGTGATCGATGATTGATTTTGATAAAACTTTTTAACAATTAAAAAAACATTGGTTTATTGTATATTTTTCCATTATAAATTTACCACATGTCTACTTCACTACTGCCAAATATGAACTGTGAAGACTAATGTTTACCAAAACAAAGTATACCTTCCCGGCGGACACCCTGAAGATAGAGTAAGGTATAAATTCAAATTTTAAATTATTGTATCATATTTGTCGGCTCTCTGCCCATCTATCTGTTTGTGTTTGTTTGTGGTTACTTTGTGGCTTTGTGGTTTATCAAACTGGCATATTCATATAAAGCTCAATACTTCATGACTGAATAGGGACTAGAGCTAGTCGAATGTTTCTTTGGCCACACTCTGTGTCTACGGTGAGATGCGAACTACTTAATGCTTAAAAAAATATCTCCCGCTAACCCGTGCAGCTAACAGGCAAAAAATCTCTTTGTTGTATAATAAATGCTGACACCTTGACCATTCTTATGAACATCAAACAAATTTAAGAACCCGGTTACAAAACCAATTCGTTGATCGCATACTATACAAGAAAAGATTTTCTTTCTATTTAATGCTTCGTGGCTAGTCTAAAACATCTATATTTTCTGCACTTATAGCGCTGATGGGAGTTGAACTCATGACTTATCTATTTTTGTTTTACAAAATGCCGATACTTCTTTCAAAGCAACTCCTTATTTTAGATATTGCAGATATGTAAAGAGTTGCCATTCTTATTTTCCTAACATTTAACCTCACTTTATTCTAGTCATCCTAATGGGGATTTCAAAAGTGATTTTGCATTTTCGTTTAATTTGCAATCAGCTGCTGCCAATAGTTGTTGCTGTTTTTTACACTTCTTTAAAAATGATGGAATTTTTAAAATACAGTTTTTCGTAATATTTAATAATTTCCATATCATCAAGCATTTGGCAATCTTGTGATATAAGTAACTTTTAATTACACAGTACCTTGACAGAGTAAATGAAAATGAGTTTGCTTGCAAATGTGAAGACCTTGTTCGGCAATATGTCTGTAAATACTAAAGACTAAATATTATTTTGTTGTAATATGTCTTTATTCGTTTTTTCTCTTACATGTAGGACGCAGTATTAAGAAATATTAAAAAAAGGATTAACAGCAAAGGTTTTAATATCAAAAGAAACAGCAAAAAGTATAAATAAACAAATCCAAGAACGAGCAGCATACAAAGAAATGCAATTCATTACAACAGAGAAAACTTTTTTTTATAAAACTAAATAAATAATAAAAATGAAAATGAAATTAAAAAATCATCAAGTTCATGTAACTTTTGCGTGCGAGCTTTAAAGCATCTGAAAAGATCAGGCTCATTTACATCTACAAACGGCGAAAATATAAAAGAAAAAAGAGGTCTGGTCTTGATAATGGGAGTCAGTTAGTAGTTAAAAAAAATTAAAACAAAAACACATGACTTCAATACGTTTCACTTACATTTTTTTTTGCTGCTTTTTTAAAAGGACGTACACAAACGGCAATACAACAATAGTAGCACATGAGAGTATCACTTAATGCAACAAGAGTAAAAATGTTAAAGTTGGTTTGGCGCCGTCAACATAGTTTATCCCTTACGAAAAGCACCAAATGGTAACATGCTGTGTCTTTAGGTTTTAAGAAGGATTTATTGCACTGACAGGACAGGCTAAAAGATGTTAAAAGCTCAATTTAAATGAAATCTACATTTGTATTCGAACATACAATATTTTGAGTCGTATATATTTTCGTTTGATTATCGCATTGTGTGGTCCAACGAATAAATTTGATGAACAATGGAAAGTAACAAAATGTAGTTTATGTTTGTAAGAATTTTATACTATTTATTTTGCTTTTTTTATACCTGATTACTCTTATGGCGATATTTTAATACTTGAGAGTATTGAAACGTATGCGAGGGAAAAGGTTTTTCTGAGAATAAGTATTTTCAAAATGTCTCGGGTTTTGAAATGATATTATTATTAAGTTAATGTACAATATAACCTTGAACACTTTTACGTAAAGTTGTATGCTATGTATTATACAAAAATAATTATTCTGTTTTAAAAACTGCTAAGCTAGAATTATGCCGGAGCGATAAATGTAACGATAACATGTTAGGCCATCCCTTTGAATGCAAATTAGCTTACGTTGGCATAAATTAAGATATCTAATTCTCCCAGAAAGTCACCCAATAGAAGACAAAGGACTACATCCTGGAGATGATGATCGTTGTTATTTTTAACCGATTTAAGTCTTCTGCTTTAATTGATGTAACATCCAAATCTTTCTCACATAATGACATAGCAACATATTTATTTATTTTTCAGTACTTGTAAGCTAAGATAATTGTAGATGTTACTGTATAAACACCTCTTTACCGCAGTACGATTAATTGCAGAATACCAAATCTTCTAATGCTACAATCTAATAATAAAAAATCAACACTCTACCTCTTATGATTCTCTGGGTACATGATAATGATATCTCACTATTATTAGAATGTACTAAGCTCTCTGTTTCAATGCCATTGGCAGTCGTTCATATTTGGTGTGTTTAAGCCTAATCTAAGTTTCGTTAGGCTACTCAAGTTAATGTCAGTGTTCACCCCAAAAAATATTTTAAAGTAGTGAAAGTTTTTCGGACTTAATCAAATAAATATATTTTTATAAGCATGTATAACATGTAAATCAGGAATAGAAATCATATTATTGTTTTTTACCTAGGATAAAAAGTGATACATTATTACAGCCGTATGCATAAAAACTTAAAGTAGGTTTAACTGCCGTTGTTAAGCACAATTTCCTAAAGTTGTATTCAAAAAACGTTTTTCCCTTAACATACCTTTGTTAACTTTAAAGTAGGAAAAACCTACGTTAAACCTGCAATAAATTGACAGTTCAATTTTATTATTGAAAGTTCAAAAACAAAACAAATTGTGTTTACAATAAACTGAGCCGTTTATTTTAAAAGTGGCATAAGTTACTTTATATAACATTTTAATTTTTAGCCATTTCAACTAGTCTGTAATTACTTTTCTTTCTGAAACGGATTTTTCTAATGATTGTGTTGAAATAAAATCTTTTTTCTCCATGTTATGTACTGTGAAGGATTTTTTCGACAGGGGGCTATTACTACTATTACTATTTTGTCCTTTACATAAGTCACTATGTGTAATAATATGCTTTTGAGTTGTGACATTCTTAGATATTTTATACAACACGAAGCAACTTCCTGAGAATAATAAAAATAATGCTAATTATGTGTAGTATATTAGATATCACTAGAATATAGTTCAGTAAGCTGCACTATTCTTTCGTACTAATAAAAATAAGTCCAATAATCACAACAATACTTCATACACACTTATTACATGTTTTCATTTCTTTCACACGAAGCTCCGTAATTAATTTTCTGAGTACAGCGACTTACGCCGCTTTCAAAATAAACATTTTTGTTATACCGTTAATTATCAATACTCCTCTCAAACAAATCTCAATACTTCTCAACTTATTAATTTCAAATTTATTAAAAATGAAAAAAAACTGTTCAGTTGTGACTTATGCCACTTTCAATGTAAACGGCTCAATTGACACTTTTACTTTGTTATTCCTAAAATGTTTACAAATGTTTATTAAAAACAAATTGTAGTATATAAATAATATTAAAAACTAAAATATAACACGCCATTCAATATAAAACATTTTCACATCATTATTTTATATTTTACAAAAATATAATTATAATTAATTATTTTAAACAAAAGTTTTATTGATGTACATATAATCAAAACAAAGCTCGTTATCCGAACAATTATTTTCTTAATATGAACAAATTCTTTGGAAGTTCTTCGTAAGCCTTGCAAATTGACCTTTTTTGCGTTCTTTGCTTTTTATTAAAAAGATTAATAAAAAAACAAAAAAAAATATGTTGATTTTGCTGAAAACAATAAAAACATTTTTTATGGATCTAAATACCCGGATAAATATATTCATTTTTATACATCGTTAACTACAACGTAACAACTGAAAATAGTGGCATTGCCAGAATCAAAATACTAACTTTACTGAAGCATACATTAGCTAAAGTACTGTTTATGAATACCATTTTTTAATAAACGTTTGTTAGCCTTAAAGTGTTTGTTAACTAACGTGCACTTAAAGGTCAAGTAAGCGTTTTTTATGCATACAGCCGTTAGAATTTAAATAACATAATAAACATAATAAGAGTATTAAAAAAGCCTTAAGAACTAAATAAAGAAATATATTAATATATATTGTTACGAAGATGATTTGTTGAGTTTTTAAAGAAACTATCAGTAAAAAATGTAAACGAAACGATCTACTGTGTAGCTTACAAACTACTTAGTTTTCTAAGAAGTCTTATACATACAAGCCAACAACATACTTATGAAAAATTCTACGAAATAAGATAAACAACAGATAACAAAACAAAAATAAAAATAAAACACACACGCCTGGCTGTGAATGACAATAACAACAACAATATGGGGTGATGTTAAAGGGGAATATTTTTATATATGTGAGAACCGGTTAGAACAGCTATATACGCACCACTAGCTGGACAAATAGATGAATTCAACTTGAGACATCGTTGAGAAAAAAAGCATCTGCTAAGGCATAACAGTGATGAAGTTACCATCGTGTTTATTTTGTGTGTATTGAAAGTAAGTAAAACGTCTAATTTAATTTAAAACTCCAATGTGTTGTGTTATTATTTTCTAATAAAAGAACTTAATATAACAAAACTTAACAATATATTATTCAATTAATAAGAAGATGATTTGTATCGATTTTAGGGATTATTCACATTACGGTTATCAAGCTCCATGATAAATCATTACGTTGTACAATACAAAGAAATTAAAAACAATCCTGCTTAAAGTATAAATTGACAAGAAGTCGGTAGTTTTGGCCAAGTTTAGTTTTAAAGAGTATTATCAGAGTCTATATTGAAAAGTATCAACTTGTGTCTAAACTTTACTGTTATTTCGGAAGGAAAGTATGTATTGGACTGGGACTTTAAGGTTTCTACTCAATCCGTAGTTAACAATGCCATTGTAGAATACCTTCTATGTCTCTTTGTATTTTTATTTTAACAATAAATATTGTTATAACGGCTACATCATGAAAGTTGCAGGTTGGAAAACATTTTTAAAATATACCCAAGTGTTACCCGCCAACACCATTTTTTAAGACCTTATCCTGTACTTCAAAAATCCCCCCCGGTAGCACATTTATGGTCTTTATGGTACGTAACAGCTATCTAGATCTGTGCAACTGGTGGTATAAAGGGAGCCCAGTCCCCTGAAGACAGGCAGGGAGTCAACTGGAAACTCCACTTTATTTCCACGGGGATTAGTGCGCCGCAGAGTTCATTATTTGTCTCTTTGTGGTTTCGCGGCCCCATAACAATCTATGGTTCTATGGTGGCCAGGATCATCTCACTGATAATGACACGTAAAGTGAATGATCCAGTCCAGTGAGCATGCTTGACTTGTGTTCTGGACAGGAGTTGGAAAGTCTTCAACTCTTTAGCAAGGTGTGATGATTTGCAGACCTGCACTGAAATCATTAAAGTTGCAACTAGGTGGTTCTGTTGCTTAGAATTATGTCTTCGGCTATCTAGGACGCCTGTATGACGTTCCAAATTATACAATAGTGGTTTTTCCACCATCTGATTAAGACTACATAGTCAGGCGCGGATGTAAAACAAATCACACTCTGTACTTCAAAAATAAAACGCACATGGCATTAGTGTGTCAATTTTGTCCAATACAAAGTATTCAAATATTTATTGTTTATTATATGGGTTTCAGAATAGGTTTTGCAAATAAATTTTTGACATTGGTCACATTAATTAGCATACTTCGTGCTGTTGCAGCGACTTGGATGGAAGCAACAACAACATCCTGTTTTTAAATTACTGGCTTGTGAAACTATGACTGAATCTCTTTGAAGGCTTTTCACGAATGCTTTAGTATGACAACTTTGTGCCATGTTTGAGCTACGAGATATTTCTCCGCTTATTAGGTCCATACCTAAGTTTTCCAAGAAAATACGCCGTTTATGCTTTTCATTTTAATTCCACATTGGATTTATCTTCAGAAAAATTTCATAAGTTTTATATACGGATATATTGAAAATATTGTACAATAGCGCTTATGGCCATCGGTTAGTTCAAATTTTGCAGGTGTAAGTTTTTATTAATTGATCTGAAGTATTTACCCCGGATTTTGTTTTATTGTAAAAGTTTAGGATTTCTGGGTTTTTGGTGAAAGCTCTAATTTCTGTGTCGTAATATGGCGTGCTGAGTAAAAACACACATCGACTTTTCTTTATTACATATCTCACTATGGTTGTTTGTTCCTATTATCGTAGAGGAAGTGTAGATAATTCTCTGGTTTATTTTTTAGTAAGGACTTGGCCTCTGCATCGCATAATGCCCAAATTTTTATACCATATTTCCCACATTCACGATATGTAACGAGCTGCTCATTCAAAATTCTCTAATAGAAGTAAGTTTATTACGAACTCGTCTTCGCTTCTGGGTCGTTCTTTCATTAAGATTGTATTAGGTAAACTGTCCCGCCATCTGGCATTTTATGTGGGACTAATTTAATATTTCCTTCATTTATTATTTTTCAATTTATAGGTTTTGAATTTGCAAAAACATTAAAATGCGATTAATAGAAATTAAAATTAAAATAGAAACTCAACTGGGAAGTGATCACATAGAGCAGTCGTTTTATATAGGAAGCCAACAGTCACATCATTGATATTTCAGAATGTCCGCCGGGACTTTGCTTGTTTATAATTATTGATTAAATGAACGACAATGGATCTTATATTGATAAATGTTTTATTTAATGTCGGCAATTATATATGGAATACAATATTGATGAATGTCTACCTCTGTTAGCCTCACAAATGCGAGCCCTTTTGAGCATAATTTTCATTACATTCTCACACATTTCACACGTTATATCATTAACTTCATATCATTAACTTCATAACGAATATTTTTTTGAGCTGCTCAAGCGTTTCTGGTTTGTTTGCATAAATCTGGCTTTTCATATGTCCCTACAAAAAGAAGTCCGTATAAGTCAAATTAGGCGACTGTGAAGGCCAATCAACATCACCATTTCTTGAAATAACTTGTTGTGAAAAGAGGTCTCGCAGTAATTTCATTGTAATCCTGGCTGAACCACTATCTTGTTGATAACACATGTTAATAAGCCCAAAGCATGCAGTTATGCCATTAAAAAGTTTTCAATCATAACACGATATCGCTCCCCATTCACAGTTACCATTTTCATTTTCAATAAGGTCCATGATTTCTTCTGACCAAGTTGCGCACCAGCTGTCACTTTTATTGGATGCAAAGGTGACTATTTGAGGGTTCCTCGTCACTCATTATGATAATTGTTAAGTGAATCTTATATCAAAACAAATGAAATCCTGGTGTAAAATTGTTCTTTGAAGCCAAAGATCCTTTACACATACTTGATGGAATGTTTTGAAGAATTTCTTGAACAGCAGTAACGTTTCCAGCGAATCTTCCAGTACATTGTGTCTATTTTACGACTGCCAAATATAAACTGTCACGACTAATGTTTACAAAAATGGCGGCAAAACAAAGTAGTATATACATTCCCGGCGGACAACCTGTTGTGACTAAAAACAAGACCTGAAAAACAATAGATGAAATGGTTACGGGTTATGTGGAAAAGTAAAGAAGTGGTGGCCTGTCTTACACGGAGCAAAGAAGAAAATAATGAAGAGTGACGAAATAGTAAAATTACGTATACATTGTAAGTTTGAGTTTTGCCGGAGCAAGAGCATATGTATGGCCTGGCTGGTTGTCCGTTTTGTAAACAACGTCTTCTTAATTTTGTCAAAAAGCATATTTAGTATAAAATGATTGATGGAACAGTTCGAGCTTGAGCCATAGAGTGAGTTATATAAATAAAATAGAGAACATATGAAATGCTAAATTATAATTGACTAACGTGACAGCATTTGCAATGAAAGAAAATCTCTACGTGTAAAGAGGGCAATACGTCCCAGTATATGTATTGCTTTGAAAATACAACATAAATATGTAAAATATTCTCGGGTGATTTTATTTGTTTCCAAAGTACAAAGAACATTTTTAATGAGGGCGCAGCAGTCTTGTACCCATAATATGTAACACAAGAACAAAAATCAAAAAAAGGCAGATTTGCTGTATTTCATGAAGTTATGACCCAGACATTTCACATTTAATTTCATATTTTTAACCAAAATAAAATTTAAAAAAAGAGACGAAAATAATCATAATAAATAATATCGCTTCAATTCACTTCGATACCCACATTAAGCTCGTAGCTAAATCCTCATCTAAGATTAAGCATATTTTCAAAATTTTTGTATCTTCATAGTAGAGGTATTTGTTTTCTCACACTAAAATAAATTAACTTAAACACTGTGAAATTGTTTTTAAGTCAACCGTCTCTTTTTTTCGTTTCCTTTGTTATTTTTTTTTACACCAGACCACACACATTTAATCTAAATCCAAGTATCTATGTTGTTGTAATTTTTTTTCTTTTCAACCACTTTATTCTTGTTATTATTTGTATACCTTCATTTACATAAAACAACTCAACGACAAAAATGTCATCAAGTGTCAAAAATTATGGAAAACATATTTTGACATGACATCAAACAAGTGAAGGCAGCGATATCATCAAATGTAAACAACAAAAAAAAGGTAAAAATAGCAACAAGAACAAGAAGTTAGTAGAAATGCCTTAATTTTAGCTGAAATGTTAAATAATAAAAGGTGTCAAAAGTGATATCATTATACTTTATACTCAACCCACTTAATCAAAGGACATTTTCTATATTTTGCGTTGATTTTTATAATTCTGCCGTTTTGTTAGCCGCATGGTCGTTAAATTGGAAGCAGGGTTTATCATTTCATGCGAAATCCTATCAACAGTCTACATAGAAAATTGGTGTTTGTGTAAAAAGTTGAGAAATTAGTTTAGAATTTTTTTTTAGCCGATATAACATAGGCTGCTCTGGTATCATTTAGACAATGGTTTTTTGTTATCATTTTTTTAATACACAATATTTAAAGGGAAATTCATTCAGCGTTTTTAAGATGTAATTTTTGACACAATCGACTTAAATTTGTTTTGATTTTGCTGTTAAGTTTATATTCATTACCGAACCGCTGTTGATCATAGCATAAAGGAGACAGTTTTTGTGCCCGATCGACGGCCGTCTACTCAGGAAATTGTTAAGTCTTAAAGATTGATACTGAATTGTCAATTATACATCAGCTAACACTACTTAACTTCGTTTGCTAAAACTTTTTAGTGGAACCACCCTAATGTAGATATCAAACATATGCAGTCATTAACACAACAAACTAAAAGTCTGGATCGGATTACTCAAGTGCAATGCACTAGCAATGCACTTATGTTTGTTGTTGTTATACTTTACATACATGCAATGACTGAATGGCCTTCAACGGGCATATACCTATCGTGTGTGTGTCGATCGGTGTGTTTCAAGTGACACATTTATTTTGTGGAAAGAAATCCCAAAATAAATGTAATAGGAACTAGATTTCATTTCACTTTTCGTAATAATAATATTTATAATAATATTTGTATATATTTAATATTAATAATTAATTACCAGACTACTAATAACCTTCTCACAGTCGGTATATAAGCGACTGCTATTGAGAAGGAAAATCAATCTTTGTTTGTACGTTCAAAGCTCCTAGCTGAGCTTTTAATATTCTACTGCTCCCCGCTGAGCAATTAAATAAAAAACGTAATAAGATTAAAACAAAAACCAATTGAGAATATTTATTACAATTGATAATAAAAACAATTTAAGATATTACAACTTAATAAACCTTTTTTTACCTATTTTTTTAATAAAGCTTATAATACTCAATATATATACGTAGAACATTATACGTAGACTCTTTGGAGACCTGTAAAGAGGGTACGACGACAATTTTTCAACTTTTTTTAACAATTTTTCAACATTGGCACGATGATTTTTAATCATTAACACTAAACTAGGTTTAAGCACTTTTTCCATATTTTTCAATTCTGATTACCCAAAATACTTTTTTTTAGATTATAGTAGTTTCGCTAAATTATTACATATCAAGGTCTAGGTCAGATATACGCGTGTCTAAAGTATTTTTTTTTTTCACCTTAATATGCCCCCCTAAACTAGAGTTTTATTTTACCATTACGTTTTTGCATAATATTCGAAGCCTTCAATGTCTTTGGCGAAAATCTTTATTGAAGTCGAAATGACTTCATTAACAGGTTTAATTATAGTTAACTCATTTTTATTATTCTTACTTAACCAACACAATATCATTAACAATTATAGGCAATAATTACATGAACAAGGATAAACAATGCAATTTTTAATCAATACATGTATTGTCTGGACGTTAATTTTTTAAATACCGCCGCAATGCAAAATGAAGAAAAGCGCTGCTGCCAAGAATACAGAGTTTTTTTAAGGTCCTATAATATATTTGAAAAATTTTAAAATTTCCTTTTTTTAATTGTTGAAGATATGGCCTTTTAAAAGCATACATTTAAATGATTTTAAAATTTCCTTTTTTTAATTGTTGAAGATATGGCCTTTTAAAAGCATACATTTAAATGATTCTGATCTGATCGATTTAATTTGTTTGCATGCACTTCAATCGTATTTTCATGTAGTTATTAAATGAAAATATAGTGTGTCCACCGGGAAGAAATACTACTTTGTTTATAATTTCTAATTAAATGAAAGAGAATGGATCTTATAATTTTATTTAATGTCACCAATTATGTGTGGAATGCAATATCAGATAAGCCTCACAAATGCGAGGCCTTTTCAGCACATTTTTCATTACATTCTCATACATTTCACGCAGTATTTCATTAATTTCATCAAGAATATTTTGTTTAAGTTGCTCAAGCGTTTCTGGTTTGTTTGGATGAACCTTGCTTTCCAGATATATCTACAAAACGAAGTGAAGGGCAGTCAAGTCTGGCGACCGCGGAGGCCAATCAACATCATCATTTCTTAAAATAATATGTTATGGAAAGATGCCTCGCAGTAGTTCCATTGTCATCCTAGCTTTATGCGATGTGGCACCGTGTTGTTGATACCACATGTTAATCAAGTCCAAAGCAAGCAGTTGTGGTGTTAAAACATTTGCAATCATATCACAATATCGCTCCTCATTCACAGTTACAATTACGCGGTTTTCTTTTTCAAAGAAATAAGGTGCAATGATTCCTCTTGACTAAATTACATACCAGGCTGTCACTTTTAATGGATTTGAGGGTTTCCTATTTCCCAGAACCAAATATTCTGTTTATTGACATATTCATTAAAATGAAATGTGCCAATCATTATTATTTTTTTAAGAAAATAATCGTTTTCACAGGCGAGCTGTAACATGTAATTGGTATATATACGGCGGCGTAAATGGTCTTGTGTAAGAATCTCTTGTGTCAACTGAATCTTATATTGGAACAAATGCAAATCCTTGTACAAAATTGTGGCTAAAGTTGTTCTTTGAAGTCCAAGCCCTGAGCACGGCATCGAATAAATTGTTTTAAACACTTTTTAGAGCAGCAGTAATGTTCTCAACCGATCTTGCAGTATATTGTGGCCCAACCTTGGGCCTATCCCCTACAAATACTCTTTCTTCGAAATCATTCACTGCACGATAAATACCCCCCGGGGCCACATATATATGGTCTTTGGAGATAGCAACAACTTGGAGCTGTGCAACTGGGAGAAACAGGGAGCCCAGTCCCCTGAAGTCAGCAGGGATACAACTGGAAACTCTACTTTATTTCCACGGGAATCAGTAAGCTCGCAGAGATCCGTTATTTGTCTCTTTAGACACTTAACTGTTCTCTGACTGATTATTGAGGTTGGCCTCTATATGGGAGTATCGTGGTGGTTGTGGTTTCGCGGCCCGATATCAGTCTATGGTTCTATGGTGGCCGGGTTCATTTCACCTTTAATAACACCTACCTGGTGAAATGTTTCCAGATCCAGTGAGCATGCCAAACATGTGTTCTGGACTGGAGTTGGAAAGTCTCCAACTCTTAAGCAACGAGTGATGATTTGCAGCCCTGCTCTGGAATCATCGAAGTTGCAACTAGAAAGTTCTGTTGCATAGAATTATAGCTTCGGCTTCCTAGGACGAGCCTGACGTTCCAAATTATGCAGTGGTTTGATCCACCATCTGATTAAGGCTTCATGGCCAGGCCCGGATGTAAATCTAATCACACACTACACGATAAATAGGACGTTTTTTGGCACGTTGTTTCTTTCAAAAATTTCACATAATTTTCTCATCGTCAGAGTAAATTAAAATACGTTGTCTGCTTCACGGCATGCTCGCAACTGGCACCCTTTTGTAGGAATCATACGTTTTTCATCTAAATTGATTCCTTTGATGTAGAATTTACGCATTTACTATTTCTTTTGTATATCCTTGTTTGCTGAGTATTGGCAGATATCGTGACTGCACTGCCAACATTGTTACAAACACACTCTTTGATTCATCTGCCTTTAGGCCAAAATATGATTATTTTTAATTTTAAATAATTACATGGCCATTTTTTATGTTAGAAATTGTAAAAAAATTTTTATGTATACAATTACAGGTAATAAAATTGATTAGTTATGCATAACTTAATAAGACAAATAGCCATTTTAATGTTTTGTTATAGAAAAGTACTTATTTGGGAAATTCACAAATCCCTTTTTTTGCGTTTTTCTTTGAACTTTTGCTGAATCAATGTCAATGTAAAAAAATCCCTTTAAAATTTAATCCATTCATTTTATTAACTACGCTTGCCATGTCGTACAAAGTTGGCTGCTTTATTTTCATAAAATTGTTATCTGCAGCAAGCAAAATTGCTTCATTAGAAATTTCTTCAAAATAATAGAATTATAACCACAATCAAGTTATGGTATTTTTCTTTATAGTGACACACTGAAAAAGTAAGCTTTTAAACTTTAATACTGTTTTCATAATCATGTTATGCCGTAATTTAGATTTGTCTAATAAATCCTATGCCACTTAAATGATCTAGCTCGTGCTAAATACACCTTGCAAATCGTATTTACAAAATGTAATTAAAATTATGTTATCAGTGTTTAAACCATTTTAAAATGGCACTTGAAAACCAAATAGTGTTTATTACTAGATTCACAAAAATAAATAAGTTAAAGTCATAGCTGACTTATGTAACCGATATCAACTCACGCTTCAGATATATCTATTTCGGCTGTTACTGCGTCGGCTATAAAAGCTAATATAATCATTAAAAATTAAAAGTTAAGAGATGCTCTATAGGTCATTTAATTTGATTACTGCCTTTTGAAGTTTCCCTTCGGGGGCACACAGTCTTGAGGGATCTCCTCCCATATTGACATCTACCTTCGGGGGTAAAAGGCGGCTTCAGTCGCTAGAAGTATCCTGAAACTGGAAGAGACATAGGACTGTCGAAGACTGACCAGTGAAATTATACACACAGTCTGGTATCAAGGACCACGGCCCTGTTCTGGTTATTGGTGAGGCTCCACGGGGAGCAAAGTAGTGGCTGTGGTTTAGTGGGGATTTAAAGAAAGTTATTAAAACTTTAACACCCAATGTGCTAGCTTGCGCATGCAAAAATAATAGGAGTTGGATAGACTCCAAGTCTTCAGGGGAACTCAGTGGTAAGACCACCCTCAGATTAAGGGCTCGCAGCCAGGCGCTGACGTTAATACTATCACTAATCAGCCGTTTGAAGCTTACACAGAACATTTTTGGTTAAGTTCCCTATAAATTAAGCACAAAATTTTAAATTAAAAATTTACCAATGGGTGCTGTTATTTGAAATATGTAACAAAGTTTTGAATCGTTGTACAATTTTTCGATATACCAGAGAGTAAAAAACATAAAATTAAAAGTAACGTTATCCTTTGAAACCTATATGTAGACTTTTACACAGACTAACCAGTATGTGTATTGTTATGTAAAAATAAAAAATATAAAAAATATAATTTAAAACTTTTTCTCTAATTGATGTAACTACAAAGGGTCACAACTCAAAATTTTCCAAAATAAACTTTTTTTCCATAAATTTATTCAGAGTACAAATCTCGAACTACAAAAATTTCTTTCACATCGCTGGAAAAATACAGTTATGTCTATTTTTTGAACTAAAGAGAATTATTTTGAGTTGCGAAATTTTCAGTATTTTGAGTTGTGACCCTTTTGTATTTAGGGTGCGATATCTTTGAAGTTTTCTAAATAGACAATTAAAATTCCAACAAGGCATTGCTTGTTTACAATATTTCATACTCAATGATCCTCTGTTGACCCTCTATGTGTCTATTGTGACAAAACATTTCGCTGATTTTATCGATCTAAATAATATATTAAAGGAATTGAAAGTTCATATTAATCAATCAGTTTTATTTTAAAACAATACAATATGTTTGACTGAATTTGCTAGTTTGTTATGAAATGGCAATGGTCTTTTGTAAGTTGTATGAGAGCTACCTTAATATTGTTGCTCTATAGTTAAGATAACTGATAGGAAATGATGCGTTTTGTAGCCTAAAAAATATATGACAACATTTTCAAATAAAATCCAAGTTTTGAACATTTCGCCTTTTAATAAGCGTATGTTTTTCGATTTGAGATTATATTATTTCTGAGATGTCCTGGTACAAAAATTCTACGGATACGGAATGATGAATAGCTTAGCCAATTTACTTTTAGCACATATTTATTTTTAAATACATCTTTATTTCAAAGAGTTTAATAATTTTTGTATTAAATTTATCTAAATCTCATTTTATGTAATTAATTATGAAAGATTTTATATTAATTTTAAACCAGTTCCTACTTAAAGCTTTCACTGCCACTTTATTCATTTTATTTTTAGTGGTGGTGAAACCTCTGTCATTATGATAACTCATAACCCTGTCATTATGATAATTGCGTGTCATAATGTTAAACAAAGAAAAATTTTAAAAATATAAAAACAAACCACTTGGCACATATTAATAAGTACAGAGGAATAAAAAACAAAAAAAAAACTTTTAAAATAAAAGCAGGTTTCTATAACGATGACTACTCACTAAGAGAACATAACTAACTAATCTTTTTTAAGGTAAACTTTTTTGTCACTTAAAAATTTTGCATTTTAAATTAGCCAATCGATGTGTTATCTTGATCAGTAAACTTAATTTTGTTTTCTGAAGGTTTACTGATTGTTTTGATTTGAACCAACCCACCGTTGAAAAACGAAGTCTGTCTACTCATAATTTGTTATTAAAAATATTTTAGGTTGTCTGGTGAGAAATTTTCTATATTTTTTTAAATTAAACTAATTAAAAGTAAATTAGCCTTTCAATTCTTATATGTTTTACTTTTCGATATAAACAATTTTATTGACAATTTTTATACTGTATTTTTTTACATGGTTTTTTTGAAGCAGTAAGCTTTCTAAAGTCGTTAAGAAACCAAAAAAAAGCCCTAATTTTAAATAACACAGTTTATGCATCATTCATACAGTTAAATGTATGTTTGTGATGAATATAATCTTTGTGTCAAATAAGCTCGATATTTCAGACACTTGTTTAACTGCAAATTTTTCCAAGAAATTACTGACAATAATAAGAAACGACATTTAGCGTCAGACGTACACAGACTACACAGACTTAAGAACAGCCATAAGTTTATATTGGCGGGCGATGTTGAGAAAACATTTCATTTGAGAAACTAGATTTTTATAATATTAATATTACACGCCCTTTTGAAAGCAGTCTTTCTAGTGTTAACAGACTAAAGAACTAATTCCTGCTGTTGTAATAAACGATGTAAGTTCCGATCATTTACCAGTGGAGCTAAAATTACTATCATAATCAACTCTTTCAATTGTTTCCGAGTATAACTTTACAAAAACGAACTGAAATAATTATAGCATTTATAAAGCGTTTTTCAAAAAGAAATTTGTTTTCTAAAACAAATTTCTTAGATTAAGGCGAGTCAAATTTTTATTTTATTATGAAAAGAAAAGTTCGGCAATTATGAAAAAAAATGATATCTGGCAAACCAGGCTGACAGATATCGATTCTTTCATCAAAGTTTTTAATCACTCTTTGGCAAAATGGTCCTATTTCGTTAATCACATCGCGGATTTTGAGGATGAAATCGATTGAGGCTGAAATCGATTCGATTGGCTTCACATAAACTCTGTCCTTAACATAGCCCCATAAATATTAACCCGTAGTGTTATAACACATGGTCTGGCTGGCCACTTAACTGTTAATTGTCGTGAAATTGTGCAATCGGGAAATTTGGTTTGCAATAAACTGATCGTTTCATTGGCTCTGTGGCACATGGCACCAACCTGTTGCAACCACATGTCAGTGATATCCACGTTTTCAATAATAGCTTCAATTTCATTTTTTAGCATCTCGCACTAGCGTGATCCATTGATCGTTACCGCATTTCCAGCCTCATCTTCGAAAAAAAAGACCAAATCACGCCTCCAGACCACATAGCGCACCATACAGTGACACGTTGAGCATGCAAAGGCCGCACAATTATCGCTCTAGAAATTGCAGAAATATAAATGCAGCAATTTTGCTTGTTGACAAATCCTAACAAGTGAAAATGCGTTTGGTATGAAAAAATGATTTTTTTCGGAAAAACAATCCGGCTATTCCTTGATTGAACTAGGGAATCTACAGCGATATGAGTGGTTGGTCAGCTTCAATTTCTGCAGCAGTTGAATCTTGTAAGGCTTCAAAATCAAATTCTTTTGCAAAATTTGCCATTTGGTAGTTTTGGATACTCTCAACAATTGAAAGTCGAGGAATTAACAAATTTGGATCTGCTTCAAGGACCCCAATGTTTTTATTTGAAGGACCAGGTGGAACACGCCATGATATTCGCACATTTTGTATCGAGCCTGTCGCTTCAAATTTAATGGTTGTGCGAAAATATCACGAATTTAACGTAATGTAACTTTAACAGAAACACAGTTTTCATAATAGATTTTAACAATTTTAATGAGATTTTCGCACGAAATTGAATTATTTGCATCTACTGCGAATACGTTAAAAAACTAAATGTCAAAACTATCATGTTATTTTTGTTGGCACAATTGAAAACAAACTTCTTGTTGAAAAACCGAATATTAGTAGACAGTTGAATATTCCATTATGGGCGCATTGATGGGATGATTTATTATCAGAAACTTAATAAAAGAAGCTTTTTATTGCAATACACCTAGAAAATCCTGCTGTCATTTAATTAAAAATATACCATATTATCTTAGACTCAAAATTCGTCAAAGAATATGCATACGTAGATAATGGCAACAATATTAATTTTAACAATTTTATTTCTTTTTACATTTTGAACAGATTTTTGTTGCATACTTTTCTCGTTTTCTCTATGCAATTGTAGCAGCCTTTTTCGTATATCAAGAAAACCTGTCACTTTTTTTGGACAAATTTCAATTAATTATTTAAAGTATCGTGTAGAAAATATGCTCAGAAAAAATGGGCGGTACCATTTTTGGCATTTTTGCAAATTTTAGATATGCTCTATGTTGTCTGCAAAAATAGATATTTAGTTTTTTCACGTATTCGTAGTAGATGCGTTGGCAATTGATACAATGAATTTAATTTCGCACGAAAATCTCACTAAAATAAATAAAATCCACTATGAAAATGATGGTTCGGTTAAAGTTACATTTCATATGATATTTTAGGACAACATAATTGTCTTTCTAAGACTCGATACAAAATGTGCGAAAAAATCATTTTTCAGATAAAGCCCATTTTCACTTGTCAGGATATGTCAACAAGCAAAATAGAAACATTTGGCCTTCTGAAAATCCTAGAGCTTTGCATGCTCAACGTATCAATGTATGGTGCACTATGTGGTCTGAAGGCGTGATTGTTCCGTTTTTTTTTTCAAAGATGATGGATCATGCTATCGCGAGATGCTAACAACTCATTATTGACGTATTAAAGACGTAGTTTCAACAGAACGGTGCTACAGCTAATGAAATGATCAATTTATTGCAAACCAAATTTCCCGATTGCATAATTTTACGATATTCAACAGTTAAGCAGTTAACAGAGTCTATTAGAGCCAATCGATTTCGATTTTAGCATTAAAACTCAAAATCCTTGATGTGATTAAATAGGACCGCCATTTTGCCAAAAAGTTTTTAAATAATATGATGAAAGGATCAAAGCTGTCAGTATGGACATAGTGGACATGCACCAAATATCATTTTTTATTCATAATTGCCGAACTTTTCTCTTCGTCATACAATAAAAATTTTAATCAAATTGGATAAGTTTCTTTTAATCTAATTTTTTTTTATTTTGTTTTAGAAAACAAATTTCTTGTTGAAAACTTCTTTTCAATGTTACATATTCTAAATTACCAAGAGTTTTTATGTTGAATAAGATATATTCTTGAACTCATCAAACGTAAATATTATAAATTTTAGCCTGTAATATTTCTGTTGAAATAAAATAAATAAAAGAAGGAACCTTGTAGCAAAAAATCACATTCTTTAAAAGGCAATAAAATTTGTTTCCATATAAATTCTATACTCTTTCAAAAAAGTATATAAAATAGTATTTAAAACTATTTAACTGGATACTTACCCCACATATTTAAATAAATGAAAATTTATTATTTCTTTTAGTTAAAAAAAAAAACAATTAAAATTTTAGTTTCAATTATTTTGATTATTTATACTTATGTCGAGATGGTATTTTATAATTTAAATTGAAACAATTTCATTTTAGAATTATTATCTTTTTCTTTATTGATTATTTATTAAATAAATTAATAAGTAAGATAAATTCAATTTTAACATATTTACCTTGAAGTTACCAAAATACAAAAATAAATTTCTATCATTTAGTTTTCTAACATCCTGGCCAATGTGCTGATTAAAATTTTATGCTTTTGTTTTTATTTGATACTTTTAGAGCATTGACAAACTGTCGTATTGCAACTACTAAGGTTGATGATATTGTTGGTAATAGTTATGTTATTGGTAATGTTTGTTGGCATTGTTGCCCTTATATTTTTATAGATTTATTGTAAATCTTTACATGTATTAAATCTTATAACTAGATGTCTAATCCAATTTATCAACACATAAATGCTTTATGTACGTCTTAGGGCGACGTGTATGTGTTAATGTTTCCTTTAGCATCAACTAATAATAAAACTCAATTTAAATGTTTAAAACAAAAACTAAAATATTTATTGCCAAAAAATATATACAAATTTATATTTGTCCAGTTTTGAATTCACTCAAAGTTTTCATTAGAAGTGAAATACAAAACACAATGGAACTAATTATCTATTTTAATAAGAAATCTTAAAACTTTCAACTTGAAAGGAATTAGACTTACAAAGACGGCTATTTAAATATAGTTAACAGAAGTGCACGGTGGCTCAGAATCAATTTTCATTGGCCAATATTTTTTCTTGACATGGATTCTTAAAATTTTTATGCCATCAGAAAGAAAACAGATCAGAACTTAGGTAGCCAAAAAATGTTGGCAAAATATTTACGTAGTAGGCGTGGCATGCTGCTAAAAGCAAAGAATTTAAGTTAATTTAGAAATAAAAAAAATTTGTAGTATTTGATCTCATTTTAATTACGAATTCTTGAAAACTGTTATTGATAATGAGCTGCGGTTTTTTTTTGTTATGTTGGGTGGACTGTTGTTTTTCACAAATGGTTTTTGAGCACCCTGTATAATTTGTAGTTAGGGTGTTATGTAATAAATTTGAAACAACCATATATTTGTAAAATTTAAAGTTTAACAGTGTATAACTTTTGAAGGACAAAAAAGGACAAAAAAACGAAACGACCCAAAGAAAGGCAAAAGTGTTTTCTTTAAGCCTATATATATACTTTTGCACCCGCCCGGACCCGTCCGTATAACATTTTTTTTATTTTAATGAAAATACTTAAAATTGTTACAAACAAAATTCGATTAAAATTGTTAGTAACTTTACCTTAGAAATTATTCACTGACAGAAATACAAATTGCAGATAGCAAAACGTAGGGAGAAAGAGAGGAAAGTTATTAGTGGTATAAATATTTCTTCAAATGGTTGAAAAACTTCCTCGAATTTTTCATGCTTTTTTGCACAGATGTTTTAATTACCTGCTAAAAATTATAGGAAAAATTTTTTTTAAATTTATTTCAGTAAAGTACAGACATATAAAGTACAATTTATACCCATCATATCATCACATAGCTGCAGCTAAAAAGAAACGCTATCCCCCAAAGGAATCTATCAAAATCACACCAATTACAGCACATTTACAACCGCAAGCTCCACTTGATCATGCAGCCGAAAGGTTGCTACAATCACTTAAAGGAAGTGAGTTGAAAAAAATCTAAACTGCAATTTGTCTCTTTTTTGTAAATGGGGATGCGATGAATCTTTTGGCTAAAAACAATATAAAAAATTTTTATTTGAAGATATTTTTGACACAGATATGCCCATGCTGTCATTTGTGCCATTGCGTCCAGCACAATGCAAACAAATTGTATTTGCAAAAACTATACTCCATCGTCTACGAAATACTGCAGACCAATTAAATTTGAGTATAAAAAGGAAACTCATGATACCATTAAGAATGAAGTAAGTGACGTTAGAGCTCAAATTTTAACACTAAAGCCATTAGAGTTAGAGAAAGATGAACACATTATTAAATTGAATTACCAATTAATACTTTTAATGATAGACGGAAAAACTGCCCAGGTTTTGACTGATACAAAAGCTTCATCCAGCTGTATTATATGTAAAGCAACATCAAGTCGGTTAAACCAAGAACCGACTAAGTCAGTAGATAGTATGATGCATTTGAATTTAGATTATCACCGCTACATACGGGGATAAATTTTATGTAACACGCACATATATCATATCTCAAACATGGGTTAATTATAGATCAACCAAAACAAGGATCAGGCAATACAAACGATGGCAATACCGCAAGAAGATTCTTTTTGGATCCCGAAACTACATCTGGTATAACAGGTGGTGATATAGATGTTATTTTAAGTTTTAAAACAATTGCTGAAGTACTTGCGTGTAATGAACAAATTAATGCTGGAAAATTTGGTGATTATACCAAGGAAACCGTTGCTATACATACATTCAAATACAATTACAGAAATATGTCAGCAACAGTGCACACAGTTCTTTACTATGGAGAAGATGTTATTAAGCTCCATTTAATACCAATTGGAGATTTATCAGAGGAAGCCAGGAAAAAAGAAATAAGGATTATAGATTTTACAGAGAACATAATACCAGAAAAATGTCACGAAGTTCTCAAATGAAGATTTATTTCATATATTATTGACAACGTCAGATCCCTTCATCTCTTGCATTCGAAGTTAATGGAGAGTGAATCATTCGAACCTCCATGCCGAAGCTAAGGCATTGCTACAGGACACTAGTAATACAGAGCAGAATATAGAATATTTACAGGAAATATTATAGCAAAATGAATAATAACTATGATTTAATATTTCAATGAAGCAAAGTATACAAATATTAATATTAAATGTTATTTTATTTATCTACAATCTATTTATGACTATAAAGAAATATATAATTATAAATAAATATATAATTAAAGAAAAATTAAGTTACACTGTTTTATTTTAAAATTGACCAAAAACTAGAAAATATGTAAGCATTGTTAAGCATAATTTTAAGTATAGCACGCTGTACCAATCTTAATAAAACCTAAACTCGATTAAAGCTTGAGAGGTAATCTATTGACTAAAAAAACGAATTTCTAAAAAATCTTTTTTAATTAAAAAGTTACAGAGTTTTGACCAATGAAATACGATTCTGCGCCACTGCGAAGCGTAGGTTTATGTTACAAAAATTTAAAACATACTTTTTGCAGGCATACTACTGGTATATTACGATAGTTCAAAATAGATAAACCTTCAGCAAAGTAATTAAATTAAATTATTATAAAATTTTTTAATTTTTTTTAGTAATTAATTTTAAGCACTAGGTCTTATTTAATAAAAAATTTGTTAAAAAACTTTATTTTTTATTATATTTTCGATATTTCGCCACACCGTTGGTTTTTTTTTTTTTGTTTTTTTTTTTCAATTTGTTTGTTCATTATTATTTTTGTTTTTCCTGATGATGCCAACCAACGGTGTGGCGAAATATCGAAAATATAATAAAAAATAAAGTTTTTTAAAAAATTTTTTATTAAATAAGACCTAGTGCTTAAAATTAATTACTAAAAAATATTAAAAAAGGTCAAAACATTATAACTATTATATGTATATAATTTTTTAAAATAAAAGATTTTTGTCATTTAGCTTTCAAGCTGATGACATCTAACTCTTAATAATATACATTTTCTAAGCATTGGCTAATTGTAGCCAATGTTGTAATAGAAAACTTTTCACCTTCTTTTGTATCATATATTTCACCTGCAGAATATGTAAAGACACGTAAGTGCTAAAAACCTCGAATTTAACAAAAGAAACTTGACTTTCTGTCTGTGCTACAGCAGGAAATGCCAAATACAAAGTAGCAGTGATAATGTGGCAAAAAACAAGAAATCAGTGAAGCAGTTCGGCATTTGTTCAAAATTGCACGGCACACTCTTAGTTTGACAAGTCAAACTAAAAAGGAATAAAAATGGCAACAAGATGTGCAACTAAAAATTTAAAAAGGTTTAATATATAAGAAATATTGACATAAAATTTAACAGATTTGGTACACATATGAATTTAAAAATAAAACAGTAAAGCAAACAACAATGCCTTAAAAAAGTACTTTAAAGTAATATCTTTATTTTGCACTTTAACAAAACGAAAAGTGTAGACAGATATGATTTTTAAGGATACCTGATGTTTTTTTAAGCCGAATCCCATAATAAGGAGTTTTATCCCCAAAAAATCCCCAGATATCTGTTTTTCCCAAATTAAATAATTTGTTTACGTATTTAGGTAATTGTTAGCATTCAGAAAAAAGTGTTAAATTTCTAAGAATTATAAACGACTTCATTTGATTCCCAAAATCAAAATATTCACTTCACAAACTTTCACCTGCTTTACTTTAGTCAATTCATTGGCCAATATTTTCAGATTTAGAAACTGGAACAGTTTCTAGAGATAAATTAGTGTTTCGCTACGAATACACTTATTTTCGAAACGCGTGTAGTAATTCTCATTTTGTTGCTTATTGACATTCCTTAAGGCCTTCGAAAAAAGGCTTAATTTGTATATAAGTAAAGTTACCAACAATTCTAAAGACGAAGCAGAAATTAAAACTTTAATTTTTGCTCAATAGAATAACTAAAATGTTTTAAATCTAAAGGCAAGTACCACAATTGTAACATTAACGCTTCAATTATGTTTGTAAATTTCACTTATAATTTTATTTATCATAAACAATGGGTTAGTTGCTATGTGTAAAATAATAAATAATCGATTAAAAGTCCCCAAAGCATTTTAAAAGTCCTCAGAAAAATTCGCAAGCTCCAAGAAAAAATTAACCCTTTAGTTTCAATTGTCTATTTACTTTAAGGAGAAATCCTCAAAGCTGGCAGCTCCAATGCTTCTTTTAAAAGGTGTGTGAGTACAAGCAGGTATAAATGTTTACCGTCATATTGTGTGTGCGGTGCTGTCTCAAGATAATGTTGTTAGTTTAATGCAGTCACTCACACTGCAGTCATATATGTATGCACAAATATTCATAAAGTTTTATTATACCCTACGAAATATTACATAATAATAAAAATAGCAGATAATAGTAGAACGTTGCCCAAACATTTAGGGAATGAATTTCTCAAGACGTTTCTCCAAATCTATTAAATCCGAGTTCTGTTGAAAGTGATAATTACTGTTGTGGTTAAAGCGTTTCTGTATAACCAGGCGAATAACATCGATTTTAAATATTTTCTTCTTAAGGATCGTATGATTATAAAGTTAAGAGCAGTAGGGGAATCATCTGCACTCTTAAAATGTATTTGCAAATTGAATTAAATTTTATTTCCCATAATATCGTCGAAAAACCTGTAAACCAAAAGTGAAATCGTTAGATAATGTGTATTTGTATGCTTAAGGCCTCAGTGAACAGAAGTATCAATAAAAAATTTTCAAAAGGCACACAAGAGCTTTGTGAGAACTGTTCTTAGTTCCTAACTGTTAATCTTATGAAGCAGTGTTATTACTGGCATATTAGTAAATGTATAAACTTATGTATGACGTAGTTTAAAATTAACAACAGTTCATTTTACCTTTCAGTACAGAATATAGATATCGAGCTTAGTTTTAGGTAGATTTGGGAATATTTCCCAAGGTCAATGGATAGCAATTTTTTTCCATTTGGGCGGATCAAAAATTACTTGCATGGTCTATTTTTAAGAACTTTTTAAGTAGTTGTTTTTTTTTTCAATGTAACTGCTTTTAGATTGTCTTGGGTTCATACACATACCAGCCGTCAGAGACATACAGTCATGGTGGGTATCTTCTCACCGTGACATGTGATTCTGGGGGTAAATGGCAGTACTACTCACCTAGGCCAGCAGGATCATGAACCTCGAGGAATTGGATCCTGCGACTGGTGACTTACCAATTGGTATCGCGGAAACCAGTAGGTCATAGGGCTGGTGAGAACCTTCAGAGAGTAGCAAGGTGGCTACAGCTTAAACCCAAGCCGCCGCAAAATGTGATTTTTTTATTCCTATTCGGTGTAATATTGCATTGAATATAATCAACTTGGTTTATGCGGGATAACAGGGATTTTGAATAGTTTTCGGCTCTCGACGAAAAATTGAGTACACTGGTACGAAACTGGCGGACCGGTATAAGAAGTTCACTTGGCACTGTTTTAGTAATAAGTCAATTGACACTATTACAGTATACTTTACTAGGTAAAGAGTGAAACTTTAATGAACTTCTTGAACATTTGAGATCCAAAATCATAGATACTTAAGAAAACGGGTTAAAAAAAAGCCATTCATAAGTTTTTGTGGTTTCTCAAGCCATATTGGGAGTTTTCATATACCATTACATTTTGGAACTCAAGATTATTTTATATAGAATAACGTTTTGAGTCAACAAACTAGATCGTGACATACAACCGTTATTACAGCAGCAGTGCACTTGCACTCTATCCTGGTGTCAAAAAATCCTTTAGAGTTTTATTTAATAACTTAGTAGCTCAATATGATACGAACTCAGACTAATATAGCAGAAGAATATAGTCTGAATCACCTAAAGAAATAGATTAAATCATTGACATAAAAAAAATTTGTGATCAGAAATATATACACGGGAAATCCGTGTTTTTTTAACTTAATTTGTCTTCGGTTGGAACAAGAGGCTGGAATAATCCAAAGTGGAAATCGTTTTCCACACTCAGTTGCTGCTAGTGCAGTAGTGTTTGGAACAAACGTTGACCTGATCCTATTTTGTTTAACTGAAAATAATTTAGTAAAAAATATTTTAAATTTCGAATCTTATAAAACTGTTGAAGAAAGAGATACGTCATTCTTATGGCGTATTAGGACTTGAACCAATTTCTACTTAACTAATTTCGATATCTTAATTTACGTAAGAGCATTTTCAGCACTTTGCAGTTGTCGGATAGGATTGTTCTGGGATTGGTGCAGTCCCATTTTCTTACCGGCTTAAGTTGATACAAAATGATATTGCATTTGTAAAAAATATAGGATTGGATATTTGAGGTAGAACCTAACCGTGACAGAAGAGCTAATTTAACGTTGAAATATTTTGCTAAATTTCTACATGCAATATTGCATGTGGGTAAGGAAATAGGAATACATATTGTATAGCTAAAGCTTGTGTAGAGCACTTTTTCGTTTAACTTACTTAACCAAATAATTTTATTTTTTACTTTTATGTTTGCTACTACTTTTCATTCATAACGTGCACTCCCGAATACACTTAAAATGAATGGTTTAAACATAATTTATGTGCATTTCGGTGTACAGGTGTGACAACACTTAAAATATGGTACCACGAATTTACATTTTTAACATCTTTGTTTGAGTTCTGATATGATTATTTGTGTATGCTGTATAAAGCAGATATTAAACAAGATAAAATGGTTTATTGTTTGATAATATTTGTATGTTTTAGTTTTTTTAAAAATTCAGAAAATGCAAAGATATTTCGAATTAAAAATTATAAAAAAGTTTTGATTTAAAAGCTGATAACATTTATTTAATGTCGGCTTTAATATAACTGTTTAAGCTATAAAATCTTAATTTGAAAGGATCAGTTGGCTTCAGACTTATAAATACAAACATTATTTTAGTTATTAATGCAAAATTTAGAGCCAAAACTGCTTATTCATCATTATAAAATAATTTTAAATACTTCAAGGTGAGAAAGGTAAAACAGCTCGTAGAATATCCAGGATACTATATATATAAATGGCTTCGAATCACTTTTAAAATGATGTGATTTGATGATGCAAATTCTTCGCCATTCTGATTTTATCATTAATAATGAAAAACAGCCAAATCTGTAACATTCCATTTGGTGAAAACCTAATTTGATACTAAATAGAGATTTGAACTTCTGAAAAAAGCAACGTTTTTCTTCAACAAAAGTTAGCTTATAATATAGAATTTAGTTTTTCGTCTAAGTGCAAAAGTAACGACAATAAATCTTTTATATTAAAATTATTTGTTCTCCAAATTTCCAGATTTACAGCCATCACAAAACAATTTCCTTTTATTCACGAAAATCTGTTTTAATCTTATAATAACACAGTTTAATTTACAAAACGAAATGATAACTAAAATACTTCACAGTTTTCCGCCCTTAAGCCATTGTGGTGTAAAACATAACACCTTTTAATATCAGGTGTTAGAATACACAAAGAAAACAAAATTTGTTTACAAAAAAGAAAAATTGTAAAAGATATAAAAATAAAATTTAATTAAAAAACTAATAACGCCAAAGTAAATCTACAGTTAAAGGTAGGAGTTAGCTGTTTACATAACGTTATATCTGTTATAAAACTTATGTTATCATTTTACACACTTTAATTTTATTATGACATAATAAAGAAAGTTCAACATACTCTATCCCACATAAAAATTTCAAGCGCGAGTCTAGATCTGTGTGTGAGTAGCCGTTCCATTGGGATTGTGCGATCAACCTTTAACTGAGAGAAATGTTAAATTCTACTGTTAAATGTGACTAAAAATGATAGGCAATGTAATTAAACAGTTTTTTTTAACCCGATAGCACTTAAAACTGTAGAAAACTAGATTTTCTAAAAATATATTTTTATTTATATTTTATTTTCACATATTTCGGTTATATGATTATTACATTCAACATTCATTTTCTTTCAATAGAAGCATGTCAATTTTTGATAGTGCTTAGCATTTGCTAGTGAGTCAAAGATTAGTGTCCAAGGAGAAACCTTTTAGGGCAATTCACAGATTCGGTTCTTGAATTTTAAATATCACCAAACTTTCGTTTCAATAAGACGGTTTTCTAATTAAAAAAAATAACAGATAATGGTTCTGTGACAATCTCTATTAGTCGTACCGTAAAATAAAATCCAGTGATGTCAACAGAATGCACACAGTATTAAGTGGTGTACTTTTCTCGATAGTCCTGTAACGTGAACTATATTATTAATAAACTTGTTAAATTTAACATAAGCTAGACCGCTGGTGTTGGGTGATTCTAAAAGTAAAACTGAAAAATCTGACAACGCTAATCTACGAGTTTATTTAAATTAATCAAAATAATTAAAATACCCATAGTGTTTCTTTCTTCAACGCTATTGTAAGTATTTTATGTGATCCTCTAAAAAGCGATATGCTATTTTCATGAGTATATTCGTAACCTTTATCGCCGACAAATCGTAATGAACATTGAACGGTTTCTTAAACTACATTTTTTTAAATCAGTTTTTAAAGTTCTACAATTTTGTTAAGACTAATTTACACCTAGATAATTATAGTATAGACACCATCTGGATTTCCAAAAAAGGGGTGTAAAACTGATATTACTTAAAAATTTATTATAAACTAATAACTTCTATTAAATTTTAATCTTTTCACACGGTCATTTAAATTATAACGATTTTATTTTTTTCTCTCAATATTTCGCTTTCCTGTGGAAAGCTTCTTCAGGAAATTATTTTTTATATTTTCAAAAACAAAAATTATAAAATAATAATAATTATAAAATTGTTATAATTTTTGTTTTTGAAAATTAAAAAAAAAAATTCCTGAAGAAGCTTTCTACGGGAAAGCGAAATATTGAGAGAAAAAATAAAATCGTTATAATTTAAATGACCGTGTGAAAAGATTAAAATTTAATAGAAATTAAAAAAAAAATGGTCGAATAAAACTGAAAATAATAATAAACTAATAACTTAAACTATTAAAGTGATATTTGATATCTGTTGCAAAAACGAGTTATTATACACCAAGTTAGTTATGTCAAGGGTTTTTACTCTTCTCTAGTAAAATAAGAGGTCTAAATATCTAAAATAAAAGCTCTACCACTCACTGAGGTAATGGTACTTATTTCTAAGTAGAACATCCCCCAAGTATACTATTATCCAAATAAAATAATTTGTCAAGAAACCTACTGCATAAGAAATAACGCCCCGGGAGCACCCAGTCTTAGTAGATCTTTTTTCCATCTTGGTAAAAGGCGGTAGCAGTCACTTGGGCTACAGGAGCCCCAAACTGGAAGAGACACAGGCCATAAAAAGTCCGACCAGTGAATTTAACAAAACTTATACTCGTACCACGGGAAAAAATTGCCCGCAGGGCCATTTTCTCGAAATTGGTTGAGAGGCAACTTGATGGCTGTTGGTTTAATAAGGCTTTGGAGAAAGTTTCAAAAAGATGTTTTCGCAGATTAAACATCCAATGTCCCAGCTTCCACATGCAACAGAATAAGCGGTTGGATAGTCTGCAACTATTCAGCAAGGAGTGGGGGAATGGTGCTGTTACCGTGTACTAAAAAATCGCGACTAAGGTATGCGTGCGTCTTAGAGCGCGGATAGGCACTTTTTTCTACACCTAGTGGTAAGATCACCCTCAGCTTAAGGTCTCGCATTAAGGTGCGGACGTTAACTGTTGGATTTAGATAGAAATTATCAGTCCCAGGCCTCATGCTATTAAGTAATTATTACCCTTTTGTTTAAGTTCTAAGCTCTAGTATTACTAGCAGTTATTCATATATTATCAGCAGAAAGACCTCAGCAGGGGGTTGCTTTATATGGAAGACAAACAGTTTATATAAAACTGGATCTGGTAGAACACGCTAGTTGTTAGTTAGTTTTATATAATAAGTATAATTTGGCTTCAATAGCCACTCTTTACAAATAATCTTTTTCATCTTGAAACTACAGTTGATTAAATAAATGCTTGCGGCAGGCTTTGTTTCAACTCTAATAATGTTTATTGAAGAAATATCCTGGTTGAAAATATAATGGATGTAAAGTGTTAAACCCCTTTAATAAAATGCTGTTTTTGAGATTTTTTCCGCTTGGATACAGACAGATTAATTTTAGCGGGCATGGAAAATCATACAATGGAAACATTAAAATGTATCCTTTTTTAATTTGTTCAACAGAGTAATAATAAGTGTGAACGTTCTAAGGTTCCGGAAAATAATGATAAAATATAAATGCTTAAAGAGCTCGGTTTTTGCGAAATTTACTACAGCCAAATTTGTAACAGATGTTAGAACAGAATTACATATTACTTCAAATTAGATTAAAATCAGATATCTTTACTTAATTGTAAATATAATTATTACGAAAAATAAGAAAAAACGGCAATTTTTCCCACTTTCAAAAAACGACACACTTTTTCACCACTAACTTCTAAAAACTAATTATTTTCCACGCCCCTGAAAACATCAGTATGCAATTAAAAACTTGAAAGCAGATTTTGATTAAGTGGTTTAGTTCCCCTGTGCTCTGTTTTTCTGAAGCATGGCATTCTAATCAGCATTTCGTACATAATTCTGTCTACAGTCTATATATAAAAATGAGTAAAACAAGTAAAAAATAAAGGTGACGAAACAGAAACTGCAAAATGTTTCGTGTAACATTTTTATTCCACACCCATGCCCTTAAGTATACACAATGGCGTATACTTGAGGGCAGTAAAAAACAAAATTAAAATATCTGTAATAAAATGTAGTTTTGGAAAATTCTTAACGAAATTAAAAAATTGCTAAAATAGTTTTGCAACTTTGAACAGAGTAATAAGTTGAAAAGGAATATTTCTCTACAGAATAGTGTAATTAGCCCTAATGTTGCTCAGTTTCTAATCGTAAAGCATTTATCCATAGCGCAAAGAAATTCTTACATCCGTAATCAATCAGTTGTTTTCGGGATGCTCTTTACCAGAGATAGAGAGAGCGAGACATATGGCGAAATCGATTTTTTATTAACTGCGTGAATCAATGTTTTTAAGCTCATAGAGGTTAAATTTTTGTGCCATTTCTATATCCATTGTGTTGGCGCTTTTACATCTAAGGCCTGTATAAATAATACCCGTACTACCCAGAAAAGCTTTTAATAGTAACAAAACATATCTACTTATAAATAATTACATTTCAGCAATTCTCGCTAGTATTGCAGAATAAAGGCTTGTCTGGTAGGTGTGTTTTTTTTACTAATAATAATTGTATGCGTTATCATAAAAATATCTGCCTAATGTCGACCCTAATGAAACAAAGTAACATTTCAAAAATACATTAATACTCGATAAATATTTTTCAAATATTCCAAATAAATATTTAATTTTTCTTTCAATTCCTTATTGTCATTCTCAAGACTATACGAAACAGCAGGAGTTAATCATAAAAAATTGACCATGGCGCCAAAATTGGCATGTAGGGTGATGACACGACTTCAAAACCAAAATAAAAAGTATTTAAAATTTATTAAATTTTTTAAGACAAACAAAAATGTTCTCATGATCAAACAATTTGATTTTTTTTTCAATTTAAACTTAAAATTTCTTTAACACGAAAGTGATAGAGCAACAAAATAAAACTAAAAATGTCCAAATTGTGTTAAAGTGTTTCACATTCACACACGTAGCGTTATGACTTAACGATAATAAAAGTTTTGTACACATTTTAAAAGGCATGAAATAAAATATCCAACAAAAATGCGAATGGAAACATAAAATATTTCAATAACTCTGTTCTGTACACTATAGTTAAGGTTTTTTAACTTTTCAGCAAACAAGATAAAAAGACATTTTTGGAAAAGAAGTGAAAATATTGCAAACATATTTATGATATCAAACTGTTATTGTACATACAAACACAAAGGATTGTAAAACTTAAAGAAATTAGAACCTCTAACTTGTTAAAAATTGTTGCAGATTCCCTCAGGTTTTTTCTTATATTCATTATTTAAAAGTCATTCTCACTGATTTTGTACCATCTGGTTTTCTAAAGACTACTTCTAGAACTTTCGGTAATAGTGTTCTACACCTTTTTGTTGCATAGGTCATATACTATCAAACTTAAGTGATGTTGCTCTATTATCTTGATAATTTATATAATTACTATTGTAATAACTCGAGTAGTTTATAAATAATATTAATGTACACATTTCTAACTAATTCCGTGCAAAAGTAAATAGAACGGTGAGTTTTAAGTCTAACTCTTGTAGAGTTGTTGATCTTAATATTTTTAATCTGCACATCATTATTAAAATATTTTTGTGTCTTTATTCACTATTTATATCATACATAGTACTATAGTTAAGTGGGTATTGTAACTTGTTGTAGTTTTTTGATTCGGCGAATTTTATATGTGCTTTGTTATGCATTTATTTTTTTTATAGCTTATAGTCTATCTTGGCTTGCCAGTATTAAAAATTCTCTTCACAGCAAAATTTCTTTATATCAAGTGCGATGGTAAATACCAAAAAAAAAAAAAACAATTTTAAACTGTCTGTTTTAGGACTAGTTAAAATACAGGGACTATAGCGTTTATCTATAAATATATTTTAAGTCTCCTTGTAGGGAGGAGTTTTAGATCGCGCGTTCTAAATATGGTAGTTAAATTTGGCAGTCGGTTTTCAATTTGTTTTGCATGCAATTATGCATAAATGTTTTCACCTTTGAAACATACCAAAAGAAAGCCACATCGAAAATGTCAAAGATAAAATCCTAAGTCAATTAAATTATCGAACTGTGGCGGAAAATAGTTCGAAATGTAGAAAATAGAAAAATGATTAACTCGCATGTAGTCCTTCTAAAAAAATATAAATCCTTTTAAGGTACTCAAGCGAGCTAAACACAAATGGCACTCAAACTCGCAAAAGTTGAATTAATTAATTATTTTGATTATCTTTTACGAAATAATTGCTCTGCTATTTCATAAATCGTATAAAAATATGATCCGAACTACAACTACAACTTAAGATCTATTGTAGTTATTCTTTTCAGATCCTGAACTTAAACTTTAAACTTAACCAGATTACGATAATGAATATCTCTTGGAGTTATTTTATTATTAAAGTAGGTGAAGGATCTGGTCAACCAACCTTTTATTTTAGTACTCCGCTTACACCTTAATTTCCCTTCTTTTTCTACTTTAACCTTTACTTAAAACGAATGCCTTTACTTCACGATTTACACTAACTAACTATCCACGCAGACGCTGCCTTTTATGTTTGTCCATTAAAAGTCTAGAACAATTAAGAATCTTGTACCACATTTTGTTGTCGTATGTTTTTCATTCAATGCCTTTATGTCTGTGTGTATGTTTTATATTTTACTGATAAAGTTTCTTTCTGGAATTTATTTTAATAAACTTATTGTTGTTTTGTGTAGATAAGTTTTATTTTAAAACTAAACAGTTAGTAAAAAGTATACCGATTTATTGTTGTCTTGCGTCAACAGAAATTTGTTGTTTTCTTGCGTCGGTAAGTTTTCTTAACAAACTACGCAGTTAGTGAACAACATACTTAATTGTTGTTGTTTTGCGTGTATAAAATTTCTACGCAGTTTGTAACTAGAAATTTGTTGTTGTTTGCGTGCACAAGTTTTTTTAGCCAGCCACGTAGTGAGTAAACAACATACCCAGTAGTTTACTTTATTGCTTAATTATTTTCTTTTAAAACTCAAGCAACACACATCCGTAACAATATATTAAGTAAACTGTGTGTTACCACATTACTTTTTTTAACAATAATTTAACCATGTATGCCTGTGTATAGCAGTTTTAATTTTAGGTTAAAAATAAACCTCAGTTTTTTTTTTAAAGTTCAGACAATGCAAAGCTTTTTCTTATCGGGCAGCATATCAAAATTGGAAGCTTTAAAATATGTGGCATCTGCTCTAATTTTTCCTCTTTACTACAATTTAGGAGACTTATTTTTTTCAATTCTTTAATTTATTCTTTAATTTTATTTAAAATCAGACAACTTACTAGTTTAAATTTTTTAGATTCTAATCCTATAAGAATTTAGGTAGTTTCGAAACTAATAATATTGGCAACGATCCAATATCAATGTAGGAAGTAAATAAGTCGCTGTAAAAGAATTCCTCTGCTGAATTGTTGACTAATATTCCACATCTAAGTATTGTCAGTGGTACATATAATTCCAAGCTGGAGAATCCTTTGGGTGTCATTTTACAATTCACATTATTTCCTACAAGCTAAATACAACACGAAACTGTAAAACTTTATTTAACAATCAATAAAAAATATTTATTAATGTTGTTATACGTGCTTGTATAATACATTTTTTACATTTGTTTGAAAATAAACCATTTTTTTTATTAAGCAAAAAAATTTGAAATCCACCAAGCAAAGGTTCAACTAACAAATAAGCAACAACATAAGCAAGCAAGCCAAATAATTTACCAAAAAATAAAGTAAAAACCAAGAGATAAAAACAATATTCACCCTCGCATGCAAGAGTATAAATTTCACTGGAAATCGATACCTGCCTTTTGTATTTGAAACACCACAGAAGTTTATTCGACATTTAAACGTTATTGACTACAGACATTTGGAACATACTTTAGGATACACATTTAAGTGAATAAATGTACACAAGCCTGAATTTGCTTGAATTAACTATTTAATGTCCAAATGCATGTACACCAATGCGTACATAAAGCCGCAAGAAAACAACACCTCCATCGAAATACAGTAGCGTTCAAAACTTTTTAACAGACTGACGCTATTGGGACACTTTGCGATAGAGCTTATAATTAGGTTTTACATATTGTTTAGAGCCGATTATTATAAAGATCAAGATAAATAAAATATTTCTTTAGCATTTTTAAACCATCTGTATTTTCTTTACCCCTCCTAAATTATAACGTCCTACCGCTTCTAATTTTACAAGCCACAGAACTAAAAGGACTTGTACGATTGGTACCCGTTTTTTGAAAAATACTTCTGAGAGTAAACTTTTAAACTTATCGTTAGTAACATGGAATTACGTTAAACATTTTGTTTTTTTACCTCCATGACATTTGCGTTTAGCTCAAGTAAGATGTAAATAAAGTCGTGATGCAAAAAGAACATATTAATATATAAAATTTGGATAGATAATAAGGAATAGAAGAAGCTTAAATAAATTAATAAAAATTAACAAAAAAAAACAAAATATTGGTATAATTTACTTTAAAAGATTCGATTAGCACTGTTGCCTTGTTTCCATTCTCTATACTATTACCAAACAATTCAGGCGCTAAGTAATAATTATGCAAAGTGAGTAAGTGTAAAAATAAAAATCATATTTTGCCAAAACACACCACAATTACTAACACTTGGGTTTTAGATGTGAGGGAATTTCATCAAAAGTCTTGTTCATTTTGCTTTTAAATTATTAAGGATTTTAGTATTAGGAATTGTTGGGGAAAAGGATAAAATCATAATCAGAAAAAATCATTTTAGAAGTTAGGAAGAAAGATTTATCGGCTTCCTTTTTTTTTAAATAAATTTAAGTAGTTTAAATTTGTTTGAAGAAAAACCACAATAGACTGTTTATACAGCTTATATTTGCTGTTCAAAAAGTTATGCTACAAAACCCAGACCTGTGCATAAATTTTACGTTGTTTGGATTTGTTCCGCCAGTAAATGAAATACTGTCGTCATTCGGGTTTAGGCTAAACCCGAACGTACACTGACTCACCAGTACATTCCGAAGCACGGCTTGACAATGATGTCATCACATCGAAAACGCTCACCGGTCACATCAAACAAACAACCAGGAATTATGTTTTACGCCCTGTTGAAATCACATGTCAAAGATATCCATGTTATCAATAGTAGGCCAAAATTGAGTTATTCTGTTCTGTTGTCACTTTCTTCAGTGTAAAACGTTATTCTGTGTGAGTGTATTTATAAGGAGTAAAAAACCGTTTTATTATTTCCCTTTTAAACCTTTCTTAAAAATTTTCCTCATTTGATAAATTGATGACAACTTTATCCCAAATTTGCTGGATAAGTATACTAATTTAATAGTTCACTAATTTATAGTATACTAATTTAATAGATTTTTTATTGACGATGCCGCTTTAAAATCTTTATGTGACGTATAAAATTGAAAATAGGTTTAGGCACGCTAAACTCTCTTTATTTATATTTTATTATTTTTGTTACAACTCAATTAATGCCTTGTCACCCAGTTCTGTGCCATGGAATCTTTTTTTTAGCTGGCACCTATCTTTAACTTTCGACTCCGTTTTTGTGAAAGAATTTTTTACTTTAAAGTGAAGTCCCTTAAGGCTTTACCAACTACTACTCAATATTCTGTTACCCGTGATCTTCGTTATAATGTCATTTAGTGTTAGATATTCTTATGTGATTCTGTGGATCCTCGATGCCAAAAATATTCAATTAATTTATTTTATCTGGACCTCGCTGAAAGCGTTTTTTAGGATTCTTGTGTTGCGTGGCATATCACCAGAAGGAAAGGGCTCAACCAAAATTTTGGATTTCCGCGGTAAAGCGTAGCACCATAATTAAAATTGCTATCACTCTCTTTATATATTTCATTAATGGTGCAATTGATTTATAACCTTTCCTGGAGGCCAATAACAAATGACTAAAAAAATTCCCAAAGAATTAGCGAAGTAACAATATGAACTATTTGAAAAGACAAGGAACATTTATATGGTTACAATTGTCCATCAGTTATTTTGATTTACAGGTAGAACTTTTGGAGTGTTTCTCAAATATTTGAAACGACAAATCCGAATATTTTAATTAGGAAACAGTCACAGTCCATGAATCCTGCATGATTACAGCTATTAAATGTGATTATGCATAATTTAAGAAAATTATTTGATTTGTATCTCTGCTTAAATCCTCTTTTATATTTTATTCTTGCTTTAATACGTAAATTTAAGAAATCCCATAGTAACTTCGAAAATGTTTACTTTAAACTATAACATCCCTTCTTACTAATTTTTATTTCTCTATCTTAAAAGAATGTTGTATGTGTTAATTTAAAATATAAAATATAGGTTTTAATGTTAATGTTATCGTAATAATTTTTTATTGCGGAAATCTTAATATCAATAATATAGGTAATTAACGTAAAACTAAAACAAAGGTTCCATAAATAAATTTCCATTATTAAATAATAATCTACCATAATTTTCATTTCCTCTCAGCTACGCTAATTTTAAGACGCTAAATATAAACTATAGGGTTTTTCAACAAAAGCTTTGTTTTCTATAAGTTATTTTCTCAAGATGTTTGAAATTTATATTGTATTACGAAGGGAAAAGTTCGGAAACTATGAATGAAAAATGATATGTGGCAAATGTCCACCACGACCATGCTGATAGTTGTCGACTCTTTCATCAAAGTTTTCAATTACTCTTTGGCAAAATGACGGCCCTATTTCGTTATTTGCATCACAGATTTTGAGTTTTAAGGCTGAAATCGATTCGATTGGCTTCGAGTAGACTCTGTCCTTAACAGCGCCCCACAAAAAACAATCCAGTGGTTTTGAATTACACGTCTAGGCTGGCCACTAAACTGCTGATTGTTGGTAAATTTCGTGTGCAATAAATTGATCGTTTCATTGGCTGTCCGACGTGTGGCAGCATCTTGTTTAAACCACATGTCAGTGATATCCACTTCGTCAAGAATAGGCCAAAACTAAGTTGTTATCATCTCGCGATAACGTGATCCATTTACCGTTACCCCATTTTCAGCCTCATTTTAAAAAAAGACTGCCCAATCACGCCTTCAGACCCCTTAGTGCACCATACAGTGACACGCTGAGTATACAAAAGTTGACATGTGAAAATGGGCTTCGTCTGAAAAAGTTGTTTTTTCAGAAAAACCAGCCGGTTGTACCTGAATGAACTGAGCGAATCTACGTCGATGTGAATGGTCGGTCGGCTTCAATTACTGCACCAGTTAAACCTTGTAAGGCTTCGAATAACCGCAGTTGTTGGGAACGTCCAGAAATTGACAAGTTTGGATCTGCTTCAACATTGTGGCGCACGGGTGCGGTGTTTTCAATTCAAAGCACCCAGTAGAACACGCGTTGGTGTTTACACATTTTGTATCCTGTTCAGTCAAATTTAACGACCAAATCCTTAATAGCGGTTTCAGATGGAAGATTATGTTGTCCGAATTTTACGAAATTTAACTTTAACAGAACCTCCATTTTCATAGTGGATTTTAATTATTTTAGTACGATTTTCGTGATAAATTAAATTCCTTGAAACAATATCATACAACGAATACGTTAAAAAACTGTCATGTTGTTGGTGTTACCATAATTGAAAAACAAACTTCTTGTTGAATTGAAGAATTAGGGCAAAAGTTCTCTCTAACTAGAATACGATAGTTAATAGTAGGCAGCGTTTGACTTTTCTTAAAAAAAGTTTTTTCCTGTAAAATTTTACTTTATCTGCAAGTTAATATCGTAAGTGCTTAGGTTTCAATATTCTGCAGCACAGCAACAATGCATCAGCATTTTCGAAACGTGTTTATAAAATTTCGCACAGGTACAGATGAGGTGCAGTAGCTATGTAAGTTTGTTTTTAAATCAGTTAACTCGTTTTGTAGCAGCTTATTTATCAACAATTTTACCCAAAATCTCCCACTGTGTACTTTTGAATATAAGGTTCTATGGTAGGAGTAACTTGATCTAATGCTTGCTGCTTTATTATTATTTGATCAAAACACACAATGTTTTAAATGAATATTCTAAAAAATCCTTTTTTTTTTTTGAGAGCTTAATGTTACTTTTGTATTTCAAAATTTTAAACAGCTTCTTATTTTATTTCACAAGCAATGGTCGGCTCTCTCTTTTGACTGGTATCTTAAATTAAAATTTTTGCATAGTTTTTTTATATCTTTTGAGCCAAAAATTTGACTGTAAATGACAGTTGCTGTTATTAAAAACCCAAAAATTGATTTACGCTTTAAAGTAGGCGTTTTTCATTATTTTTCGGCGTAAGCGGGAATTACAAAAACAATAATGTTTACTTTTAAAACGCCTCAGCGAATTGTTTTTTAAGGAAATACAAATTCAAATGATTGCAATAACTGAAAAAATCAAACTGAATTAAAAAAAAAAAATAATAATAATAATAAATAAGAAAGGGAAACAACATCATAAATAAGAAACATTTTGTATTTCTTTTTTTTTTGTTTTCTTTAAACCGCATGCAAATATTAAATACAAATCGTTGAATGTCAAGTATTTCAACAAGGGGAACGTGCGATACAACAAAATAAAACATTTTGTTTGAGACAACTGAATAACAATTTCCATTTGATAGTACTCGTATATATTGTTTATTTAAGAAATGAACAATAAATACTTGTATGTGCTGTAGGTTAACACCGACTTCGATGTGAATTACAATATACATTTTTAACTGAACAACAAATTGTTATCACTTTTTGCAAAGCAAACTTTAAAATGCAAATAATTTTTACTCCACAATCAGCAAAGGTTTTGGATTCTATTTATCCGTCAAATAAAATATACTTTTTAATTTTAACTTTATTTTTTATTTTCTAAAAATTTGTTTGGCTTTGCAGTAGCTTAGTGAATATTCATACATAATATTTAAGATTTATTTTTCAGAGTGGAAAATAAATCGCCGAATATAATCGATGTTCATATACCTTACACATGTGCCCCTTTTTTTTAATGGCACCATCAGATGATACCTGCATAAGCAGCTACCCATAATTTACGCTAGGACATGCACTAAAAAAGCCCTATTAAGCATTTCACGACTTATTCTTTGTCTCTCGTCAAAAGTGAGTACTTAATTCTCAAAAACCTTAAAATTATTATCGATACAATGAAGCAAATTTTCAAATTGGTGGCTTCGTTATATATAACGTTTTACGCTTTTTGTGATATAAAGCTGAAAATATTGCAAACCAGGCAGGGTTAAAACGAAAGAAACAATTAAAATAAAATGACAGGTTTAGGATTTCGTGCGAAATGTTGTCAAAAGCGCATATAAAAAACTTAGTGCGAAATAAATAAGAAATAATTTTGCTATAGTAGTACATCATTTATATTGTTAAAAGTTACGAAATATCTCAAGTAACACTTTTTTCAACTAACGAAACTTTTTCGAAATTGCGTCGCTGTTCATTTGTCTTAATTGTCTTGAATTATTTTGACCACAGCTGCCTAAGAGAATTTTCATATTTTAAACAGAAAAATCTGCGCCTGGACTTTAAAGCTTGCAAGAATAGACTGACTCTTCTGCTTAGTGGTAATGCAAATGATTTCTCATTTATCAATCAGAAAGTCCAAAAGCTATGAAAGGTTGTGGAAAGAATCTGTTTCCTGTCCACTGGCAAGCAAAAAAGCATCGATTACATCATTATTTTAAAATTAGTTTGCAAGTTGTGCTGTTGCAGAAATTAAGCTTATTGCAGCAAGAAGGAATTAAACTTCAAGGCTTTGGTCCTTGTAAACAATGCTCTTACCAACCAGCTTATGTTGATGAGTTGTCAGAAAATGTGAAATTTTTATTTGTATCGCCTAATACGATACCAGTTATTCCGCCGATTATTACCTTCAACGAACATTAAAACTTTTTTAAGTGAAAAAGATTAATATCATTAGGAGGAAGTCACACCATCTTGCATGAATGGTGTTTGGCGCGAAATATGGCCCAAGTGTGTTTACCGAATATGCGCTGCAGAAATTGATAATTCACCTGCAGTTCACCTGCAGAAATTTCTAATTTAGCTACAAAGTTTAATTTTGATATACTATGAATTGCCAACCTCGAACAAACAACAATTCTCTAATGAAGAACTATTGCAAGTCGCTAATGAAAAAGATAAAAATAAAAATCTCCGAAGTAAAAAATGTAACCCCAAACAAATTTCTAAAGCGATGTGTTGGATTGACGAAGCTATGGAGAACTAAAAAAAAACAACCCTGACAGTAGAAGAAGTTGTAATGTGTCCTAGACAAAACCTATCAATATCAATTGCTGCAAGAAAATTTACGTTGAAAAAAAGCTGTTCAACAGTCACGACAACAGCCACTATAGTTTCATCACACAGTGAATAATTTTAAGTTTGTTTTTCATTAATAAATAAGATAGTTTTTTTTTCGTTACCCTGAAACACTCATCTTTGATCTTTGTTGTATAGAAGATCTTAAATCACTTTGCGTCTTTTCAATTTGCGTCTTTTTTTTGGAACGTAACCATGATGCAAAGTGAGGTATTGCCGTATATGAAATCTAAAAATAATGCGATTGAAGCGGCAGTTTTCTTTTACACTGTTGTATTATCACAAATAGCAAAGTGTTGAATTTTTAAAACTAAATAGTAAATATTATTCTACAGATTTCGCAAATTCAAATAGCTTGACCTGAAAGCAAACTGGAAAAAAATAATTTTTTAAGCAGTAGAAGTAAACGACTGGGAAAGAAAATTCAAAATCAGCTGTCGGTTATTTAAAATTATGAAAGCAGGACTAAAGCGTTGATAATAGAACGAGACCAAATGAGGATTACAGTCGAAAAATCTAAAGCATTGAGAGAAGGAAGAATTTTAGCATGTATCTAATACATTAACAGTTCTCTGATAATATTCTTTGTCTTCAAATATAACGATCCGAAATTTGGTAAAAAAGATAAATGGGTGATATAGAGCATTCTAATAGTTTGATATCTTTCCCCATATTTTTAGGAAAAAATAAGAACTACAATAGTTTTAAAAGCCATTTTTAATTCAGCTTTAATACGTTTAAGACGTAGTTAAATTTCGCGAAACAATCGATTACGAAAAACCTACTTTGACTGAATATTTGACTAGAAATAATACTGAAAATTGTAATCTATTTAATTGGCATTTAAGTTTTCAACTGTCGATACTGACGCCGTAGAACCTCTAAGAATTTCATTTCGTGATATCGAAAGGAGAGCATCTGATTTTAGCTCGAATAAAGCCTCAAAACCTAGTAGCTGCAACAACTCTGTGTGTTTCCTATCTGAGTAAAAGGTTTATTTTGTAACTATAATTACTTTGAAGAAAGGTCATAATCAGGTGATATCTAAGATTATTTAAAAATTAGAATCTTATTTAAAAATTAGAATGTGAACCAAGTTCTAGATGAGAAGAGATGTGGTCTAAGCCATCAATTCGAATTCTGAAGAAATCCTAGTAAAATCGAACCAACACCCAAGTTTAGTTCAAAAGCTTCCTTAAAGTCTTCAAAATATTGTTGTGTCCTTTTCATAGACATACCTCAACCGATTGATAGACTATAGGATGAAGGAGTAAAATGTGATAAAGCATATGCTTTTATACTTGTAGGGTAGGCTAACTGTTGATGCTACGTTATATTTTTTACAACACTTGACAAAAAATTGGAAAATATACTTTACCTTTACACTGTGTATATATTCGCATAAATAATCAAATAATTAAAATATTACATTAGCTCCAAGCTTATGTATTTCCTAATAAATCTGGCACGAAGCCCTACTTGAGAGATAAGATATAAAATCAAAGTTAACACTAATGAAATTTAAAACAGCTATTGGTGATAACTGTGCGATAAGCTGACCGTAGACTTCTGTTGCACAATTCCAACCACAAGCGAATTTGGTGTTATATAATTGAATTTTAGAGCATTATACCTGATTTAAACTTTGATTTAAGATTTAAAGGCGCCTAAATAAAGTGTTTCGAATTCTAATTGCTATCAGGTGGCATGTAAAAAATCGTACTCAATAAAGACCTGAATGCAATATTGGTAAAAGTCGAAATCGTAAAACATGCAACAAAGTATCTAAAAAATTTAAATACATCTCGATGCCCCAGAGCACACGATACTAAGCAGTTATAGAGTCATTATACGAAAAACAAAAGCCATTATAGGTTCGGGAGATTACTAGAGAAATGAAAATTATTAAATGCAGCCACCATGAGAAGTCATTTGTTTTTAGCCAATCTGGACTTAGTTAAGATGTAATATTAGGTTTAGTTCAATTATTTTAAATTATGTGTCATATAATTTGTTATAATTATTTTATAAAAGAGAATTTGTTGTTTAATTTCCGTTTCCTTGTTTTTGTATGTTTAAATATTTGAAATTGAATTTAATTTTGTATGTATGTGTGTATGAAGAAAATTATTTTATATGTTTTTGTCAAATGTTTTCAAAAATTTTTTTTCAATTTGTTAATAATTTTTGTTATTAAAAATTTATTTTAATTAAAAAGACCGATTAAGAGATTAAAACATATTTAATTAATATCCAGAAATTTCATCCAAAACTATATTAATTATTATAATTTTTATTATCCTATTCCTTTTCGGCTTAAGGTCAGTTTTTTTCTTTCTTTTTTATTGACTTCTCCCAATATTTCGATCAACTTCGTTGATCATCTTCAGGGGATCATTTAAAAAATTTTTTAACTAAAATTAAAAATAATAAGATTAACTATATATTCCTTCCGCGTCTTGTTCATTGCACAATTGTCAATATATACATATATACATATTGACAATTGTGCAATGAACAAGTTGATCGAAATATTGGGAGAAGTCAATAAAAAAGAAAAAAAAAAAAAAAGCTGACCTTAAGCCAAAAAGGAATAGGATCATAAAAATTATAATAAATAGGTCAACAAAAAACATAAAATATATAATTATTACAATTCTAATTAATTACCCTATATATTTAAGTCGCTTGGACCGGAGGTATTCAGAAGCCTAATAGCCTCATAATGTATTAAGACCGCAAATGTGAGTTCGTTTATTAAGTATTTATGCCCTAACTAATTAAAATACCATTAAGATATCTCTTAACTGAAATGGGTACACTGCTCTTGTTAACAGGCAACTAACTACCAGTTGAGTCCAGCCCGAATTTAAAGAAGCAGTTAATTTGTTTGTATTTGACACCATTCACAACATACCGGAAACCAAACAGCCCCCATCCTCTATCTAGCAAAATATGCGCTTTTCCAGATATTAAAAATAACTTTTAGACAATTATTTGGAACGCATATAGAAAAACTAAAACGAAGAGTTGTTTTAGGAGCCAAAACAAAATTATTGTCTTTCTAAAACTGGAAATTATTGAAAATTAAAACGAATATAATATGAACACTTTTCCACATTTGTCAACACAATAGGGCACGCAGTAAATTTTTAGACAGAAACAAGCACTTAATAGGTGTAGATTTGAAGCACAGCGGCAAATGTTTGGCATATGAATATTAATATTGCTTAGGGTCATTATCGTACTTAAAGCTAGTGAAACTATCCATTCCTTCTTTTCATTTTGATCTTATTAGTTATTAGTATAATATATATCTTATTAGTATATAAGACATTACATTTTTTATATTTGCATCTTAATTTTCTAAGAAGCTATAGAAAATAACCGAGTTTTTCAAAAGTTCTGAACAGTTTTCTGAGAAACTATTTAAACTATATAATAAACATTTTTGTTAACCCTGCTGACTTATCAAAATATTTTTAAATGAAATTGTTCACTCCAGAAATTTACTGGTAAATCGTAAGTCAGTAAAATGTTGAGAAAGCACAGTTTGTTACACCAAGCATACAGAATAATAATTAATTTACATATTCTGTGGCTTGTTGTAAGAGTTGTAAATAAATTCCCTATTTCTTATTATTTGATTTATGGAAAATGAAGTTTGGTTAACACTTTTTGTCTTTGATTTTCTGACTACAGTGCGTTTCAAGTTAAATTGAATTTTGTACGTTTTGTATTGGGGATAGTATGATCAGAGAAGGTTATAAAACATTTAGATATTTCCACAACACTAGCACAGTATATATATTATCTCATAAATTTTAGTGTAGGGTGTATAAATATTTTGCAACGTATTGCATACAGCCAACAAAATGCAAATATGAAAAACCTCAAATTGACAATGAAAATTATATGCTTCTAGTTGTATTTGGTAATTTAATATCAACATTTAAACAAATAGTACAGAAAACAGACTGCTGCAGTTGTACAAGTAGATACCTGCTAAGATGTTTTCATAGTATATTTGTACTCATATAGTCTACTTTAGTTTCAATGATGGTTGCTACTTAATACTTCTACTTCAATCAACGACAAGCACACAAACGCAAGTATTTACCAAGTGTATTTTGAATTTGCAAGATATTCAAAATCAACCTTATAAACATATCAATGACTCGTAGCAATGACAGTAAGTAAGGCTGATTACTACCTTGTTTAATGTTATTGCTTTTAATATAGAAGAAAAATTCGTTAACTGAACAACAATGATTTTATGTTGCTTACAAATCAATGTTGAAATATAAGCTAGAAACATATCTTGTAGACAAAAATAAAATAAACCCTAAGAAAATGTTAAGAGGAGTTAAACTTAATAACGAACAACATTTTTTAGGGTTTCAATTTGGGTTGCCACTATCAGAGAGAAAATTATGTACATTAAAAGTTTTTTGCAAAAGAAATTGGCTCCACAAAATCAAATTTTATTTATACTGATTTTTCTATAATAACTTCACTCGAAATTATGTTTGTCAACCCATTAATTTGATGGTAATTTTATTATATAGAAAAAAGGAAGCATCCTGTGTGTAATATCTTAAATAAATCTATGGATAATTATGCTGTCACTTAAATGATTTAAGAGCATGTGTAATTCCTAAATGATTACATATTGAGTTGAAAGGCTGAAATCGATTTGATTGGCTGCATATAGACTCTTGTTCTTAACATAGCCTCAGAAAAAAAAGTCGAGTGGTGTTAAATAACACGATCTGGCTGCCAACTTAACTGCTGCTTATCGTGAAATTATGCGATTTGGTTTGCAATAATTTGACCATTTCATTGGGTGTGTGACATGTGGCAAAGTCCCGTCAGTGATATCCACGTCGTCAACAATTGACCAAAGCTGAGGTTTTAGCATCTTGCGATAGCGTGACCTAGTGGCCGTTACCTTATATCCAGCCTCATAGAAATAAACGAGCCAATCTCACCTCCAGACCACCTAGTTCACCACACAATGACACGCTGAGCATGCAAAGGCTTCTTAATAATCGCTCCAGGATTTTCAGAAGCCCCATTGCCGTAATTTTTCTAGCTTGCTTTTTAGAAAAACCAGCCAGTTGTTCCTGAATGAATGGTCGGCCGACTTAAATTCCTGCTGCATTAGAAACTTGTAAAGCTTCAAAGCCAAATCCTTACGTAAAATTCAGCTTCCACACTGTGGCTCACGGATGCGTTATTTTCAGTTTAACGACCCGGTCGAACATATTTGGTGTCGAGCCTGTCGCCTTAAAATTTAGAACATGGCTTGGTAATGATGTTATTAAATCGAAAGCGCTTGCAGGTCATAGCAAATAAACAGCCAGCAATGATTGTTTACACTAAAAGAAATGACAATAGTGAATGTAATTTTACAGATAATTTTTGAAAGTACTTTCTTTGCTATTAGCTATAATCCCAAACCCCATTAATTATTACTTAGAAAGTCAACAATTTATCATGGAAAACTTATTATTTCCTTGGATATGATTTTACGTCAACCCTCGTCAAATTTGGTTTGAGAACAAACCGGTATCGGCTATTTGCCATCTTCAGTGTTCTCTTTATATTATTTTCAATTATTCTTGCGTTTCACTCTATATATGGTATTTTGGCAACATCATAGTTTCGATACTTAGGTTTTCGACGTATTCATAGAAGCTGCATTGGCAATGGTTCCAGTGAACTTAATTTTGCACGAAAATTGCATTAAATTAATTACCTTTTTCAAGACAACAGTTTAGAACATGGCTTGATAATGATGTTATCACAATATAAAGCGCTCGCCGGTCATGCCGAACAAACAGGCAGCAATGACGGCTTACACCGAAAGTATTGACAATGATATTTCATTTACTAGCTAAACAAATCCAAACAACTTAATACCTACACTTACTGGTTAACTAAAAACTGCAAATTTGGGGCTTAGCATGGTTAAGGTGGCTCTACAATTATTTTGTGAATAACTAATGTAATACAAATTTTAGATCGTACTAGATCTAGTTGGAATTATATATATTCTTAGAACCACAAAAGTAATACTATCTATTCGTGAAACATTTTTTTGTTTGCAATTTTTTTTAATAATCTTTCATAAGATCGGTAAAAGTAAATTAGTTTCTTTACTTATTATTTGCTTGTTCTTTAAATTTCGTCTAATGGGATAAGGTTAATTGAGCTACTAATAGTAGTGTATAAGTAATAGCATTCTGTAGAATTTTCTATTTAAATAATAATTTAGTAAAAATATAATACAGTCAAAAATTTCTTTCAATTTTATTTTGTTTAAATGATTAATTTTTTGTACAATTGACTATTATAGTTATAAAAGCCACAAGAACATACTTACTCCTAACTGAAAGTAATAATTGATTGGTTATTTAAAATATTTCGGGTAAATGTAGTATAAAGTAACAAAATTTTTAAATTTATTTATATTTATTTTTTAACACTATTTACGCTATTGTTGCTAGATTATAATATATAAAAAGAAATTAACATTCAATAGTGTATAACATTCAATATTGTGAAGAAATTTAAAATTTTAATTTCTCTTTTTTTTTGCTTATTTATTTTAATACATATAACTCTCATTTAGTCAATAAATTTTGTATATGACTTATAGCTTTTCAACAAAATTTTGATAAAATAAACGGGTGAGCAAAATATCGAAATGATTCCAGATATATCTTTTCCCACACAAAAACATTACACTATTTATTTTTATTTATTGTTATTTGATAACAATATTAAAAATTTTTATCTATTGAAACATAAATATTTTTAGGGTTAGTCCAAAGCACATAATAACTACTTCTCGAGTTCAATTTGCAAAAATGTTTTTAATTTGCTCAAATAAAAAATATTACCAATAGATTCTTAAAATCGCTAGACATCTATTTAATAAACATGAGTTTTAAGCTCTATAGGGCCTACGCAATATTACATGAACTAGCAGGAAGTGTCCACGAAATATTTTAAATTACCCATCAATTAATATTTTCAGTTAGGTATAAGGACGTTATTGTAGCTGCTATAATTAAAATATGAAAACTAAATGACAACGTAAACAATATTGTCGCCTATAGCAGGAAATCAAAGCACAACAGGTTTCATAGATTCTACTGCCATTGTCCAAGGCGGAATACAAGCTAATCACATTATTGGACCTTGTTTATTTAATGAAGAATCCGAAATCAAGCAGCATAATGTTTAATTTTTGTTGGAAAATATAGAGTTTTAGATTATAATTTAATATTTTCTGTTATTTAAAGTTCTATCGGACTTTAAAAGTATCTGTATATAATCTTATTATGAAAACCTTAGCAAATACATGGCAAGATAAAATGTAGTTTAATAAAATATCTGAAGAGTTGAGTCATTCTAAGCAAGGAAGTAAATTTCCACGTTCGTTTCTGCCTTTAAAGAAGTTTGAATTTCAGGTATGGCAAGACACTTGCCTTCACATAAAAATCTAAACATATTATTGAGTTAAGATCAACCACAATTTTTGATAAGAAAAGTTAACCTTATGAGATTCACTAATAATTTACTTATCGATGAATTGATATCTGTTAAACAGAACTAAAAAGTTTATTTTGACACGTTTACTTCCAAAGAAATTATTGTTTCATCTGGTGTACCACAGGATGCTTAATTAAATCTTTTACAGCTTATTTCTTTACACTCTAACAAAGCACGTACAGTTCTTAGATTTATAAAACGCTGGGCGAAAGAGTTTGGTGACCCGTATATCACAAGACATCTTAACACTTTAACTGCCAGACGTATTCTGGAATATGGATCAATAATTTGGGATAAAATTTATAAAATCCATAGTAATTCCACGGAGGCAGTGCGAAAGCTGTTCTTGTTATTTTGTCATCCAGGGTTATAATGGAATCCCTTATTGCTATCATCCCACACTAGTAAACGTGCTCTAATACTGCTGTCAACTCTAAAAAGCCGAAGAATAATGTTAATGTCACCCTTGTTTCAAATTGAATAAAAGGAAATGTCTGTTCAGATTTTTTGATTAGCAATATATCCTTTAATGTTCCATTTCGTCCTAAGCGCTGTATTAATTATAGATAAATTTATTCTGACTCTGACCCGTTTTTAAAAATTTGTATTGAGTAAAAGATATTTTATAAGCATATTGATTTTATTTTTAACGTTAATGCTGTTAAATGTTATCTAAGTTTATATTTAAATAACTAAATTGAAGTTTTATATATTATTAGTTTTTACCGTTTTAATGTCTGTAGTGATCTTGAATCCATAGTTAAAATTTAGATGGAATACATTTTTATATTTAAAATTTACTTGGCAATCCTTGTCGTAAACTTTGCTTTGGAAAGAATACTTAGCAACTAACAAACACAAAACAAACGTGACGCATAGTAAATTCCATTTAACATACTTTAACATCATTCAAATGATCCTCTACCGCAGTTTTGCTTTCTTTAGCATAATGAAAATGATAAAGGATCGTGTATAAAAGAGAAAAAAATTTTAAATAGTTTTAAATTACCAAAAGTACAAGTATTTAATTTGCATAAAAGGTTTCAGGAAATAAGAAATCGAATTTCTTTGTAAATTTGCTTAAGAATTACAAAAATTTACCTGCATTTAATAACAAAACAAGTCAGAGGGCTAAATGAGGATATGTCGAATTTTAAATACACTGCAGTGAAGTATTTTAAGTACAACTTTGTTTTTTCATAGATTTTTTTCGCCCAGGGGTTGGCTCCTACTCTTTCAATGCTTTGTACCAGAACTAGGAAATTAGATTATGGGGAGGAGAAAAGAGTGAGTAGTTCTTGTGGACATTCGCTTTCATTTTCCTACATTGATAGTGATAAGAAAGACCTCAGGAAGAAGTTTATTCCATAAACGAACTGGTCTGATAAAAAACGAATGCTCCCTGTAATTTGTAGCGCAATTCACTGGCCACAAATGTATCCGCTCTCAACCAAAATCGAGTCAAACACTAAAAATGCACGAGTTTCACGAACAAGTTCCCTAATTTCGTTAGAGCACTTATCATTGTAGTAACGAAAAAATAACCTACATTGCGTCGATGCTCTAAGGAATCAATAGAGTTGGATAGCCTACCTTCCCTAATGATCCTCTTGGTCGAGCAACTCCATCACGCATAGTCACAGGTGCAGCACCATTTCCGAACACAGATTTATGCGTAAGCATGCATCAATGTCTACTCTATTCGCAGGACCCCATTTGCAGATCGTCGCGAGATCGTGATTGAGCATATCATTTATGTTCTGTTTTACCTCCAACTGGTTCGGTCAATTACCAAATGAATACGATTGACAAATGGTGCAGCCATCTGCGAAAGAGTATACATGGTTGAAAGTTTGAAAAAGAAGGTCGTTTAGAAAAATAATAAATAAGGTAGGAGAAAAAACGTAGCCTTGCGGTATCCCTGAATTAATCGTTTACTCGTCTATTGAAATCTTATCTATAACAACTCACATAGTGCGATTCCTGAGAAAATTTGATATAAATCTAGAGAAATTATCACTGACACAAAAAGCAGTTTTGTGGAGTTGCACCACTGTTCCGATAGGAAAGCCAGCAAATCGCCCATAAAACGCCCCCAATGGCAATCACACTGGCGGTCGCTAAGTAAGCTGTTACAGACCAGGTACTTCAAAAGATGAAAATTAATCATACTTTCCACGACATTAGAAAGTGCAGAACAAATTGCAAATGGGGGATAATTTTTAGGGTTGTTAGCCTCACCCTTTTTGGGATTGGCGTTACATTAGTAATCTTCCAACATTTTCTTGTATTTAACCGATTTCTAAAAAGAAAAACTTTTCTAATTTTAAAAACATAAAATGAAAGGTCACTCCATACAATTGCAATTTTGACATATATCGTATATAAGTCGTAACAAGCAGAGCTTTGTAATTTATACAGGGCTTAAGTAACTATATCTACTGCAACAAGTGAAAATAATATTTTAATTTAAAGGCTAAAGATCTAATGTTTTCTGTTGAATCACAAAAAGCATACTTTACAGAAAGTGTATATTAAACTGACCGATAAAACAATTTTTGTTTAAATTAAATTACAGCTAAGTTCTACTAACTTCTTTTTTGTTATAGTTGTAGTGAAATCCAATCTATTTTGAAGTCATCGTTTTTAAATATTTTACACGATAAAGGAGTTTATTTAAGGTTTTGGCGAAATATTGCTATTTTTAAATATCTTATATAGCACAAAATTATCAGCAATGTTTTCGTTTCTGATTTTACTTTCGGAACCTTTAGGAGAAATTGTAAATTATGTCGTAAAAATATATAAAAGCATTTATTTAAGCGCTATTATTTTCTGGTTCCAGATTTGTTAGTAGAGTAAATATAGTTTTAAATTAATATCTACTTTACCTAAAATATCTAACCCTCACGTTTGGTAATAATGGTTTTAATATTCACAATATTCACAATAACAAAAATTGCAAAAACTTAGTTTAGGTTTTAAATTATTATTAATTTAAAAAAGTAATTTAAAATACGAAAATTTTAACTGAAGAGCGTTTGGTTAACAATTGCATTTTTTAAATAATGCACGTAGTGCCCGTTGTGCCATAGGTCTAAATTAGATAAGGAAAGTTTAGAAAGTAAAAATCCAAATTTTAGAATTTGACTATTTCATAGAGTTGTCGGACATAACATATTTATAATAATTAAAACGGCCTAGAACAGGGAAAGACTAAATATAAAGTACTTGAGTGATGATCCTTTCTTTACCGTGTTCATATTGGAAGCAACAATTAATTTTCATTTCCCGTTTATAAAAGCAGGCACCGAAATCTCCGAGAGATGTCCAGATGAGGTGAATGAGAGGTAGCGAGACGTACAATTCATCTATAATAATTAATTTCAATGAATTTAACCAGAATGCGTCAATTTAATTTACTGAAATTAAATATTTCCATGATTTTACTTTATATTTTTTATTCACAGGATTCACTATTGTTTTCTAAAAAAAATAAAGAAAATATTTAGAATAAAATGATTCAAATTTTTATTATATTACGAAGAGATAATTTCGGCGATTATAAATGAAAAATGATATCTGGAAAATGTCTACCACGACCACGCTGACAGATATTGATTGTTTCATCAAAGCTTTTAATCGCTCTTTGGCAAAATAGTGGTACTATTTCTTTAATCATACTCAATTCAAAGCAAGCAAAGGCTTTTCAAGTCAAGGAAATGCGCTTCGTCCGAAAAACATAATTTTTCAGAAAAACCACCCGGGTGTTCCTGAATGAATTGAGCGAATCTACAACGATGTGAATGGTCGGTCGGATACAATTCCTGCACCAGTTAAACCTTTTAAAGCTTCCTTGTCAAATCCTTACGCAAAATTCTCCATGTGGTGGTTTTGGATAACCCCGTTTGTTAAGAACGTCAAGAACGTCGATGAATTGACAAATTTGGATCTACTTCAACACTGTGGTTAATGGCTGCGATATTTTCAGTTGAACGATCCGGTGTTCGGATATTTTGTAGCGAGCTTATCCACTAAAATGTAACGACCAAATTCTTAGTAGCGGTCTTAGAAGGACGATTATGTCGTCTGAAAATATCACGAATTTTACGAAATATGATGTTAAAAGAACTAGCATTTTCATAGTATGATTTTCGTGCGAAAATGAATTCATTATAACAATGGCCAGCGTGTCTACTACGAATACGTCAAACAACTAAATGTCAAAACTATCATGTTGTTGGTGTTGCCACAATTGAACACCAAAAATTTCTTGTTTAAGAAAAAAAGTTGACAAGGAGAATTAATAGAAATTACAAACGTTATGATAAACCTAAATATACTGATTTTAAAACTCTAAAATTCATCAGTGTTTAAAGGTGAACAACAGCAATCGATCAACTTACACAATTTTAAAAAATCAGAAATTATGCAGGTCTGTTTGCTATGTCACTTTATTTTACTTGAAATCAAGTTCTTCTTTTGTTGTTTGCGTTTTTCCCCCAGATTTCAATTTTATTTCAATGTGTCAAAACTTACACCTACATGTGTCTTGAACGTCTATCAATATTCTATAATGGCGACTTTTACAGGGACCTGTTATGAATTTTAGATTTCTTTCTTGTTTTTCTCTTGAAAGAAACCAAAAGGCAGTATTTAATTCTGTTTAATTTGTAAATCTAAACGACTTCTGTTATCATTCTGTTTGTGTGTTTCACTCAAATCAAATGTCTCCTTAAATGTTTTGTTTTTCCCAGTTGTTGTTATTATAGGTATTTAATTGTTTATTAATATGCCTTTAACATGGTTTATTTTGAGAATGCATAATGAATTTTAATATTAACAGTTTGGTATACAATTCTTATCTATATAATAATCGACAATTTTTTTTTAGTATTAAGCGTTTGAAAGTATGTTTGTGTAATTCTGTAATGAAGTTCTTTGCTATCAATTCTCGTTTTTAACATTTTTTCTATTTCATAAACAATTTGAATTTATTTTGAATGAATGAGTTTTGAATAAGAAACAATTTCGTTTTTAAGATTCTGTTTCTTTAAGAAAGAAATATAATTTTAATATGTCAATTATATACTGAGGAAACGAAAGGCATTAAAATACTCAAAATTTATTAGAATTCCTTAAATATAAAATTTTTCTGTGTTCTCTTACGACACATCAAATACTATATGTGCAGCAGTGAAATGACCTTATGGATATGCTTTTCCCTGCAGTAATACATATTTGAAAAATAAATATTTTATGGAAATATCATAATATATTTATTAAAGGATTCTAGTACAAACTAACGTAGATTAATACTTTTTATTTATTTTTACTTCAATTTAAAGTTAAAAGTACATCGCAGTAATAATGAAATTGATCCCAAATGAAAGGCGCGAATCTTATTTTGGGGTTACATAAAATTTTTAACAATAAAGTTAAAAGTATTATTTTATTGTTCAATCACAAGGGATTTGATATACAAAATTAAGATAATTTTTGTTTTTGTTTTCAATATTTCGCCACACTATTGGGTGGTATCTTCAGAAAAAGACAAACAAAATTATTATTTACAATTAGTTTATCGACAATCTTTCATTTATTGACTGATTTGTTAAATTGTTTCTACAATTTTTCTTATTTTCCTAAAGATGCCACTCGTATAGTAGATAGAAAGCAAATTAGACAATTTTATTACCTTTGAATGATAAATAATCCTTAACTTCTCTAAGCTTTACGATGGTAATCCTTTTTATTAACATTTTTCTTTGATAATTAGTTAAAAGGGTCTTATGATAAAATGGTTTCAGGGCATTGCACTAAGGCAAGGAATAACTTAAGGTATTATATTATACAGTATTATAATTATAAATGACTTTTCATTATTTGATGTGGATAAAATTTTATATTATTATCAATACAATACTTGAGAACGACACTCTTATCTTGATTTAAATTTAACATATTTTCATATGCTATAAATTCACAATTTTTGGCATTAAACTTTTTTTGTTGCCTTACTACTTTCTTGGGAAATGTCTTTCTCATGAAATAATTTAAACAACTATTTAGGTATCGAAAAATCTGGCTTCGCATTTTCAATAGGGAAATGAATAACTTTAAGCTATTTAAACAATGCCTTGTTATATAAATACTTTTGAAATTAAGCCAAATATTTTAAAATTTATTAAAAGGAATTCCAGTGAGTGCTTGCAATAAATCACAAAGTTTAAATACTTTTAAAATATTAAATTACACAACATGTTATCTAAATACATAAATATGCTTATTTCGATTGTATATGAGTATATAAATCAACTTAACATGAGTTTTATAATGTTTGCCTTTGTCATAAGTAGTAACTAAAATATTTTTATAATATGATGGTGTTTTGTATTTTGAAATACAAATTATAGAACTCTCTATTTACACCCTTCACAACAGATGGAAAGGGTGTAATATTTAGAAATTCAATTTGATTTTTGTTAAACAAATTCTACAAATATCACAACATCAGACATATTTATTTGTGTAAAAAAATATAATGAATTCAGTAAAAGAAAAATTAAAATAAAATATGAAAATAAAAGTTATTATTAATAATTATAAAAACAAAATTATAGAAGATATAGAGAATAACAATTTATTCTATTTCTATTTTTCATATTTTTGCATTTATATTAAGCTGCCAACTTCCCCTTAAGTGATCTCTGTATTTAATAACTAAACGGTTTTCTAACAAGCAGTTTGTTTTCTTAAACAAAATAAAACAAAAAATTTTGATTAAGATGATTCAAATTTGTAGAAGAGAAAAGTTGCGCAATTATGAACGACAAATGATATCTGGCAAATGTCCACCACAACCACACTGACAGATGCCGATTTTTTCATCAAAGTTTTTAAACACTTTTTCTCAAAATGGCAGTTCGTTAATCCCACCATGGATGATAAGTTTTAAGGCTGAAATCAATTCGATTGCCTCCGCATAAACTCTGTCCTTAACTTAGCCCCACAAAAAATAATCCAGTGGTGTAAATCACACGATCCAGCTGGCCTTTGCGATCGGAAAATTTGGTTTGCAATTAATTGTGTGACATTTGGCACCGTCTTATTGAAACCATATGTCACTGATATCCACGCCGTAAATAATAGGCTACCATTGAGTTGTTAGCATCTCGCAAGAGCGTAATCCATTGACTATTACTGCATTTCCAGCCTCAGTTTCGAAAAAAACCGGCCCAATCACGCCTTCAGACCGCAGAACGCACCATACCGTGAAACGTTGAACATGCAAAGACCTCTCATAATCGCTCTAGGATTTGCAGAAGTCTAAATGTGGCAATTTTGCCTGTTGACATACCCTGACAAATGAAAATGGGCTTCGTCTGAATAATTTTTTTTTTTAACAATTGAATTAAGCGAATCTGCGGCGATGTGAGTGGTCGGTCGGTTTCAATTCCTGCACCGGTTGAAGCTTGGAAGGCTTCAAAGTCAAATCGTTACGCAAAACTCGCCATGTTGTGGTTTTAGATAACCCTAACTTTTGATAACATCGACGAATTGACAAATTTTGATTTTCTTCAACACTGTGGCTCACGGCTGTAATGTTTTGAACAACCCTGTCGAACACGCGATGGTGTTCGCACATTTTGTATCGAGCCTGTCGACTCAAATTTAATGACCAAACTCTTAATAGCGGTCTCAGAAGGATGATTATGTTGTCCGAAAATATCACTACTTTTACGAAATGTAACTTTAACAGAAATAAGATATTAAAAATATTTTTCACTTTTTAATTTAATTTTGCAAAACTTTTTTCCCTGAAAAATGTGTTAAACTTGTAAAAATATTAAAGAAATATTATTTTTCAAAGTTATTACGAAAACCAAATTAATTAAAAACATCATGGCCGTAAATGTAATTTGTCAGTGATATGCTCAAATATCAAGTCATTATTTTGTTATATTTAAACTAAAAATATGTATTTTTTTATATTAAATATTTTAACATTTCACTCCGACTGAGGCAAATCAATTGTAATGTTACTATTATGCGAGTATACATTAACACATCATAAAAATATTTTTAAATAAAACAATTTGATATTCATTATTTTTTGCAATATGTGCAAATCTAACAATGCTTGCTTTGCTGTAATGTGCTGCAGATGTTGGTCATTTTCAATGTGATATAATTAGAGCTTTTCGTGTAAAATGTATTACTACCATAGACATTACTATGGATAAAATTATCACCAAATATATATATGGTAAAATTTTAAGAACATTTTTTGGGATATCGGTAAAATTATAATAAAAGTTTAACCCTGATCGCTAATAGGAATAATATGAGCATAAACTTGAATTTAACGATTTATTTTTTCGATATTTCCTGTGGAAAGCTTCTTCAGGAAATTATTTTTTATATTTTACAAAAACAAAAAATTTTAACAATTTTTAAAAAATTTTTCTTTTCCAATTGTTATAATATTTGTTTTTGTAAAATATAAAAAATAATTTCCTGAAGAAGCTTTCCACAGGAAAGCGAAATATCGAAAAAATAAATCGTTAACATTTAATTTAAAAAGAGACCATTATAAAAGATTAATACATATTTAATAACCACATAGTAGAACATATTTTTTTATTTTCAATTATTTAAGAAAAACGGATATATCGGGTTTTTGAACTAAAATTTTTCACCTGTGGCAACACCAACAACATGATTGCTTTGACATTTAGTTTTTTAACGTAGTCGTAGCACAATTAATTAAATTTCGCACGACAATCGCATTAAAATAAATAAAATCCGCTATGAAAATGGTGGTTTTGTTAAAGTTACATTTAAAAAAATTCGTGATATTTTCGCACAAAATAATCGTCCTTCTAAGACAGCTATTAACAATCTGGTCATTAAATTAAAGTCGACAGGCTCAATACAAGGTTTGCGTACACAAACGGGTGTTCGGCCGGGTCATGAAACTAAACACATTGCAGCCGTGGGCCACAGTTAAAGCAGATCCAAATTTGTCAATTCCTCGACGTTTTCGTCAACTGTGGTTGTCCAAAACCACCACGAGGAGAATTTTGCATAATGATTTGACTTTGAAGCCTTTCAGGATTCAACCGGTACAGGAATTGAAGCCGATCGACCATTCGCATTCCCGTACATTTGCTTAATTCATTAAGGAAGAAATGGCTGGCTGGTTTTTCTGAAAAAATCCTTTTTTTAGACGAAACCCATTCCCACTTTCGGGCTTCTGAAAATCGTAGAGTCATAATTGCATGTTCAAAAGGTTACTATGGTATGTTTGTGGTCTGGAGGCCTGATTGAGCCATAATTTCACTTCAATCAGCACTTTAGTGCCCAGCCAGATCGTGTGATTTAACATCACTGGATTATTCTTTGTGGGACTATGTTAAGGACAGAGTTTATACGAAACCAATCGAATCGATTTTAGCCTTAAAACTAAAATTCAGTGATTTAATTAAAGAAATATGACCGCCGTTTTGCCAAAAAGTATTTAAAAACGTTGATGAAAATATCGTCATCTGTCAGTGTGGTTGTGGTAAACATTTGCTACATATAATTTATCATTAATAATTGCCGAACTTTTCTCTTCGTAATACAATTAATCATCTTAATCTAAATATTTTGTTTTATTTTAGAAAATAGACTTCTTGTTGAAAAAATGCTCAATTTAAGAATCTGTCCTATTCTAAAAAGAAAAAGAAAATAATTCGTTAATTGTTGTTGTTTAGTTGTTAATTTTATAAAATCTATAAACAAGTAATATTTCCAAATCTGATTTGCATTTTCTTGGTTTTTTATTTTGAAAAATATAGTATATCTAAATATAAAAAAAAAATAATAATTCTTAACATTTTTTAACAAAAATTGTAACCCAGACCTAATTTAAGTAGCTTATTTATACTTTAATTATGTTAAAATCTGTAATAAGATTCCCTGAAATAGGTGGCTAATCATCTAAACTAATAATCAATGCATAATAACAGATTCATCAGGCAACCATGAGAAAAATCGGAGAAGTATTTAGTATTGTATGCAAATGCCCAAAAAATTTTACTTCTTGGAATTAGCAGATCAGGAGGAACACTATTAACCGACTTGACATACTTTTAGAGCATCCAGTATGCCGTTTATATTGCCAGCTATTTTAGGTACTAAGTGTTACTTAGTACTATAAGATTTGTAGATATCCTCATTTGCAAAAAGTAACCAAGGATACCAGCAGAATTAAAATTTACACAGCATTGTTTGCATTCGAAGAGTACTAGCAGCTTAGACTCCTGTTAATTTCCGCACTTGTTTCTGTGTTGAGTGACATAAATTACGGCTGACTGTAGCCACAGATACAAATAATCCCTAGCATATTTCTGTCGTTTTTCATTATAAAAGATTGTTTATTGTATTAGAAAAAGTGTATTCATTTAAAATATTACGCTTTTTAATTAAAATCAGATATAAAAAAGTCAACGGTAAAATTATTTTATAACCAAAATAGCTAAACTTCCGAAATTATATAACTTTTCTATAAATACAAACAGAATTGTATCTTTTGTTTATTGTATTTGAGTGACTCTAGTGTTTTCGTTTACAGTTATTATTAAGAGGATAAAAAAGTGGCTAAACTATTATCATTTGAAAAGCATTACGTCTCCATTAAAGTAAATGTAACTATATAAATTATTCACAATGAATTAAATTGCGGAGTGCACAGTGTTATAATTAACCGGTAAAGCTATTCCGTTTGACTATATTTCGATCAAAGGATGCGACTAATTAAAGTATCATAATGAACATAAATGCTAAGTATTTTTCAATGCCCCTTAGGCGGCGCCGCATTTAGAAAAATAAATATATTAGAAGAATTATTTTTAAATGCAAAATGTTAAAATTTTATTAACTAAATTTAAACGCCCGTGCGGAAAGTAAAAAAAATAATTGCGTAAATAATAGTTAATAGAAATGTACGGAACTACACAACGGAAGATTATTTAATATTTAAAAATGTTATAAAACAAGTTTTTATAGGACAAAATAAATTTATATAATCTTGTTTTAATTTAATTAATTTTATGAAAATTACAGAAATTAATCAATGAAATTAGCCGTGGATTGTATTGTTTGAAATTAAATCTATTTAAAAAAATAAATCATTTAAAGCGACTAATAATTTGAAAAACAAACAACCATGTAAATGGTTTTTCAACAAGAAGTATGGGTTCTAAAACAAAATAAAACAAGAAATTTAGTTTAAGATGATTAAATTTAGTTTAGATCATTACGAAGAGAAAAGTTCGGCAATTATGAATGAAAAATGATATCTGGCAAATGTCCATCACAATCACACTGACAGATGTCGTTTTTTTCTTTAATCACTTTTTGGCAAAATGGTGAACATATTTCGGTAATCACATCACGGATTTTGAGTTTTAAGGCTGAAATCAATTCGATTGTTGTCTCCTTATAGCCTCTGTCGTTAACATAGCCCTACAAAGAATAATCCAGTGGTGTTAAATCACACGATCTGGCTTGCCACTTAACTGCTAGCTTTCGTAAAATTATGCAATTTGGTTTAAAATAGCTTGATCGTTTCATTGGCTATGTGACATGTGGCACCGTCTAGTTGAAATGAGAAATTTGGATGTGCTTCAACACTGTGGATTACGGACTCAGCGGACTCAGAAATTATGCGATCGGGAAATTGAACATTTCATTGACATAATAATGGACCAAAATTGAGTTGTTAGTGTATAGCGATAGCCTCCACCGCCTGGGAGAACATTATATCTCAATGGTAAAAGGGAGTCCACTCCCCTAAAGGGTAGCAGGAGCTAACTGGACAACTTCACTTTACTTCATTGGGTATCAGTAAGCCCCAGAGTTCAGCGTTTGCTGTTCTCTGATTATTGAGGCTGGCACTTCGGGGAGTATCGTGGTCGTTGTGGTTTCGCAGGTCCTCATGATATGATTAAGGGGCCAGCATCATCTCACTTTTGACAAAGAAGACTTGGTGAATGATCCGGATCCACTGAGCATGGTAAGTTATGTGTTCTTGACGAGGAGTTGAATAGTTTCCAACTCTTCAGCAAGGAATGAGATTGGCGGCCCAGCTCCGTGGTAATGATCCACCATCTGATTAAGGCCCACGGCCAGGTGCAGATGTAAATCTTATCACGTCTACATATCACCCAAGATGGTTTAATTGTTATGTGTTATGACCATATGGCTAGGTAACGAAATAAATCTTATCACGTAATCTAGCGTTACCGTGCTCCATTGACTGGTACCGCATATCCAGCCTCATCTTGGAAAAAAAACGGCCCCATCACGCCTCCAGACCACATGGCACTCCATATAGGGACACGTTGAGCACGTAAGGGCTTCGCAATAATCGCTTTAGGTTTTTATGTAGCCTAAATGCAGCAATTTCTCTTGTTGCCATACCTTGACAAATGAAAATAATTTTTTCATACGAAGCCCAGTATGAAACAATTATGTTTTCAGAAAAGCCAACTGGTTGTTCCTGAATAAATTGAGCGAATCTATGGTGACGTGAATCGGCTTCTATTACTGCACTAGTTGAACCTTGTAATGCTTTAAAGTCAAATCCTTACGCATAATTTGCCATGTGGTGGTTTTGGATAACCCCAGTTGTTGAGAACTTCGAGGAATTGATAAATTTGGATCTGCTTCAACACTGCGATGTTTTTAGTTGAACAACCCAGAGGAACACACGTTGGTGTTCGCCCATTTTGTATCGAGCCTATCGGCTCAAATTTAATGAGCAAATTGTTAATAGCGGTTCCAGAAGGATGATTATGTTGTCCAAAAATTGAAGAGTTTTCGAAATGTAACTTTAACAAAACTAGCATTTTCATAATGGAACTTAATTTAAATTTTTTAATGCAATTTTCGTGCGAAATTTAATTCATTGTAACAATCGTAAATGCATCTACTTCGAATACGTCAAAAAATTAATGTCAAAAGTATTCTATTGTTGGTATTGCTTCAATTGGAAAACAAACTTCTTGTTGAAAAAACCGATATATGGTTTCAATAAAAAATAATTAAGTAGCGATTAAGTATTTTTTATATGACAAAAATTTATCTAAATTAAATTAGCTTAAAATTTAAGCAGGTCTATGCATTGTGTAGAAGTGTATGAATTTCAAATTTGATTAAAAATATCATGAAGGGTGGTGATATACTTTTATTTAATACGTAAGAGAAGCGTTAGAAGTCAAGAAAAAGAAGTTGGGTTTAATGAAAAATTATTTTAACTCACATTTTTCATTTATTGTGAGATGTTTGTAATATAATATTGAAAAAATTAAGTAATAAAGCCATCAGAAATGCTACACAAAACTGTTACTCTCTAAGGATGCATTGACTTTTCTGATCTCCTTATGCAGATATTTTTTGATTCATCCATCTGCCGAGATGAAAATGCGGCTGATCAGGAAATATTATTTTTCGCTCTAAATTCGATGTCCAATTAGAGGTTTAATAAAGGACAAATTTAAAAGCCACAATATCAATATGGGGACGATGTTTACATGAGGATTGTCCACTTTATAGTCAATTTTCGAAAATGTACAATTTTACATACAACATTCGGTGTTGCAGCCAAAACTTCGTTTATGTGTAAAACGACCCTTATTTAAATCACACTGATATATAAAAAAAATTCTATTATTGTTAAAATAACTTTTGATGATTGTTGTACAGACAATGCGGAATGTCGCAATTAGACAAGAAAAATTAGACAAGAGCAGAAGTATGTAAAGCAACATTTTTCGAATCATAAGTATTCTTGGCTATCAGTCTGCGTAAGATTTTTTTTGTTGAAGCATCACTATCATCGAAGAATTTGTCATAATTAAACGCCTTAAGTTGGTTAGACCAAGACCAAACAAAACCTAAGGATTTTATCCTTGTTTTCTGTATTAGTCATCATATGCATTTGTCCTTACTTTTCTTAACGTTTTTATTATCATCATGATTTCCTATTTTTTTAAGATTTATTTTTAAATGCAATTTTGCGAAGGGATGCAATTTTTCTCAAGAACTTAAGTCAGATTAAACTTATTCATTTGGTATAATTATTTTGCAGTGCTATAAAGTGAAAATCTTAGATCTTCGTTAGCGCTCGTTATTGAAAACGAGACAAAATAGGTTGTCTGCTTACCAGATATGGGATCATAGTGGTGATAAAAATAACCTTAAGCAAACATCAGTGCAATACTTGATAATAAGTTATTTAAACTTCAAGTCCTGGCGCTAAAATAACAACACAAATATCCAAACTGATTATCGTCGCTATTTTGAACATAGCTATTTTTTTAAATTTTTAATGTTAAAATTTCCATTTTAACTCCTTGGTCACAAACGTGAATTTAACTTGCATATAATTAAATGAGCGCAACAAATTCAGCGAAGGCCACTCTACGTAGACTGCCCAAAAAATGACACCATTAATTTTAATTTAATGTGGCAAACCCCATTTAATTTCCAAATTTTATTTAATTAAAAATTATTAAACAAACATTTAATTGCTTTATGTTTCTTTGAAATGACTTTTTAATAATTTTACTCGTGTATGAAATGCACAAAGTTTTGACTGACATTAACAGATGGTTTACAAGTAAAAATATGCTGGTCTTTCTAACAATGAACAATGAGCTGTCAGCGCTGTTCAAATACCCATCGATACGAAATTAAAAAATAAATACATTTATTTAACCAAATAATATAAAACATAATTATACCTTTTGTTGAATTTTAAATCCATTTGAATAAACAAGTTGGGCTTTTAACGTACAAACAAAATGTAGGAAACTAAAGAAGAGACTTAATATTCCAAACAGCAAATTTTGTTTTTTTTTTGTAACTAATAATTTATCTATTGAATATGATCAACCGAATCTATTGCTGTTATTGCTTCTTTAGCTTTTTATTAAACTCTATTATATTTAACTCGCACACATCAAAACGTATGGGTGGTCGGTTCCTCTTAAAGAGAAACTTGGAAACAAGAAATAAATGATAATTTTTTTTTGTTTTAAATAAAAAAAGAATAGAAATAGAAACTAAAAACTATTTGTATGTAAACAACAAAAACAACAACAGCAGCAAAGTAAAAGTCTTCGCATAGCAAAGCACTGAATGAATGAATTGTATCTTTTGTAATATAAGATATATTGACAAGATTAAGAATATAACTAGCCGAGCATTAACACTAGCCGATGTGTCACTATCAATCTATAATGTTTCAAAATATATTTGTTTTTTTTGTCCCTTGCAAGATTAACAAATAAATAGTACCAAAATGCTTTGCAACATGCTTGTAAGCCTAGCATTTAAATTTTCATCTTAAATGGATCACCTTCGACACTCATTAAGATTTTATCTAGCAATAAATTGATATTGACAAACAAGTGTAATAAAACTTATTTATGTGTATACAAATTTTAAGGCAAAAATAAAAATAAAAATTTAAAAAAATAAACATCAAAATAAAAATTTTAAATCACTTACTTTATTCAACACAAGAGTTAATAATTCTCATTATTTAGAATTTTTTTTTAAGAATTTGATAAAGTTACTGAATAATATTATAACAATAACCCGTAAAAATTTTATAATAAGAATTAATTGAAAGAAGCTGGTTTCTTTATCCGTTTTTCTGGTTGCTTACGCCAGCTATCTCATTAGGGAACCTTTATCCAAATTGTTAGAAAAAATATTTTGCTTTAAGCACAGCATATTCATAAACAACTTTGGAGTTTTTTTAAAAGCCCATAAAATATTTTTATAACTTTAACAGAAATACCAAACGAGCAAATAATCTTTGTTGTATTCCTATTGTCAATTTTTAAATAGTTGTCTTGTAAAACTCAAATAAACGATACTACAGTTTACGATATTACTCTTCAACATTGGTAACCAGTGATTGATTTTTGCCTAATCATATTTCCACGCATTTTATGCCGGAGTTATTTTCTACGTCTTTTTTCTAACTCTTTGGTGAATTTGTATTCCTGATATCCTGTGCAATACACATGAACTCAATAAACGTACGCATTCATCCACATCGCTTTAGCCGACTTAAACTTATTGTCTCCACCCAACTCATCTAAGACTGTCAATATATTGTTATTATGTTGTTACTTTCCTCCTCTGCTAATGCTCTGGAATGGATGTTTATTTCTTGTTTTACTTCTACATCTGCCTGATTTCTCCAACTCCACAACCAAAAATATACTCTTGTTCTCTACTCGAAACACCCATGCGTTTCACACTGCTGTCACTCCAAAAATATTATCAAACAAACAAAAAGTTACCTAAAACTATGACAGTTTTGAACTCTATTATTGTGTTCAGATATACACAATTATTGAGATTATTGCAATAAATGCCATTATTGAGCTCAATATTCCATATAAAACTAGACTTTAAATATTGTTCAATAAGTACGAAATTATTATAAATATTGAGTTAACCTTGATATGCAACACTGTTAACAGGTGTGTTCAGTGAGAAAAAATTATATACCACTTATTTACACTGACATATGCCATCAATGTAAAACAAAATATTAAAAATGGTATAATTGATTTTAATGAAATTGTTTATATTTTACATACCAATTTCCATAAAGATCTTTGATTTGCATTTTTCTCCAATAATGCAAGAAGCACGAGCTGTTGGTTTCGTAAACTCTGGAGAATCTGCAAATTTTTCTTTTTTTTTATTTTTAAGTACCGCCAACTTTGAATCAAAGCACGATCGCACTAACCCTAAAAACTCAGCATTTCTATTATACAATAGTAATTGCTTTTTAATAAATTAATTTATTTCAATTTTTAGAAAATAAAACTTATGACTAAAATTAAAACAAAGTTGTTTTCCAGCTGTCAAATGTTTATTGAGTTAGCTAAATTTAGTATGTCTGAACACTAAAATAATATTGCCAATAAACTGAATATTGAGTCAATTAAAAATGTATGTCTGAACATGCTATAAGCTGTTTAGCTTAATTTAATTTTATTCTGCTTTAGCACACACGAGGGGCTTTTTAGTGATAGAAAGTGACATCTTACCCCGCTTTGTTTATCTTATACACAACTAGCCGAACCCGGGCAGACGTTGCCCTGCCTCTACGCACCTCTAGCATGTGCTGGGGAAAAATTAAAGATAAGTCATACACAATTGATGAAAAAATATATAGATTTTATTAATAGTAATATTTTAATGAACATGAACAATAAAAAATATTTTTGCCTTATGATGAAAGGGACTGGTGATAATAAAACTAATCTATCGTAACGCGAGTGACACTCCAACTCGGGAGCAAGCGACGTAGAGTTCACCATAAGAAAAACATGGATTTTCTTAATGCAAACCGGCAATTCGCAGCGACTGTCCTTGGAATTTGTTGATTGTCTTTGCGAATGCGAGATGCCCGGGTAACTGAAGTCCCTTAAATGTGAAGGGCAAATCAGGGCGGATCATTGGGATGTGCGGAATGAGCACATCCTCTCCTTTAAATTTGTAACTGATTATCGTCGCTTCAATCACATTCGGCATCAACTTTTTTACGGAAAGTCTGATTCAGTGGCACAACTTGGGCGTGTTGAGATTCTGAAGAAGCAATATTGGCGAGCCAACTTTCAACGTCAATGCATGCGGTGGCATTCCAGGAGGCTCCAATAATTGAGAAATTCATCTGGATAATTGACAGCTCAAATTTTGTTATTATTGAGGGCAGTAAAAATCATAATTATTTTCTATTTCAAAAAAATTTTCTATAGCGCCATCTAATGGCGAATTATAGAAAAATGTATAGCGTTAAAACCTTTTCTATAAAAAATTACTTATACATGTCAAGTTTCATTACGATTGGCTGAACGATGTAGAAGTTTAGCACTTACCAACCAACAAACAACAACCTGATATTTTAGGTTTCTTGTTTCAATTTCAGTTCTAATTTAAAGTTATTTCTTTTTATAAAGTTAAATTTTCTTTAAAATCCTATTTGTTAAAAGACAAATTCAAGATTCAAGTAAATAACTAGTGTTTAGTGTCACTCCGTGTCTGTCAAAATTCCCTTTTTCTTTCAGCAATTGGACAAGACTAAGACTGCCCGACCGAACGTTGAAACCTGTTATACAGTTACAAAATATGGGTCTATAAATTCTATTTGGGTACGGTTTTCCGTCGACCCTCGTCAAATTTGGTTTGTGAACAAACCGGTTTCGGCTGTTTGCCGTCTATAAATTGTACGTCTGCCCATTTCTTGAACATCTTTCTTGCCCACCTCCATCTTAAAGTTTTACGTATTGTTGTATATCTTCTGTAGTTCATCCAATTCAATATATTTTTGTCACTGCGAAAGTATTACAAAAAATAATCAATCTATGCAAAGTTTAAACTGGGGGAGGAGAGATTACCGGTGTCCTGAGTTGTAATCGAGGTTATGATACTACCCAGAAGAGTCAACTTCCAGCGGCAATTTTTATTATTTTATATGTTGAAAACCACTAATGTTAGCAGGGGCATAAGTATTTTCGAAAGCGCTAAAATATCATCCCATTAAATGCAATTTTAATTAACATTGAAATATAAAGTATTTGTTTCTATTGTGGAATTAAATTACAATACATGAGCCATGTTAAAAATATTTATATCGACAATAATTTATATATTTTACAGTAATTTCTAGCATTTTGTTCTAAATTATAAAAGCAAAAATAAGTATAAATATAAAAAATTTATTATTTGGAATCATGTTTAAAATAATTTATGTTATTTTGTACTAGATTCCTTTTACTATAAATATTTTATGATATTCTCATAGAATATTTATTATTCAAAAATTTTTTTAATATATTTTTGTGGGGGAAAGCATGTCCATATGGCTATTTCCTTACTGCTCATATAGTTTATCAATGGATTTTAATCTAAATTTTGTATAGAAAATTCCAGAGTCTTATCTCAAACCACATTGATTCAATAGGAATTATATTCGAAGAGCAGAGCAAAAAAAACAGCAAAACTCAAAATAATATTATACAAAAACACAGTAACACATTAAGAAACAACTTTTTTAATTTTGTCATTCTGCCACATTATGGTAGTTAAAACAGGAAACCATGACATGAACTAACACCGAAAATGGCTGCATAAGGAAGAAAATTTGGCCAGAGTTTGATGTGAAATACAAAAGAATAAAAAAAATACTACATTTGAAAAGCAATACAGAATAATTTTGTTATTTAACAGAATGTGATTGTACCAGTATTACTTAAAAATAATTCTGTTTTATCATATTTTTATAGTGCAAATAAATATAAGTTTATTTTTACTTTTTTATTAATGATCTCCCAAACTTTATCGATTTCTAAAAAACTCTGATGTACGTCAAAATTTTCGTCAGGTATATTAATCTATCGTATCAGTTATTGTGTCAATCTGATTTGAATAGCTTCCAGAGGTGGTGAGATTTAAACTTAATAAAATTAAACCTACTGAAATGCATTTGTAATCCTTTCTCGAGAAAGAAAATATCAGTTGCAATTGGTAGATAGCTTCCTGGATTTGGGTATTTTAATGGACACCAAATTAGCTTTCGTATGTCGTATTCACGTGACCGCTAATAAGGCTAAAGATATACTTTAGTTTATTTAAAGGTTGACTAATGAGTTCACTAACACGTACATAACAAAACAGTTATCCGATCACTTGTGACAGCAATTTTCGAACATGATAACATGGGATCTTCAATGTGCATAGTAACCATATTGAATCGGTTCAGAAACAATTTCAAATTTCTTACTTATTAGGTTTTACATGGCAGTCTGGAGTTTATCTGGCATCTTATCGTTGCAGGCTAAGATTAATCAGACTGCCAACGCTAAAAAGCTGTAGAATAATGATTAATGTATCCTGATTTCTAATATCTTTTTCAATGTTCCGCTTCATTCAACTCGATGTTATCAGCCACTGTTTTTACAGCTCTTTCAAAATAATTGTTCAAATGTGGATCCAATTGGAAGAATTTGTAAACATATTAATAGTTCATATAGATTTATTGATTATTCTTTATCATTAGATGTTATAAACCGTAATGTAATAGTTTATTTGAATGACTAGTCGCGGTTTTAAATAAAAGATGCGCTATTACTGTCTGTAAGGATTACATCTATAGACTAAATCAATAAATAAATGAACACTCATAGCTAAAGGATGCTAAAACAAACACTCGACCATGTATAGTCATGGCAAAAATAGGGACATTGAAAAAGCTTAACGAGTTTTGCTATCCTATCAAACTATAGAAAATCATTAATCATCAAATCAAATCAACAAGATCAGTGTTATCAACTATATTATATTCAATAAATATTTAAGATTTAACAATTCTTAATTAGTTTAAATCCTTCCTTTATTCAGCAATCAAGGACATATGGATTTGACGGTCCGAAAACAAACTTCCTCAAATGCATAATTAAATGCTGCAATAATGGAATAAAAATACATAAATTGATAGTTTTAAAAATCTTCAGTTTCAAAACCGTTTCCGTTTTTTAAGACTCTGTGTATGCTAAAAGAAAGTAACTAACAATGAATAAACTTACAAAAGTTGTTTTTTACTTTAATTTATATTACATGTCACTTTTCCAACATTAATAATTAAAATGCCATTGCTGACGACAGACGGCATGTTAAATAATATATATTTCTTTTTTATTTATATTCATAATAAAAGTCGAACACTAAGGTTCAATTGCTTAGTCGGTAAACGGTATTGTGTTCACAATAATGTAAATAGTTGTTAAAAGAAAAGCAAACACTTTCAAACCATTTTACGTAAAGCGGCCGACTGCACTGCATTTTCTGGCATGTATCTAGACCATATGTACCCTTTTAAAAAAATGTTATTTGCTAATGACTGAATTTGAAATATAAGTGTCATGTGTATCGTTTTTTGTTAGAACTTTTTAAAGCCACATTTGCGTGAGCATATTCCAAAGAAAAAATATTATTTTTAACGCTTTGTTCTGCAAACAAGTAGCAGTTAATCGCCTATTACATAAAAATGACTTTACTAAATGTTTTGTTTTAATAGTTATAGTTGACTATGTAGATATTAAAGACATGCATGCTGCTTGCAATTTAAAATTTAAATTCCATTATTGTGAAATGTTATTTTTATTTACGTGTGACACCATCCGCGATGATCACTTTTGTTACATGCAACACTTTCAGCAATTTCAAAATGTTGCTGCGCTGATGAAAATTTTAATATTGTGGTGATCAGTCACGAAATATTAACACATAAATGAAGAAAGTCAATACATAAATATATATAGTAAATCAAAAAAATATAAATAATTTATGTGGATTGCATGACTTTTTATATTGAATTTCTTTGAGGTGCTATAATTTATTATTAAATAAATTTAATTCTTCTTTATATTTGCTAAAAATCTGACATTCATTAGGCGGACTGCCCAAGCCTAATTGAAATAAAATTTTAACGCTGCCTCTTTTGTGTTTCAGTATAAAAACACAAAACACACGAGAAGATGATGGGCCTAGAAATATATGAAAAGAAAACTAAATTGTAGCAGGCGAGCATAAATCAAATGGCCTAAGCAAAGATAACGATATATAATTCAACAATAGTTTACTGCTAGGATCAAATCACTTCTTTAGCTATGATCCACCGATAATTAAAAGGCAATATAGGGAAAAATTCTTTTCTGTTTGCATATTTCAACAACTTCTGCTAAAGTAATTTTTCAGTATTTCTAATCTTCCGAAATATAGCTTTGATGCAATCTAATTGATTATCTAGCCTTGCAGAGGATTTCAGTTATGAGTATCTCAGATATGAAAGTATGTGAGAAGCTCAAATCGATCTTATCGAAGTTAAACTTTTTAAATATTTCTCCTCCTGGATAATTTAGAAGATCAACATATGCCCTTGAAGATCCGTTAGCATCAAAAAGTTTTAAAAATACTTAACAAAATATTATGATAAGAGAAGTACCCATATATATTAAATATGTCCAGTAAGGTCAAATGCAGCTTTCACTTGACCTCCATTTTCAATAATTGACTGATTTTCGAAAATAGCAAAAAATTATATATAATTTTTCAAGGTGACAATATTATGGACTTGAGTGCTAAATATACTCTGATTACATTTTTGGCAAATTTTTTGTATTCCTATTTTTTATTATCTCTGCTTGGCTCATGAAAATTCTAAATCCAAATTCATAGCCTCGTTTAATATGCGCACACCAATTCGAATACTTTGCATACACATAATGCCATACAACTTTGCAAATTTTTGTAATGTGTGACTGACTAATTTTATATTTTATTTTCGTAATGTAGAATATGGCCTCGTACTTTTACTAGTTTGTTTCATATTTTCTAAAATAGGTACTGAACCCCTAACTGTACAGGATATTAAAGAATCGGGAACTTGGTGCTATCTCTTTGAGCTCCTTAGTAAAAAATCAGTAATACCAGTAGTGGTAAATCCTATAAAGCACTGGGTGTCTTACCACTTGCAGTTTACTTTTAATTGTTGGCATACTTGTTTTTCACATCGTCGACGTAGTAATCAATTTTCTACGGGCAGTATACCTATGGTATTCACTTTAGTAGCATTCGCACACTCCCTGTAATTTCTTTTCAACTCACCTTATCCATAAACCAATATCCTGCGATAACTTAAAAAATTAAAATAAAATGATATTTTTAGCCAAAAAATCAATTTTTGTTATGAAAATCTTTAAATTTATTTTACCGGTAAACTAAAAGTTTTAGGGCTTTTACATCAAAATTTTGTGATCATTTAAAAAATTAAAACAAACAAAAATTTTTTCCCCAAAAATAATACTTTCGACTCAAAAAAAGAATTTTCGAAACTAAAATCTTTTAACTCTTTTTATTCATAAACACAAAGTTTTGAGCTAAATAAATAAAATCCTTTGATCATTTAAAATATTAAATAATTTTATCGGCACAACAAATCAATTTGGTAACGAAAACCTTTAACTCATTTTATTCGTAAACTAAAGGTCTCAAAACTTAAATATCAAAATCCTGTGAATACTTTAAAGAATTACTTATGTAAATTTTGGCATAATATTTTTTTATAATGAAAATCTTTAAATCTTTATTCATAAACTTGGAGTCTTAGAGCTTAAATGAAATTTCCAAACTCCATTTATTCGTAAATTAAGCCGTAGAGTTTTAATAACAAAATCTTCTGAAATCAAGTAATAAAATTTTTCCTAATACTACAATTTGTTTTATGCAAATCTTTAACTTAATTATGGGTCTCCTACAATCTCTTATATTATGTGACGTAACGCTAGAAACAAACTGACTGGCAGTTTGCTTTGTTATTGAAATTAATGTTCTGCTTGCATGCTAGACTGCAATGCAATTATAGTAATATTTCTCCCTACCTTTTCAGACCGAATCGAGCTCTTAGGTTTTCACCTATACATTTAGCGCATTACATTTGTTCACCTACAAAATGAAACCAACACAGTGGATACAACATATATTTTTAGTTTTGTCCATTTTCTGTTACTGGTTTTAGAAAAGTATTCGAAAACAAGTATCCTCTTTTATAGAGTTCCCATTACAAAGTGTACAGAAACCGGTAGATAACAGGGAGTCAGACAATGTTCATACATAGTACTTAAACCAATCATCTAGCCCGACTTATATATCTAGCACTACTTGGAATTAAACTGTCTAATAAGATTTCATTGCTGGTCCCTACAACAATGAGGCAAAAATCATATTTCCAACCAATGTCTGCTATATTAGTATATTTTAACTGCTGCTTCACAGTTCTGAAATTTTACAAAAGGTTAAAATACCCCTTGTTGAATTATATTCCAAATACTTAATAATCCAGATTTAAAATAAATCTTATATGTTTTTGTGTTCCAAAGTCCAAGCTTGTATACTATTAAACTAATCGAAAGAAATTAACAACAATTTTAATAAACAAAATATGTTTATAAAAATATTAAACAAGCTTTCGAAATCGAATGCCTTCCGATGGCAGGGTATACTAATTTGTGTTGCCTCCATTTTGATAAACATTAGTCTTGGCACTTCATAGTTGGCAGTCGTTAAGTAGGCACGTGGCAAATTTATTATGGAAAAATATTTGATAAAAAAAGGTGTTTTAATCATTAAACTATTTTATCAAAATCATCGGCTAATGTGACTTTGAGATAGTTACGTGAATATTTTTGGAGAATCAACGTGCCAACAAAACGCACTATATATCGTGGAGTGAATAATTTGGAAGAAAGGAAAGGGGATGGATCACAACGTACGGCAAGATCGGCTGAAAGCATTACTACTGCCTAAGAAAGTGATCAAAACAATTCATCAATGTTAATTCGAGGCTGCCCTCAAGAGCTTGGTCTTCAAAAAACAACCTTGGCCACAATTTTGCACAAGGATTGGCATTTGTTTCCATATAAGATTCAGTTGACACAAGAGCTTCTTCTGCAAGACCATTTACGCCGCCTAAAATATGCCAATAGAATGTTGCGAAAATCTGCCAATAGAATGGATGCGTGAATAAACAGAATACTCGGTTCTGGGGAGTGAGAAACCCTCAAATTATTCAAAAGAGTCCTTTGCATCCATTAAAAGTGACAGTCTGGAGTGCGATTTGGTCAGGAGGAATCCTTGGACCTTACTTCTTTGAAAATGAAAACGGCGTAACGGTAACTGTCAATGGGGAGCGATATCGTGATATGATTGAAAACTTTTTAACCCCACAAATGCGTGCTTTAGACTTTATTAACATGTGGTATCAACAAGGTCATAACGCATACAGCCAAGATTACAATGGAATTACTGCGAGACCTCTTTCCACAACAAGTTATTTCAGGAAATGGTTATATTGATTGGCTTCCGCGGTCGCCTGATTCGACTGCTTCCGACTTCTCATTGTGGAGATATCTGAAAAGCAAGGTTTATGTAAATAAACCAGAAATGCTTGAGAAACTCAAATGAAACAGTCGTGATGAAATTAATAAAATACCGCGAGAAATGTGTAAGAATTTAATGAAAAATGAAACAGAGGCGGAAATTTATCTTGTATTGTATTTTGTACATAATTGCCAACATTGAATAAAACATTTATCAATAATAAGATCCATTCACTTTCATTTAATCATAATTTATAAACAAACAAAGTAGTATACCTTTCCGGCAGACACCCTGTAGTTAAGTGATTTCGATGACAACATATGATACACTGATAAATATATATTTCGGACATTCGATATTTTACAGGATTTCTTAATCTTTGTATTGTTTTTTAACACCATTAATTTGATCCTGTGAAAGTAATTGACTATTTCGAACTATCCAAATCATTTTATTTAATTTATTATTAATATATATTAATATAATAATTATGCAAAATATGAAAACTTATAAATTTCGTACGTACAATCATACTTATTACTTAAGGAAGATTTCATAAAGTAATTTATTTTCTCTTGATTTCATGTCATATGAGTTCGCACTGATATTTCCATTTAATTTTTCACACTTAGTATTGCCACTTGCCTGCAACTATATATTTCGTGCTACCATTTTATTGACATAAAACAAGTAGAAAATTTAAGATTGAAATTTTCATAGTTTTTTACAAAATGTACATCAACTTGTGAGTTAAAACAGAATTTTCAATAATTAATTTTTTTCAGCGCATTCTTTATTGTGCAAATTGATTGGAAGTAAAAGAGTTTGAAAGATTCAAATATTTCAAGAAATTTTGGGTCTTACAAAAAAAATTCAAAGTTTCAACTACCAAAAACCACCCAATTTAAGTCGAACTAAAAAATTTAAATTATTTAAACTGTTTAAATGAACAATTTTTTTTTAAATAAAATATTTGTTTTCATAAATTTATTTGAAATCATTACAATAAGTGTTTGTGGTATTTGTTTTCTTCAAAATGTTTTAATACAAAACACAAACTATTTTGTGAATATCAAGTTGCCATAAAAAAATTTGCATATGGATATGCTTTCGGAGCACAGTGGGCTTTCTGACTTTTTTCGTTGCAAAAATCATAAGTTTAAAAATAATAAAACTGTTAAGAAGCATTTGAAGGAAGACTCCCCAATCTTCAATACACATGATTTTCACGGTTATAAGTTGGTTTTCAAAGAACAGCTTTAGCCGCGACACTGTGTACAGTGTCGGCTTTTGACTTTTTTGTTACAAACATCATACCATTAAAGTAATAAAGATAATTTAAAAGTGTATAAGGCATTTGAAAGATTACATCTTCCGCTTAAAAGCAAGTAGCCTGCATGGCCATAGCCCCACAAAGGCACTATACAAAAATTACTTCAGTTTTAATTCCTTTAGTTTCAAAGTAGGTGCCCCCTTTTGACATTTTGTCATATCTTTTGAAGTAATGATATTTTTAAAAGCATTTACAATGCACATTCTTGTGCTTCAAATGGTATTCTTATAAAGAAATCTAGAAAAAAACCCTCTAATATAACATGTAATATCCGTAGCAAAAATGAACTAATTTTTCCAATACTCCGAGATTTCACTTTTAAGTTATAAAGGATCTACAGAAGCCATAAACATATTTGCATCTGTAATAGTTGTGTTATTCGTCGAAATTGTTTGATCGTAAGAACTTTGACCGGATGATCCATCACATCTACACTTATTCATCAATGTAAGCTTATCTGGAAGTAGTACTGCTCCCTTTTCAGGCAAACTTTGAATAAGACTGAAAGACTTTCTATGCTGTACTTTGTGGGTAAAGCATATGGAGAAGCTCAAATACTCTCATTATTCCTCTGCAGTTGATCTGGGTATGCAAGTGCCACAGCTTTTGTAATGTCAGACCTTAAATTATCTTTGTCAAACATTAATTTATCTCTATATTTTACATACTTAAGACATAAGGTGTCTGAAAGAAGCGATTTAGATATATCTTTTGTGGTATTTTTTTTACTTTTACGTTTTTTTGTGTACTTCGAACTCTGGTTTATAGTTTTTGTAGGTTTTTCTTTTTTTTAACTAATTAAGAAAAATATTTTTGAATTAGATCCAGTAAGAAGACATTCAAAATGTTGTCATCAAATTTTGTTTTTTTGCCACGGGTTTTTGTTAAAGGCGCCACAGTATGGCGTAGTAATTTTTATTTAACACTTACATCTTTGGTTTACCATTCACGTGTTTTTAAGTTTTATTGAAAAATATTACATACCATATAAATACCCCCCCCCCCCGGGGGCACATTTCTAAGTCTATATGGATCACACAACCATTTAGACTTGTGTCTTGCGAGGGTCAAAGGAAGCCCAGTCCCCTAATAGGTTAGCAAGGAGTCAACTGGAAAATCCACTATATTTCCACGGGAATCAGTAAGCCCCAGAATTCCGCTAATTTTCCCTTTAGACATTTAGTTGTTTCCTAACTGATTATTGAGGTAGGCCCTCCGTGGTGGCTGTGTGTTTCGAGGCCATTGTTTGAGTTTGTGGGTCTGATCATTTACAATGAACAGATTGAATGGTCCAGGTCCAGTGAGTATGAATGCCGTCGTGTTATTATATATATATATTAAGCTTAATGCGTTCTGGACCAGGAGTTGGATAGTCTCTAGCTCTTCAGCAAGAAGTAGTGGTTTGCAACCGTGCTTTGGAACCGCTGAAATTGCAACTAGGGATAACCTGTTGCTAGAATTAATCCTCGGCTTCCTAGGGCCTTAACTACGTTGCTTTTCATTCCCAGTGGTTTGACCACCATCTGATTACGGCTTACGGCCAGGCGGAGATGTAAATCTTATCACGTAATATCAAATAAATAATGTTAATACGGCTTAAGTTAATGTATATTTAAATTTCTCAATTCTTAAAAAAAAAATTTAATTACAAGTTCTACATAAATCTATTAATCTATAATAATTTGGTTAAGTCGGTTCAGCTGTTTGTTCTCTATCTTTATATTAAGCAGCTTCCGGCTTTCCTTAGTCATTAAAAGCATCGTATTCTGCCTCTTTGTATTAAAAACAAAATATATGTTTTAGACCAAGGAACTCGTATCATATAATAAGATGGTTATAAAATTGATGCATTTCTTTAAAATAAATTAAACTTTCAATAAATTGTGTTTCTATGTAACAACAGTTACTGTTGCATTTTTTTATGAACCCACATGTTTAACATGACATGCAACTTGCTTAAACACAAATTCAAAAGTACTTACACATGCACTTTCATACATTCTCATATTTTAGTATGATTATGGAATTTATAGTATGGCCAGTTCTTTTTATATTATTTCATGCACTCTACATCAAAATGGAATTTATGTGATAATCTTTCATAAATTTTACTGTTAAAACTAAAGACATGAAACAACTTGCATTTAACAATTCCAATTTAAAATATCATATGGATTTCATTTATGTTAAATCATGCAAGTGTAGGCTGGTTATATTCATTTAACTTTTTTTTTTGTTTGATTTAAGCGTGTGCAAGCATTTTTCATTACATTTATTATAATGTGTTGTTCATTTGTGACATTCGTTATAAATGGTCTTTTAAAAAGCCATAACAAATTTTAAGGTTTTTGTTTGAAAAAAAAAACAATATTCTAATTTTATTTCTATAAAAATGCATACAGACATCAATAATTTTAACAATTCATCAACACTTCATATTTCATATCTGACAATTTTTATCAAAAACAAAAGATGTTTATTAAAAATTTAATATTTAAATAAATCACAAAGGAAAAAGCTGTACTTGAATAGTAAACCATAAATGCGTGGTCACATCATCTTTGTGTGTGCTTTGAACTGTTTTTAAAGAATTTCTAAATTTGTTCTTTTGTAGAACAACTTGATAGATATTTATCATCTACTTTATATGTATTATTATTTATTGTATGAATTTCTTTGTAAGCTTTTACAAAAACGATTGTCTGACATCTTCACATGCATGCATAAATCTGCCTTGAAGTACTTGTTTATAGGAATTCTTGGTATTCTTTGTACATGGATTCCTACATTTGAGGGATACCCACAACATGACGACTTTGGTACTTATTTAATCAATCAGCTGTCACTAAAAAATAAGTAATTTCCTGTACACTACTTCCAAGATCTTATTTGTAACAAAATCAAACGTTCACAATTCTCTCAAAAATTTCATTTTGAGATCTCACTTAAGGTCGAACTTTCTCAAGGAATATTCTTGATTGGAATTCATAACAAGACTGGCCTACATGGTCGGATCACGTAAATGCTTTTGTTAGTCAGCTGCATATAAAGTTAGGGATGTTCTGGATCACGCTATGTTTTACTCCATTATGGATAATAACTTTGTTCGCCAAATCATACTTCATTCCAACTTTAATGAATTATTTGGTAACTGTGACGCTGTAAGTAAAGGAAATTTAATGTTCTATATAATAATATTATTAGATGTGTCTATAGTTTGCGTAGATGTGACCGCGTTTCATGTGTTTCAAATAATCTTTACGAGGTTAGCTTCGAAAGTCTTATTAAGATCCGTGCTCTCGTTTTTTACACAAAGTAGTATATACACAAACCACTAAATATTTGTTTGATATAATAGAAAACAGAACATTAAAATACCTCGACATCTATATCTAGTGTCTGAGTGGCAATTTTATTTGTATGCTGCTAGTGCTTGGAATAGTCTTCCACTATATCAACAGCATTATAGCAACGCTAATAGCTTCAATAAATTTTTATTTACTTTTTTTTTGATAATTTTCCTTATTTTTTTATCTATTTAACTTTATTTTAAAATATTTAATTTAACTTATAATTTTTTTAACTTTTTTAACTAAATTTTATATTAATTTTGAGTGTAACGCAAAACGTCTTGTTGCACAGGAACTGAGTAAATAAATAAACAGCAAACAAAACAAGCACTATGATTATTCAGGGCCATTTATAACCCATTTAAATTTAAAAAGATTTATTTTCTATGCTTTCTAAAGCCTTGTAAGAGAACTACAGTGTGCTAAGTTTGGTGAATTATACCCGTCCTAAAACAGTGTAATGAAAATAAGAGAGACAAAAGATGGTAGGCTAAAGATGTCGAGAACGTCTTATTTGTGTTGTTTAACTCGTATGTTTTTAAAAAAGAAACAGCGAGCTCGATTATCTCGAGAGTAATTGTGCCGTTAGAATATATTCGCCGATTAAAATAATTGTTTAATATCTCACCATAGCTCGACAGTAACAAGTAACAGACCCCTCGGGGGCACATATGTGGTCTTAAAGGAGAGCTACTATGTAGACCTGTGCAACTGGGGGAAAAAGGGAGCCCAGTCCCCTGAAGTCAGCGGGGGTACAACTGGAAACTTCACTTTATTTCCACGGGAATCAGTGACCCGCAGAGTTCCGTTATTTGTCTCTTTAGACACTTAACTGTTCTCTGGCTGATTATTGAGGTTGGCCCTTTATGGGAGTATCGTGGTGATTGTCGTTTCGCGGCCCCATATCAGTCTATAGTTTTATGGTGGCCGGGTTCCTTTCACCTTTAATAGCACCTACCTGGTGAAATGTTCCCAGATCATGCTAGATCATGCTAGCATGCTAGACACGTGTTCTGGACAGGAGTTAGAAAGTCTCCAACTCTTAAGCAAGTAGCGATGATTTGCAGCCCTGCTCTGGAATCATCGAAGTTGCAACTACAAAGTTCTGTTGCATAGAGTTATAGCTTCGGCTTCCTAGGACGAGCATGACGTTCCAAATTATGCAGTGGTTTGATCCACCATCTGGTTAAGGCTTCATGGCCAGGCGCGGATGTAAATCTAATCACACAGTAACAAGTAACAGTTATTTCAAAATAGTTGGCGTGCTATAGTCGCTTATTTATTACAGAGTCACAACATAAGAAATAAGTGCAGAAGATAAGTCGAGAGGATTACAGTGGTTAAGGTAAATATTTAGTAAACAATCATAACTGTCTTGATAAACAAAAAATTTTGTATTCAAATCTCCTCCTAGCCACACCACGTGGTATACACCACAAATGGTATACATGGCTAATAGTATTAAAGATGGCTTTTGGAAAATAAGAAATTGTGAGTTCTCATATCATCGAATGACAGAGTAAAATTATCAATCGTGTGGTAAGGGTATAAAATCTGGCAACTGACTAAATTATCTAGCCAATTAGTGTGGTCAATCGTCACTTATTTTATCTTGACATTCGGGACTTTGTAAAACCTTTCACAAGTGCTTGTCACTTTAAACCTTGTGGCAATAACCAACTGCCTACAACTACATAAAATTTTCTTGCAGTCATTTAAATAACAGAAAATATTCAGAAAATTTAAGAATGACATTGTGATTCTCTATGGAAAACTTTTGACAGTTTAAGAAATCCACTTTTTTATACAAATAAATATCTTTCTTTTAAAATGTTTCTGTTATCAAAATATTTATAAAAATACAAAAAATTATTTATGGGAAAATAAATTTTCCTAAAGCTGAAAAATTTAAATTTCCTAGAATATCGTAATTAATTTATATAAATTATATTTCGATTTTAATCATTCCCGAAGTGGGTTTCTGGGACTATATCTGCATCTAGTGTTATATTTTTTTTAAATATTCTTTCTAAACAAAGCCCATTTGAGCATGTTAAGAGTTTTATTTCCGACAGGCAACACGGTTTTATGCCGCATAGGTCTACAATGACTAACTTACTTTTATTAAGCCGTGATATTGTATCTGCTATGGTACGTTAGCGCCAATGCGATGTTATATACACTGATTTTGCTAAGGCATTTGATACAGTTAGCCATCATCTGTTACTACTCAAGCTTTGTACATTTGGATTTTCGAAAAATATTTTGGCATTTTTTTATAGTTTCTTGACCAATAGAAAACTTAAAGTTAAAATTGGTAATTCATTCTCTTCTAATATAATTGATGTCTATTCAGGTATTCCTCAAGGAACGCATATTGGTCCGTTACTTTTTATAATTTTCATTAATGATTTGTCATTGAATTTTAAGTTTTCCAGCTGTCTTTTATTTGCTGATGATTTAAAATTGTATTTTACTACTGGCGATATTGGTGACTGCGAAAAGATACAGATTGATCTTAATAAACTGTCTGACTGGTGTTTTAAAAATGACATACATATTAATGTTTCAAAATGTTGTGTTGTCAGATATGCTTATATTTCGAGTTCAATAAATTTTAATTATACTCTTGGTGGTTTCCTGCTTAAACGTGTAGCTAGAGTTAAGGAGTTAGGCGTCATTTTTGACACTAAATTAACGTTCTCTAATTATATCGATTATGTTATTTCTAGAGCTTATAGTATGCTTGGTTTCATTAGAAGAAATTCTAGAGATTTTAAATATGCATACACCCTCAAGTCTTTATACATTTCCTTGGTTTGAAGTATCTTCTAATATTGTTCCATTGTTTGGAATCCTATTCATATGGGCCAATCAAGTCGTATTGAACGAATTCAGAAGATATTTACTAAGACTGCTTTAAAATTGATTTGGCCACATGAACTAAATTGTTAAGATAAATAGAATAAAGCAAAAACTACCTTCTTATGATGTTAGGCTTACAATCCTTAGAGGATTGTAGATCTTGCTCCTCATTATTATTTGTTTATAATATACTATCTGACAATATTGATAGCCGGGAAATTTAAAATTATTTTACGTTGTATAGTCCTCCTAGGGACTTGAGAAACAATCGCATGTGTGAAGAATGTCTTTTCAGAACGAATTATGCAATTATTGAGTCGATTGCAAGGTGCTTACATTTATGTAATAGTTTTAATCCACACTTAAATTTTAATGTCAGTTATAATATGTTCAAGCTTCTTTTATTCAAACATTATAATTAAAATTGTAAAGTAATCTGTAAGAATTTAATTCTGTAGATGAAATAAATAAATAAATCTCTAAATTATTCTAAGTCGCTGTAATAAATCAACTAATGCTAATCGGCTTGTTTTGTAAAAATTACTTTTCATTCAATATATTCCTTACAGAGTATTCTGGGTGGAAGCTGCGTCGTCAAGCACTATACCTCTCATTTGATATATATTGTCTTGTAAGGTGTTTACTTCAAGCTTTATTTTTGTAAACGGTTCTGTTTGAAGCGAGTTTTCAAATGCTTATTTCCTTTACTTTTCGTTTTCTGCATTTGTGGTTAAATAAAAAGAGGAATTGAAATAAAACTTATTACATTTATTTTTAATTGGGCGTAAGTTAGTAGTAATATTTTTCAAAGACACCAATTCGATTTTTTTTACTAAAAAATATACATTTTCTCTTTAATTTTTTAAAATCATAGGTGTGTGTTTTAAAAAACTCAAAGAAAATTTCTTACCATCATAAACAATTAACGGAAGTAAAACAATTTTTACTTAGCAGAAACGGAAACTATTAACGTATATGCGTGTACTGAGCTTGTATGACTTTTAATCTTGTCAATATTTTTGTGTTTGCAGTAGGTTTGTATTGTTAGTGTATAAATATGCGTTTGTACTTTTGCCAAAATTGTTAACCTAAATTATTTTTTGTTATCTCCCTTTAAAATAACATGTAACTATCTTCACCATTATAAATTTACTCAGAGCTACTTATGTTTTGCTATTACATTTACCACGTTATATCTGTGTGGGTGTATTTTTTATAGTGTATTTAAACTAAACAAAATAAACAAAATAAAAACAAAAACCTTTAAAAAACTTGTGACACCTTACAGGGTTAAGCTGCAATATATGAACATAGCCGCCATTCCATCCATCTCTTTTTAACTTCATTCATGTGGAAATTTATTTACTTGTGTGTGTGTATGTGTTATAGTAAATATGCGGATTCTCTTGTGTGGATTAGCTGTATCTATATTTCAGTAAACTTTTATTTGCCTTGGTATACAACATTAAACAACAACTACTACTAGAAAACCTGAAGCTTATTACAGGGTAAACTTATAAAAAAATGTCAACATGGCAGTTAAATGTATATTTTTTAAAGAGAAAAGTACATAAAATGTAACATAAACAAGAAATATCTAACTAGTTATTTTCTAACACATGTTTGAATAACGAAATGAGTCAAATAAGACAAGCAAAGATGAATTTACTTTTAGTATGTTTCACCCACAATAGTTAGATATTTAAATATTTATATACTCATGTATATTAGGTATATGTAAATGTATTTTAAAAGGAAATTTTGTTCAGCTGCATATTTTCTAAATATAGCAAGCTTTTAATTTGAAACAATACTTTTGGGAAACTCTTCATGCAAACGCTGATAACGATTGTCCAGCTAGTAGTCTCACGTACGAACATTATTTTGAAACTTAAAACCAATAAAAAACATACTCTGGGTTATATACGGTACTAACAGCGATTTAAATAAAACTGATCGCGCCTATAAGAAATTTTAATGCCACTGACTCCAAGAAATCTTCATGCCAACGCTGATAACGATCGTATAGCCATTAGTCTCACGTACGAACATTTCTATGAAAATTTTAAGGAGCACTAAAAACTTGATCTGTTCTATATACAGAACTAACAACAATTTTCTGTTGGAGTTTAGAGTTAGTTAAACTCGTGCCGTTTGGTGACTTGTACCCTCCACACTGAAAGATAAAAGAAACTTGTTATTTTTGTTCATCCTTCCCTATTTTACCAATAGGTCCACATACTATAATCAATTTTATCTGTTAAAGAAGTGTTCACAACAGTTTTGTGACTTAAGGATAATAAGATTCAGATAAAAAATAACAGATTTTCTAAAATTAATAGCACATTATGTTTGATTGGTGTAAATCGTTGATAAAAAATCTTTAATTTCTTTAATTTCGAATAAGAAATTGAAATATATAAATTTCTTTAATTGAAAACATATTTTTAACATTTGGCTATTTCATTATCATAAAACAAAAAATTAAATTGAAAAAACTGAATCTACACCATTTTTGTTTAATATATTGTTACGTTTATACCTTTTATAAACGTTTTGTTGTGAGTTGCTTATTGGAAAATAAATAACACCAGTTTTTAGAATTTTTAAATTTATAACAATTTTATTAGTTTCAACTACACAAAGTTGACACTTCAGGACAATTTACTTAAAATACACGTCTTTACTTGATGAGGTTTAATTTTACACTGATTGATTATCCACTTAGACGCTGCCCTATTTATATTTGTCCATGTAAAGTCTAGAAGATTTAAGAATCTTCTACTCCCTTTGTATCACATTTTGTTGTGGTATGTTGTTTATTCGATGTATAGGCGCCTGTATGTCTGTGTGTATTGTTGTTTTTGTTTTTATGTTGATAAGGTTTCTGTTTGGGATTTATTTCAAAATATTTGTTGTTGTTTTTGTAGAATAGGGTTTCTTAAAAAACTACGCAGATGGTAAACACCATGTATGTTTGTTGTTGTAAAATTAGTTTTTGTCTTGCGTGCTTAGATGGTAAATACCATACATGTGTTTTTTTTTTGTCTTGCATGCCAGGCAGTTAGTAAACAGCATATCGAATAGTTGTTGTGTGTGTATAAAATTTCTACGCAGTTTGTAATCAGTAGTTGGCTTTTTTTACTTAAATATTTTATTTTAAAATTTAAGAAAAACACATTCGTAACAATATAATATATATCAGAAAATCAGTTACAATTACTAACAAAAAACTTCAGCATACTGTTACAAAAAAAGTAAAAAATAAACTTTCGTAGCATGGAATACATGGACAACAAAATAATCTGGGCTTAGTAGATTGATAGAGCAGTGGATCATTATTATTTTTTAAATGAATAAAACAATCCATCTTGTCCAGGAATTTGAAAGTGAACGTAATTTGTTTAATGATAATTATAACTTAATCTGAGTACTTTAATTATCAGTGGATTTAGACAGCGCGTAGAAACAAATGGAACGTTAACTAAAATATTGCTAATTAAAAAATCTGAACAGACATTTCCTTTTATTAAATTCAAAACAAAGGTGGCGTATAACAGTATTCTTCAACTTTTTAGAATTGGCAGCTTAATTAGAGCAAGTTTGCTAGTGTAGGATGGTAAAATTAAGGAATTCAATTGTAAGCTTCGAAGACAAAATAAAAGGAATTGCTTCTATGGACTTTATAAATTGGATCTAAAATTATTGCGCGATATTCCAGAATAGATTTGACAAGAGAACTTTAAACATTTTTTGTGACATATAAGTCATTAAACACCTTCGCACACCATTTTAAAAATCCAAGCACTACATGTGCTTTGTTAGAGGTTAACGTAATATATTGTATAAAAATAAATTTAGTATCCAGTATAACACTTAAATTTGAAATTACATGCAACTTCTCAAGTTCGTAGCCGTTTACAATAAATTTCACGTTTGTGTGACATGTTTGGAAGAAACAAATGTATTTGTGTTTTTGAACGTTTCAAGGTTCAACTCCGTAAGATTAGTATTCCACCAGGCACGTTTTGCTAAAGTTTTAAAAGAAAAAAATTAAGTAATAACGTAAAGAACTGGGTATGCTCTTTATTTACTGCGTAGCTTACACGCAAGACAACAACAACTTTCTAGTTACAAACTGCCTGGAAATTTTATACACGCAAAAGAACAACAACCGGGTGTGCTGTTTAGTATCTGCGTAGTTTTTTAAGAAAACTTATGCACAAATGACAACAACAACTATCTTTAAATATATTCCAGGAAGAAAATTTATCAGCATAAAAATAAAAGCAAAAATACACACAGACCAGCAGGCACCTATAGATTGAATGAATAACATAACAACAACAAAATATGATACAAAGGGAGTAGGAGATTCTTAAATTTTCTAGACCTCTTGTAGAGAAATATAAAAGGCAGTATCTGAGTGGGTAGTAAGTTAGTTCAAACATAAACCTCGTGAAGTTAAGACTTGCATTTTTAGTAAATTTTTCTGTAGTGCCAACTTTGGGTGTTGTTAAAGTAAATAAATAATTTGAAAACTCTAGAATCTGGTGTTATTTTTTTGGCAACAGAGAACACAGCAACAGCAAAACGTTTATAAAAGGTATAAACGTAACAATATGTTACAAATGTCTTCACGTCATCTGCATAAAATAGAACCTTTGAGTATTTAATGGCATTGGGTAGGTAATGAATAAACAAGGAAAACAATATAGAACCCAGGTCGCTGCCCTGCTGCATACTGGATCGAACAAAATTTTCTTTGGAAGTAAGCCTGTTAAAAAGTACTTTTTTAATTCTTTTTGAATTAATCCAATTAAGTAAATCGTTTGTGAATCCCCCTAGGTCAAGTTTCATGGTTGACTTTAATAAATATATGAAACATATAGGATCCGCCAAATAATGCTATAAACAAAACTACACAGCTTCGGCTGTGTGGCACGTAGCGCCATCCTTTTTTACGAAAGCGGCATCTTCGCAGGCTTACTTAGCGAAGCGTTGTTCAAGCGTATACACAACCATATTCGTTCAGCGGAAGGATGTAATTAATTATCTGTCAAATCAAACATGAGCTAATAAGCACTAGTTGAAACAAAAAACATTAGAAGGCGGACCCTATATTACTGTGGGAAAAGCGTTTCACTGCTGCTATTTAACTACTGCTCATTGAATTTTACGCAAATTTTAACATAAGTCTTATTTTGTTGATAAAGCAGCTATGTACACAATAACATGCTTTGTCTCCGGTGTGGTGCGAATTATTTGAAGTTGTTTATAACAAGTATGAGCTTTTAACCAGCGTTACTAGGCATAACACAATACACTTTTTGAATTTGATATTAATGGTGAATTTATGTCTGATTGGCATTAAAAAAATGAACGGCCTAAAGTAACAATAGCAATAAATGTTTGCTTTATTTCAAGTACTTCACTGATTCTTAAAAGCGCCTCAAATAGTATACGTCAGCTCCTTGACAACCTAGTCCGTTAATAATGTTTCCTCTTAAAGTACTTTAAGCCTCGAATATAGTGTGATTAAAGGTTTCATAAAAATGAATGTGTGATGTTAGTTTTAAAGCTAAAAAAAAACAAAAACAATTCGAACTAACACAAAAGTCACAGATCATTTAAATACCTCTGGAGGTTTTCTGAACCTTGCAAATAAACTATTAATAAAATATAAATCTTGTTCTAAGCAGATAAGTTTAGGTTTAGCAAAAACAAAACTGTAAAACGGATTTTCACTTATTTGCAAATTACCAAAGTTACTTCGAATTTGTGAACACCTCTCGTATAAATTCGTCATTTGGATACCTTTTATATATTTTTCATATTTTATAACGTTTACAGTCATATTGCTACTTTGCTAAATTCATTTAATAATTCAAAACTCAACCACTGCTTTTCAACACATTGAAATTTTGTTCATTTTATAAATGCGCTCTTCAGCTGCTGACACGTCAAATGATTTACGTATTAATACTGACTATTAGTACCAGTATTTTCATTTACTTTTAGTTTTCGATATAAAAACTAATAAAGAAATTTTGCAAATAAATTTTATGTGTAGCCCTATAGAATATTCAAGTATTCGATTTATCCAAATTTTTTAATTCTGTTACTTCTGTGGACATGGGACATTTTTAGATATTAAGTTTTGTCAGTAAGACCCTTTATCCTTGTTTTCAGGATTCGCACATTTGTGGCAATCCGGTTTAATTTCCAAACAAAAAAATCAATTTCTTTGAAACAATATAATTTATCTTTATTTTTCGGTGTGGTATCTTACAAAGCAATTTTGTTTTTTACTTAGACATAAATATACATTACATTTTGAGCAATACGTATGCGTTCTTGATTTGCATCCCACAAGTCGGCAGGGTGTTCAGAAGGACGATATTTTTTGAATCGTTCTGTGGTTCTTTATCTTCAAATTCATGTTCATATTCCCATTTTTTCCTTTTGTCAATAGCTACTAGCTGTTTAGCTAATGCCATTTTGAAGCTTAATAAGTCATGTGTATCTTTCCGAAGCTGGGAATTCATAGTGCAATGATTTCTATATTGCATCCAAGCATTGCAACACACAAGATCAATGAAACATATCAACACTGTTAATGTCCATTTCTGAGTTTTGAAAAGTGATCTGTATGACTCCATTAATTGATCGCAGATATCAACGCCACCCATACACTTATTGTATTCCCTGGTGATTCTAGGAGCTGGAACGTCGACATACCTCTTCTCTTCTTTTCCCAGCGTTGTACATGTTCAACTGGGGCACCACCGTTAGCAGAAGACGCAATAATTACAGACTTAGAGTATTTTCATTGCACCACAACAATATTGTCTTATCCATGACAAAATTCCTCCTTTTCATGTTTTTATCGTTCGTGAAATTTACGTTTTTTTCTGTTCCTCATTTTTGTACCAGTAACAATAGCAATAAATGTTTGCTTTATTTCAAGTACTTCACTGATTCTTAAAAGCGCCTCAAATAGTATACGTCAGCTCCTTGACAACCTAGTCCGTTAATAATGTTTCCTCTTAAAGTACTTTAAGCCTCGAATATAGTGTGATTAAAGGTTTCATAAAAATGAATGTGTGATGTTAGTTTTAAAACTAAAAAAAAACAAAAACAATTCGAACTAACACAAAAGTCACAGATCATTTAAATACCTCTGGAGGTTTTCTGAACCTTGCAAATAAACTATTAATAAAATATAAATCTTGTTCTAAGCAGATAAGTTTAGGTTTAGCAAAAACAAAACTGTAAAACGGATTTTCACTTATTTGCAAATTACCAAAGTTACTTCGAATTTGTGAACACCTCTCGTATAAATTCGTCATTTGGATACCTTTTATATATTTTTCATATTTTATAACGTTTACAGTCATATTGCTACTTTGCTAAATTCATTTAATAATTCAAAACTCAACCACTGCTTTTCAACACATTGAAATTTTGTTCATTTTATAAATGCGCTCTTCAGCTGCTGACATGTCAAATGATTTACGTATTAATACTGACTATTAGTACCAGTATTTTCATTTACTTTTAGTTTTCGATATAAAAACTAATAAAGAAATTTTGCAAATAAATTTTATGTGTAGCCCTATAGAATATTCAAGTATTCGATTTATCCAAATTTTTTAATTCTGTTACTTCTGTGGACATGGGACATTTTTAGATATTAAGTTTTGTCAGTAAGACCCTTTATCCTTGTTTTCAGGATTCGCACAATTGTGGCAATCCGGTTTAATTTCCAAACAAAATAATCAATTTCTTTGAAACAATATAATTTATCTTTATTTTTCGGTGTGGTATCTTACAAAGCAATTTTGTTTTTTACTTAGACATAAATATACATTACATTTTGAGCAATACGTATGCGTTCTTGATTTGCATCCCACAAGTCGGCAGGGTGTTCAGAAGGACGATATTTTTTGAATCGTTCTGTGGTTCTTTATCTTCAAATTCATGTTCATATTCCCATTTTTTCCTTTTGTCAATAGCTACTAGCTGTTTAGCTAATGCCATTTTGAAGCTTAATAAGTCATGTGTATCTTTCCGAAGCTGGGAATTCATAGTGCAATGATTTCTATATTGCATCCAAGCATTGCAACACACAAGATCAATGAAACATATCAACACTGTTAATGTCCATTTCTGAGTTTTGAAAAGTGATCTGTATGACTCCATTAATTGATCGCAGATATCAACGCCACCCATACACTTATTGTATTCCCTGGTGATTCTAGGAGCTGGAACGTCGACATACCTCTTCTCTTCTTTTCCCAGCGTTGTACATGTTCAACTGGGGCACCACCATTAGCAGAAGACGCAATAATTACAGACTTAGAGTATTTTCATTGCACCACAACAATATTGTCTTATCCATGACAAAATTCCTCCTTTTCATGTTTTTATCGTTCGTGAAATTTACGTTTTTTTCTGTTCCTCATTTTTGTACCAGTAGCATAGATTCCACGTGTCAACAGAGCTTGTAATAGTGGAATTGTTGTAAAATAACGGTCAAAAAAGTTTGGAACCTTCGGGAAGTGTTTCAGCTAAGCGCAAAACAAAGGCGGGTCCTAATCCTAAATTCGAACATGGAAGGGGTGTAGTCTTGCCTTGGTTTATTTTTCAATTCCACTCATTTAGGTTTATTTGGGAGGCTTTGTCTAACAGGATAGCGACCAGTAAACGGAATCATTTGTTCATCATCAATTTCTCGGAATATTTCTGCAAGCAGATCTGACTCGCTTAAATAGCGGATTTATTGTCCAAAATACGTTAGATTGTCTCTCTGCATCCAATACTTCATTTTTTTCCACCACATGTAGACACTTGCGCAAAAGAAAGAATCGATCACGACTCATTATATGAGCTACAACAGGAAGTCTTGTACCTTTCCCCCAGTACATGCGTAGCCTTGGGTAATGAATGCAGCCCATTGCAATGACGATACCAAAAAAGTTTTTAATTTCAGCGACTGATGATTCTAGTGTTTTGCCCTTTTCGGTAACATCGTATCTGTTTGTGTACTCAGTAACTTTTTCTAGAAACTCATCGTTAAAGTACCCGGAAAAATATTTATATGGGGTCTGTATAGTTATGTTTGAGTGTGCAATTGCACAAGAGATACTTTCCATCTGAAATTCAAACCTTCTTCTTTTCCAAATATCATTGCGATTGACAGTTTGACTTACACCTGGTGGTGTCTCTGGTAAATCATTTTCCTCTTCTTCATTATCAATTGCTTTGTCTGCCAAAGCATTTTTTACAGAGGGTAAATTTTCCAAATCCGATTTTAAAAGTACAGCTAAGATATCGCCTTCAGATAATCCACCTCAGAAGAACAAAAAAAAAGTTTACATATTTTTGTATAGCATGGTCCTAACACGCACAATTGTAGTACTTTACACAGTTTAGCGTTAAAATAGCAACAATAACAAAACCATAACGAAGTGGCATTTAATATGTATTTTTTAATAGTTTTTCTTATTAAAAACACTTGTTTGATAAAAAGATTCCACAATTTAAAAAGTTTTAATTTTTAAGCAAACTTACCCTTTCAACTCATTTTCGCAACTGAGTAAAATGTACAATTGAAACTACAAAATTCACGCAAAAAACAAACACATATAACGGTTCTATGCAATGATCAACAAAGACAGAGCATACATAATTGTGTTTTGTCGCTCTTATTACAAAACGTCATATATTAAAGAAATTAAAGAGACTTAAACTTACTCGCACACGGTCGGAAAGGGGTAGTAAATATTCGCGGAACATGCATCATTTTGAAATACAAGAAGAATATATATAAAAGTATTGCTAGGGATGTTTCTTGCTTATGTTTTAAAAGAAAATAATTAAGCAATAAAGTGAACTACTGCGTATGTTGTTTACTAATTGCGTGGATTACCAAGAAAACTTATGCACGCAAGACAACAACAAATTTCTAGTTACAAACTGCTTAGAAATTTTATATACGTAAAACAACAACAAATTTCTGTTTACTAACTGCCTAGAAATTTGTTACAAGGAAGACAACAAGAAAACAGTATGTTGTTTTCTAAGAAAACTCGCATAGGCGAGATAACAACAAATTCCAAGAAGAAACTTTATCAGCATAAAAACAAAAGCAAAAATTTACACAGACATACAGACGCCTATACATTGAATGGACAACATACAAAAACAAAATGTGATATAAAGGGAGTAGAAGGTTCTTAATTTTTCTAGATTTCTAGTGGACAAATATAAAAGGGCAGGGCCTGAGTGGATAATTAGTCAGCGTAAAAATAAACGTCTTGAAGTAAAGACGTGCATCTTAAGTAAATTATTCTGTAGTGTCAACTATGTGTAGTTTAAGTAAATAAAATTGTTATTAATTTAAAAACTTTTAAAAACTGGTGTTATTTATTTTGCAATAAAGAACTCAGCAACAACAAAACGTTTATAAAAGGTATAAACGTAACAGTATTATTTAAGTTTTTTGTATTGACACAAAGCTTAGAATGGTATTTTAAATAAGTTTAGATAATTTTAAATGAGATATTCATTTGTATTTGCACGTTACTGAGTATCATAGGAACTTTATTTTACTTAGAGTATAAATCTTACTCAAAAGATTTTACTCAAAATTCGTAAAATCATTGTAATTAATATTAAATATAGACTTTATTCTTTCTTGTTGCAAATGGTGGATTTGAAATGTGTTTTATGGTTCACTGATAGATGGATGGAATTATCTGTAAGTGTATATATTTGTAAAGCTTAATAGAGTACGCTATCATGAGATGCTAACAACTCAATTTTGGTCTATTATTGACGACGTGAATACCTTTAACATGTGGTTTCAATAGAACGGTACCACATGTCATACAGCTAATGAAACGATTCATTGCAAACCAAATTTCCCGACCATATAATTTCACTCCAATCAACAGTTAAGTGGCCAGCTAGATCGCGTGATTTAATACACCTAGATTATGTTTTGTGAGACTATTTTAAGGACATAGCCTATTCGGAGTTAATCGTATCGATTTCAGCCTTAAAACTCAAAATCCGTGATGTGATTATCGAAATAGGACACTGATGAAAAAATCGACATATGTCACCCTGGTGGACATTTGCCAGATATCGTTTTTCATTCATAATTGCCGAACTTTTCTCTTCATAATCCAATAAAAATTTGAATGATTCTGATCTAAATTTTGGTTTTATTTTGCTTTTTGCAAATCAAATAAATTAAGCCAGCCAGCACTATAACTTTTAATTACATATTTTTTATATCACATTTATTTTTCAGATATTTATTTTATATTCGTCTTTTAAATTGTATAATCTGTTAAATACTTGTTTTACATTTAATTAATTAATTTACAGATAACTAATTTCACTTACAAAAAAGGGATGAGAAGAAAACAACTCTTTTTTGTTAAAGTTTACTTAATCACTTCAACTATCTTGAAAATTGTAAAAAATTATAAATATATTTTTTTTTCTCCTTTCAATAATTTTTTATTGTATCTTCAAGAAACTGAACTAACAATTAGTTTTAAAATCTTAAATTCTAAAAAAAAAGTTACATTAGTCCCGACCATGTCGGGTAAAAAAAATTGACATTAAAAAAAAACAAAACAAATATTTCTAAGATGTGTCATCTGTAGCATTGAGGGTTAAAGCTGCGGTATCCCTCTTTTTCAATCGGCTATGTCCACTATAATCCAAGATATTGCGAGCAAGGGGATTAGGATGGTCTTCAAGCTTCATTAAGTATTTGCCTGCGTATTTGATGATTTCCGTAGCCCCCAGCGGTATGTCCAAATATATTGAGCGAAATATAACACCTGTTGCAAAATCAAATTAAAACTACTATGCGCTGTAAAACGCTTAGGCAACTTTCAACCAATGTGACCTGAAATATTGTTTTATTTTCTTGAGAAATTAAAAATAATTAATATTAAGTTTTTACGACTATACAACTGAAATAAAGATACTTTTTAAAAGTTTAGCTATAACATGTTAGCTCTGGTTAAAGCTTCTCTGCTATCCAAACATATAAAGAAAAATATATGGGGGTTTTCAACAAGAATTTGGTTTTTCAATTGTGGCAACGCCATCAAAATGATAGTTTTGACTTTTAGTTTTTTGACATATTCGCAGTAGGAGGCATTGGCAATTATTAAGATAAATTCATTTTCGCACGAAAATCGCATTAAAATAATTCAAATCAATTATGAAAATGGTGGTTCTGTTGAAATTACTTAAAATTCTTAAATCTTAAAATTCGTGATATTTCGTTAAACTTGAGTCGACAGCAGGCTTGAACGAAAATGTGCGAACACCAACCCGTCGTTCAACTAAAGACATTGCAGCAGATCCAAATTTGTCGATTTCTCAGCAATTGGGCTTACCCTAAACCACCACATGGTGAATTGTGCATAAAGATTTGAAGCCGTGCAAGGTTCACCTGGTGCAGGAATTGAAGCCGGCCGACCATTCACATTGCTATAGATTCCCTCAATTCATTCCGAAACAACCGGCCCATTTTCACTTTTCAGGGTATGCCAACAAGCAATATTGCCACATTTGGGATTCTGAAAGTCCTAGAGCGACTTATGAGAAGTCTTTGCATGCTCATCGTGTAACTGCATCGTCCGCTATGTGGAGGCGTTAGTGGGCCATTTTTTTTTCGAACATAAGACTGGAAATGCGATAAGGCTCAATGGATCACGCTCTATTTTTGGGCTATAATTGAGGACGTGGATTACACTGACATGTTGTTTCACTAGGACAGTGGTGTATGTCACATAGCCAAAGAAACCAAATCTTCCGATCGCATAATTTGACAACAATCACCAGTTAAGTTGTCAGATGGATCGTGTGATTTAACACCACTAGATAACTTTTTTAGGGGCTATGTTAAGAACAGAGTTTATACGGAGCCAATTGAATCGATTTCAGCCTTAAAACTAAAAATCCGTGAAGTGATTAATGAGACCGCCATTTTGCCAAAGGGTGATTAAAAACTTGGATGACTAAAAACTGACATCTGTCAGCGTGGTCGTGATGGACATTTGCCAGATATCATTTTTCATTCATAATTACCGAACTTTTCTCTTGGTAATGCAATAAAAAATTGTATAATATAATCTAAATTGTTTGTTTTAGATTGCCTAAAATTCTGTTAATGGTTCTTAGAGGAATCGTGCAACTAAATAAGTAAATACTAATATAAATGAAATAACTAGAATAAATTTGCAAATCTTTTCATATTAGAAAAATGTAGTCGTATTTATACAAATCGAAATTGCTTAATAAATTAAGTGACATTTTTGAAAATATTTAGAAACCATGTATTATTCTGCAATTTAAAAAGCTAAAGAAATCTTAGATATAAAGTCATTTTGTTCGATCACTCTATTCTGCTATACTTTGCCAAATTTGTAACCGGCAATCAAGGAAAATTTATTATCTGAATGTTTTTGCCTAATCAGGCCATATCGTATCCCGTAAAGCTTAGGTCACTGATAAATCTTAATGCGGATTAGTATACTAGCTATAGTCTTCAGCTGTTTTTATCTAGATGGAATTTCAATATATGTACATTTTTTTATATATGAAATAGACGTATTTAGTTTCATGATTAGTTTTCATTAATACATTATTATTTCTTTAAATTAAATGCATTATCTAAAAATTACTTGTATCTAATATGCAAATTTTTTACTTGACCAGCACTGGGCATATTTTACTCCAGTAAAAGCCACGTATGAATCGCAAAGGCACTCTCGAAAACTTTATACTTAAAAGGGCCAAATTACAAACAAGGAACCGTGTTTGAAATATTAAAAATTCTCAGATTATTCTTCTCTACTAATACTGTTTGCCACATTTTAATTAAAATTCTTAATATTATTAACTTTTATATGATTGGAGATGCTTTTGTGTATGGATGAATAGATACAACTTTATATACACAAATATATATAACGAAAGAAATTTGAACTTCAAACATAAAGCGTTAATTGATTTATGTACGAAAATAAAATATTAAACACGAAAATGAATTTACGACAGCAAGGTCTTTTCTGATATCTATTGATATAAACCGACTTTTGCATTACTATAATCTTTAACTTTGATCAACAATAATTCTAACCTAGTGATTCTGAATTCGTAAATTGTATTAAACCAACTTTTAGCTGTTTTAATTTTTATTTAAAAAATATAATTATGTCAAAGCTTTCTTACTGTAAGTTTTTATGCCAACAACTTTGAAAAAATGTTCAAAAGTCTAAATTATAAATTTAATACAATATCTTACTTAACGTAGTGTGCAAAGTTCAAAAATACTAAACACTTGCTAATCATAAAATTATTAAGAGGGAGAAAATTACGTTACATATTTTTAATGAAAAAGACAAACAAAAGACGCTTAAGGCGCAACATCTTACAAGAAAAACCAATAAATAAGGCCATCTAAAGATACGTCAAATGCATACCACAATCTCGCACAATTAATGTGTGACAAGACGCCACAACATAAATAATGTCACGTTTTATACTCATCACTAAAATGTTATGATAGCATTAAGTACTTCATGCTGTATGTAACATTTAGATATACTGACTTTGTAGGCCTTAAATTTAGCCGGTGTATAAACCCGTGTTAGAGAAATTTCAAAACTCTTAAGTGTTAATTAATTATTTAATTAATGAATTAAATTCTCTTTTCCGTTTTCGTTCAAATGCGATTGAAAATAATTTAAAATTAAGCAATATCCCAAAATCCCATTTGGGTCCAAGAAAAGTAACACTTCAGACAACAATGCCTATTTAGTTAAGTACCGTGCTACATTATTTTAGGAAAGGGATAGAGAAGAGATGAAATAGGTGGTGAAAGTAGAAGAATAATCGGAAATCAACTGCCGTATAAGACAGCACAGCGACCAGTGACTATGCCTTCATCGCTGAGCAGCCCCACCGACAGTCAATTTTTTTTTGTAGTGAAAAATCACCAAGGTCTTCGTTGGGAATCGAACCCACAACCCCCATACTGAAAAGCTAGTACACCACCTACTAGCCTACAGGGCACCTGTTGCAAAAAACAAAAGAAATTTCCACGCAAAAATTTTTTGAAAATTTGACAAGGCAAAGAAAAAATTCACGTAAATGAATTTGCACAAGCATAAATTAGTAGAATATAGAAACCCTCGCCCCGATTTTTAATTTGAGCTTTAATTACAGTCAGTGCTTTAACAATATTTAAATAACCAACCTTTTTAACTTTAATCAAAACGAGAAAAACCAAAGGCTTGATTTCTGGTTTTCCCGTTTAGCATCAAAATTCAAGGTATCGAGCTGAAAATAAGGTAAGTATGTATCTCAGAGACAAAAAGAGCCTTCTCAAGTTTTAAATACCTAAAATTCTATAGATAATAACCAGAAGATACGATCTTTTGGACTACATTTCAATTTTATATTGTTGGTTCGATTTTGGAAAAGGTGGTGATACAATTTTAAAAATATTCTCCTCAGATATTAATATATAAAACATTATATTTACACATTGGTTATATATTAAACATCTAGCTCGTAGCAGGCCATATTAATCAGAAAAATGCTCATTTATCGTAGCTTTTAAGGTCATAGATTTTACATTTCTGATCCCAAAATCTTTAGAAATTAAAACTTTTTCCTTTAAGTTAACTTGTCTTTGGGAGCTTCGAATTTACTTTAATAAAGATTATTTCTTAATACTTTTACTACGCCGTGATAAACCTAGTTCTTCAACTCAGAAAATATGTTTTCTCAGTGCTTTATTTATGACAAACTGAAACTGAAATAACTTTACAAAAGAAGGCATACAAGATTAAATTATAGGTTTACATAAATATTTTTTTTAACTATTTCTGCTTAAATAAATTAGTGGATTTAGTATCTGTATTAATTTATCTAACTAAACTAAAATTGTCATATAAATCTGGTCCAGATGGTATTCCGAGTTCTCTTCTCATCAATTGTACTGCTGCTCTAACTTCTCCTATAACATATATTTTTAAAATATCAATTAAATATGTTTATTTTCCCACAATCTGGAAAGATGCGTTTATAATTTCATTGTTCAAAACTGTCTGTAAAAATAATATTGCAAATTACATAGGCATTGCTAAGCCCAAACTTTTGACAACATTACTATGCATTAACTTTGTCATCAAGTGTCATCAATTGTACTCCCTGCTCAACATCGTTTTCGAAAAGGTTGCTTAACAATTACAAATCTCTTGCATTTTACAACTGTTATTAATCGTGGATTTCTTCAGCAAAAACCGACAGATGTTGTATACACTGACTTTAGTAAAGGCTTTGGCAAGATCAATTATAGTCTTTTATTACATAAATTTAATTGCATGGCATTCGGACTTGACTCTTTAAGATGGATTTGCTTTTATTTGTGGAACAGAATTTAGAAAGTTGACTTTAAAAATCTGATATTCAAGCCAATATATGTTAAATCTGGTGTACCACAAGGAAGCCATTTCGAACCGTCGTTGTTTTCTTTCTTCATCAATGGCTTACCAATAGTAATAATAATATCAAAATTTTTTTAACTTAAAATTATACGGTTCGTATCTTATTGCAACATGATTTAGATGCGATTCGTTTCTGGTGTAAAATTAATCTTTACAGCTCAATTAATTGTAAAAGTTGGAAAACACTTTTACAGTTGAGTGATGAAATATTGGACAATGTTGAAACAATTTCTTATCTAGGTGTCTCACTTGATCCTAAACTGAATTTTATACAACCCATTTCATTTACAGTAAATAAAGCACAATTTGTCTTGGGATTTGTAAAGCCCTGGGCTAAAGAGTTAACAAACCTTAATAATGAAGCAATTGTACACCATCTTTAGTTAAATTTACTCTGAAATCTGGCTTTATACTTTGACACCCAACTTGCAAAGTACATACCAACACTCTCTAATCAGAACAATTTTTGCTCTTTTGTCTCCGCGGCCTGCATTGGAATATGCAAAATAAACAGACCCTTTAATTAAACTTCGAACACTTAAAAGTCATAAAACAATGTTGAATGATAGTTTCTTTCTTCATCTTCTTAAAGAAAATGTGTTCTCTTAACTTTTAATAAGTAATACCCGTTTTAATATTCCATCATGCCCTACGAGTAATATTATTCTGCTATACATACCAGTTTACAGTGCTAACTGTGCTGACTGGGATCCGTCATGTGAGATTTTTTCGGAATTTAATAAATATTATAAATTTGTGGATTATTATCAGAACAAAAATACTGTTAAGAGATTATATTGTTTTCTTTTTGAATAATTAATGTAGTAAAAGTGTATTAAATATCGTTATAGTCTGTAAGGATATTGAATCTATAAAAAGTAGTTCCTTTTCTGATGTATTGGGATGCAATCTAGTCTGCGAGTTGTTTTTTCTTGGTTTTGGTGACAAATTTTCTTAAACTCACTTCATTATAGTTATGATTTAACCCCAAATTAGAAGTATACACAGAAAATATACTTGACAATAATCGGTTGACATATTCTTAATTTAACTTAAAATATCAGAATCTTATTTTTATTATTAATAAAATATAATCTTGATATATATTTTTTAATATCAAGAACTAGCAAATGCATGTGCTAGTGAAAGTTGTTTTCCATAATTATTAAATGGGTTTATTTAGCACATTACCAGCGAAACTAATATATTGGTAGTTGGAATCATAAAAATTGTTACGTGTTGCGAAAAATTTCCTACCGCTAATAAAGGGTGAGTTCATAATTATTTAAGAGAAAATTTGTAAATAAAAATAATTTTAAAATATTTTAATTATTTAGCAATAGCAAAATATTAAGTATTTTGAATTAGATAGAAAATATAAGATACTAGGTGGAAAGCAAACAATCGTGTGACAATAGAAAGTCGGATTAAAAATTAAATTTACATTAACTTGTTCCTGTAATTTAAATTTTAATTGAATTAAGTTTTATCGAATCATTTTTTTAAAACAGTAACAAATGTGTTTTCTTTGCACTTTCGTTCAGTTCAATAAATATTCGTAGTGCATAGAAAACATCACATTAAATTAATAAGACCACAATATCTTAGCCATAACGGAGAGTACTCCGAAAGTTTACATAATTAAGTGTTACTTCTGAGTTATATCGTGAACCATTTTAATGAGTCAATTACAAAATATATAATTGCTTCTGTTTCTAAGAAATTTTTCAGAGTACTAATGAAAAATTTCGCTATGATATAATCTTAAACTAAATGTGTCAAAATTGATTTTTTAAAAATATAAAACAATAATAAAATTTTTTTATAATTGTTTTTTTTCAGTTATTTTTGATCTCTGGTAAGGAGTATTAACTATAACTTTGCTAGTAAAAATGACAAATAACACAATTAAGCATGTTGTACCCACAGAATTTTATTCTTACATTTTTAACCATCTTATTTTAACCGTATTATAAAAAATTAAATAATATAAAAATAAAAGAAATAGCAGCTTGAGAATGATGTCTTCATATCAAAAGCTCTTGCCGTTCATACCGAACGAACTGCCAGCAAAGATGGAAAGGAATGCCAACAGTATTTCATGTATTGGCGGTACAAATCCAAGAATAACACCGTAAACGTACTTAACAATGTTGTGAAATCAATAATATGATTCCCCTAAATGTAATATTATGATTAGTTGAAATTATTATGTTGTACATAATTAATTATGTTAGTTTTTATTTTTATTTATTTTTATTTTTAAATCAATAATAACCACAAAAATTATTGTTAAAGAAAATTGTAACGGATCTTTTATTTTCCTGTTTGGTTTTCTGTTGTTTTCAATAATTACATATTTTAGTCTTGGCGGGTATATACAATTCGCCACCGCCGAATATAATATATTTTCTTGTTTTAGTTTAAGCGCTAATTTAAACACTTTTACTTCATCACATCTTCAGTCGAACGCCGGACACTTCAACATTTTCATGCCACTATAAAACGACAGAATGAGAACAATAAAGGCTTAAAGTATGCAGTCCCATTATATACTCTTCATTCAAGTATTCTGTTGAGTATAAAATAAAATTCCAAAAAGCTGTGTGTTTACAAAAACCATTTTTACTGGTTATTTTTGTTTCTTTTTTTGTCTTTTTCTTTTCTTTTGTTTATATTTTATTTCTTTGTTTTTGAACATATTCCGCGAATATTCATATGGAGTATCATCAAATTATAATTTATGATCGACAAACTGACATGCATTTCAATTTTGTATTATTATTTTTTTAAATTTATCTTATTGAACAAATCTGGTAAAAGATATTCATGTGTTTAGGCATATGTATGCATTCATTTTAAAATATAAAAATAAAGAAATGAGTTAAAAAAAAGATAAGATCCCAAAAATGTATTTAAGTACCAGGTGGCGCAAAAGTGCAATAAGGTGAATCGTTGCAAATAAGCCTGTTTAATGGCCTGTAAAACATTTTACTACAGTTTAACGATTTCTTCCTCAATAGTAGCTTTCAAGACTTATGAGGTGTTACTGACAAATGCGATATTTTAGAAAGCCCTGTGGGCTAGTAGGTAGTGTACTAGCTTGTCAGTATGGGGGTTGTGGGTTCGATTCCCAATGAAGACCTTCGTTTTTTTCACTACAAAATTAAAAATTGGCTGTCGGTGGGACTGCTCAGCGATGAAGGCATAGTCACTGGTCGCTGTGATGTCTTTATACGGCAGTTAATTTCCGACTATCCTTCTACTTTCACTACCTGTGTATCTTCTCTATCCCTTTCCTAAAGAAGGTAGCACGGTACTTGACTAAATAGGCATTGTTGCCTGAAGTGCTACTTCTCTTTAAAAAAAAAAAAAAAAAAAAGAAGAAAGATATCTGACGCATTTTCTATTTCGTTTAGTCAGTTCTTGCCTCAAGTTTAACAAAGAATTAAAGTAAATAAAACCGATAAATTGATTGCACCATTTAGTTTGCAGTTGACTCTGACTACCAGTTCTACGTCCAGTGAATTACGAATTAAATATTAGAAATTTCATGTCCTTCAGGTGGTAATTTCTAGTTATTAAATAAGTTAGTTGTCAACCAAGACTCAATCTGAAGACGCATACGCGGTATGATTATACTTTTAACCAATCAAAAGTCACAAATACTTTCTTTGAGATAAGAATATTCTATTTATTCTCTCATACATTGTTGTGTCAAAACTCATGTACCGCATGTACAATTAGAAGAAGAAAAAGAAGATTAGAACCGTTGCAAGGCTTAGTGAATTACGAAATAATACCACGATTTACATTAGTTAAATTTAATTAAACCTATGAAGATTTTTACGTGGCCAGAAATATTACTGTGCTTCTCAATAAATTAATACTCATATGGCGCTTAACTTCACAGATGCTATCAAAATACCTTTTTTTCGGTCAAGCATATATTCATGAAATGTATTGTGCCAGAACTAGGAAATTAGTATATGGGGAATACAAAAGAGGGATTAGTGTTTGTGGACATTCGACTTGAATTTTTCTACATTGAAAGTTTAGAAAGTGAAAGTGAAAGAAAACACCTCTGCTCTGCTAAAAAACGCATTTTCCTTAAAATGCACAGCGCGATTCATTGGCCAATCAACCACAAATGGGTGGGCTCTCAAGGAAAAACGAGTTAAAGGTAAAAACGTGTAAGTAAAGGGAGAAAGTTCCCTAATTTCATTAGAGTTCGTACCATTGTAGTAACCATAAATCAGTGAAATACAACCCACATTGCGTCCATTCTCTAGAGAATCGATACAGTTGGATACCATACTGTCCCCAATGAGCTTATTAGTCCATTTTTGGGCGGATATAGATGGTATAAATAGTACACAAATCGGACGGAGTGAAGTATTTTTTTACACTGTTTTAGAAAAGCGAAGCACTTGAAAGCTTCTTTAGAAACCTGAAAAATGTGCTTATTCCATCGAACTTCAAACTGGATTTTAATGCTAAGAATATCAAGAGCTTCCGATTCCCTGGTACTTAAAACAGATGAAGCATCATTTCCGAACCCACATCAATGCATTATGGGCATTAAAATCGACTCTTTTGGCACGATACCATTCGGAGATTGTTGGGAGATTTTGATTAAGCATATCATTCATGAATTGCCTTTTGGAACCCTCCTTCATCTGGTTCGGTCTATTACTGAATGAATACGAGTGACAAAAGGTGCTGTGATCTGAGAAAGATATATATAGGGTTGAACGTTTGACAAAGAAGGTCACTTGGGAATAGGGAGTAGGAGAGAAAATGGTAAGCTTCCAGAACCTCTAAATTAATCTTAAACTCGTTTTTATTTGCTTTAAATGATGTTTTGACGTCGCATACAACATGAGGAACAATTTCTATCTACGTCATTTATATTAAATCGGTGGCAAGTATTTCAAGATTTAAAAAACAAAGCAGGCTATATGATAAACGAGTATCTAAAGAGTATGGTATGCCAGAGACAATATACAATTTTATTTATTATTAAACTATCCAAATATAGTTTTTATTTGATTTGTTTGACTGTAAAGAAAACATATTTGTCAAAAAAAAAGTGTCACGCACTATATGTTTTGACTATATATATCAAATATGTCTATTTTCGTTTCAAATATAGTTCCCTCTGATATAAACAAAACGTTCTATTGTTTTGCGTGTACTTGTACAGAAGTTATAATAAAACTTATGTTTGTAATTATTTAATTAAAAGTTATAATAAACACTCTGTGATTAAAATTAAAGTATAATGGCATAATTAGTATTACTATTAATGTTATTTATTTTATTACTATTAATTGTATTACGGGCCGAATCTCGAGATGGACCGACTGACTATTTTAAAACTATTCCTTTCATCTATTCTTATTTTTGCAAAATACCTACTTAAGTTTTCAATAAATGCGCCAATCACCTCAAATAAAGTAAAGAAGTTATTTGGCATCCATAAAAATAGCAAAAGCTATGTCTCGACATTGGATAACTTGCTTTAATTGTGGTTTAGAAAATGAAATGCAAGGCAAGATATTTTTACTTTAGGTTACCCGAAACGTCAAAGATTACATTCTGCATTAAGATGTGTAATAAGCAATTTTTCAAGAATTCGAAAAAATTTTTTATTTAAAAAGAAAATTTTAAAAATAATTATTATAACTACATAAATGCATCATCTGCTTTGCAACTCATAATGATATTTTAGCGCGAAAAATTTATAGAAGTAAGCTAAGCCCAAGCTGTGGCTCAGTGCAATTTTTAAAAGGTTTAATAACGTCTTCGTTTCAGCAGGATAGCGTCGGTTTGAAAATTTTCAATTTATTTGCAAAGCACAGAACAAAAGAAGAAAGTTAAGTCAAATAATTGTTAAGTTTATGGATATAAAACAATGTCATTTTATTATGAATGCAATGCACATATATGTTTAATATAGTTTGCTACAAGAGCTATAACAGCCTTTGCCCTAGAATAATATTTTATTACTTTCTTAAAGATAAAAATCAATATGAATGTAAAGGATTAAGGGAATTTTCCTGCTTCAATACATATATCTCTAAATATTTTTTTCTGCTTGTCTGTGCAAGATTTCAAAAACATACTTTAATACACAATTCATATGCAACAAAAATATTATGCCTCATAAATTTAAAGTAACATGCTTGCATCTAAATTGTTGCGTATTTGCAACATGGGGGTGCAATTGTATCTCTTACCCATAAAACCATTCCAACGACTCGATGTGTCTTATAAAGTTTCTCACTTCTTTAAGTGAAACAAGAGGCTGCAATATAATGTATACTTAAATAATTCTTAGAATTGTCGCTGTGGAGCAGCAATTTATTTTTCTCCTTAGGTTTAAATATACATTAAATATTTACTATAACTATTACCAGATATATATTTTTGTTACTCCCAATTACTAACAAATTAATTTCCATTTAAATAATTATCCAAAATGAACATTTTATGGTTATAGGATTGATGTTATAATAATAATTATTGAAAAAGAATCCCAAAATTCAAGAAGTACTATAAAATTCTATGCACCTCACGGACATTTCATTAAACACTGAAAGTCGTCACACACATTTGTAAAATATGATCGCATTTTTGTTATGGGACCATATTATTGTTTCTAAAATAAGGCTAAAACTGTCATTATTATAACATAAAAATTAAAGAATAATACTAATATCAAGAGCAGTGAAGTAGAAAATACAATACAATATTCAGCAACATTTCACAAAATTTCTTAAAAGTAGTGGGAATATAACATCAATTAAAGGAATTTTCAGATCTGTTTGTGCATTAGTTTTTTTTACGTTCTTTAAACTGCAAGAATATATTAAGAAGCGCCAAAGTGTAGCGTTAAGTAGTTAAGATTTTTTTGTTTGTGAAAAATTATAAAGGATTTTATAATTTCATGAAAAATCGCATTGAAATCAGGTAATTTGTAGTTGACATAAATTGATGTAATTGAAAAATATCTTTTTTCAAAATTAATAACAATGAATCAACAATTTTGCAATAAATTGAATTTGGAGAAATTTAGATTTTGTCCATGTTTTCATTTATATTTGGACTTGCAACATACGAATCTTTACTATTCTCAAAAGCAGTACAACATGAAGTAACGACATTAGGCCATTGTTACAGTTTATAACACAGAAAATAAATTGGATTTTGTTGTTGCCATAACTTTTAGAACTGTAAAAAGAGTGTTGTTTAGAATTTAGTGAGTCGAAATTTCATTAGCAAGTCCGCTAGGTGATATTTGACAAGAGCAATTACTTTCTTCTTTACAAACAATAAACTCGAGTTTTTTCTACTTCTTACTTTAAACCAAATAGTGAAACACCAACTTGCAACTGTTACAAGGCTGCGCACACAAAGTAAGGCTTATGAGCTAACATAGAAGAATATCACTACTTTATTATGACATTTACAAAGTATGCGGCAATATAACCTCGTCCTTAGTCCATCGCAGAGTATTTTTTGATGTGTCAAAAATAAAGTGTTTGAGAGAGCTGTATATAGGGGCATCTAGTTGTGTTTTAACTATATTTAAAGTTTTAGGAACCAATAAATTTTTACTAACAGTGATATTACATTACCACTGTAACTGTATTGATAAATTCAATTTCATCATTAGCTCTTTAAAATTTACTTAACACTGTAAAGTAAAAAGATTCACTTGCTCGTACGGAGCTCAGGTAGAAAGTGTCTTAAAATGGTGTTATTTATTTAAGTTTAAGCAACCGACCTTTTTAATATTTTGTAAGTAATTTATGGTTCAAGCGCAAGGTCTTTATATACAAAATTAATATGGAGACGTTAATCGGAACGCCCGAAACGTGACACTATATGGCCACCAAAGGCCTCTTTTAACAAATTAACCATGAAACGAGTTTCTTCTTGCGGATACCATAGCCCCTGCACATGATAGTTATTCAATTGATGACTGCAAAAGTCAACAGTCATGGATCCATAGTGATCTGTTATCTGTCTTCATAGCGAAAGGATCAACAACGATTTTACCGCCAACTATTGATAAAATAGTTGCTGAGTATGATATTGCAAAAGAGTTTGCCCAAAGTTTGTATTTAAATAATTTGGCAACCCCAAATTGTTCAGTTGTTGCTTTTATCTTAAGGCAATTTCACAATATTTCAATTTATTTACTCAACCGTTTCTTTACTGTCATTGTTTTTATTTATTTTCCTTTCGGTTTTTTTAGAAATTATTTCTTTTATTTCTTTTACAGTAAAGCTAAAGTAATGGCTACTTGGGAGTAAATCGAACAGCCTGTTGTGTGTATAACTGGTTCGTTTATAAAGGAGCTACAACAACATGTCTCCTCTTTGAACACATTATCTTCAACAGTGTCCTATTCAAAGCACTTACTTGCTGGTGCTGACGTTGTGCCATATAGTGTTTTGTTGCTTTAACAAAAAATGTTTCTTAAGATTTCAGTTTGAGTGTCGTAAGAAAACTAATTTAGTTTTCCAATGAAATGGAGACAGTTATTGTTATTGAAGTTGTTATCGCTGTTGCTGCTGTGTGGATAGACAGACGACAGAAGGAATAAACGAATGTTCAAAAAGATGAATAGTTCTACAAAGAGCTACGAGTTTTATTTAAAGCCAACTATGACCTGAAACGAAAGGTCAAATTAAAACAAATTAGTTTTCGTTCAAATTGTAATTTAAATGCAACTATGAAGATGATGAAAGATTCTTTTTTGTTGGTTTGTTTTAGCTTGTAAATAATTTCATTTATTTATTTTTGCTGCAAGCAAATCAATTTCATTTTGTTAAGTTAAAAATAGTTTAATGGATAAATTTAAAAGTATATTTAATTATTTTTACACTATACTTTGAGTAGATTTTGACTCAGTGATTAAAAAAAAGTTAATTTCTATATGGCTATAATTTTTCAATTTTGATTGTAGATTTCATATCTTCTGTTCCAATTAAGCCAATTTTTGGGATCAACTATTCATATTTATGTGTAGATTTTTTGTGCAAAATTTTAGATAGGACCTGCTAAACTGGTAGTTGGTTAGGAACACAAAAAAAATGTTAACTTTATATAGAGGCCACCATTACTAAAAAATGCATATTAAAAAGAGGGTTATTATCATTAATAGCTTCTATGGTGCCCGACAGTAATTATTTACTTTGTCCGTTGAGGTCGGCAGCTATATAAGTTCGGCAAACACGGAAATAAACACAAAAAAAGGAGTGCACTAAAATTTCTATACAGTGAATGAAGTGAATGAACAGAAAAACCAGCCGGTTATTCCTGAGTAAATTAAACGAATCTACGGCGATGTGAATGGTCGGTTGACTTTAATTCCTGCACCAGTTGAATCTTGTAAAGCTTCAAAGTCAAATCCTTAAAATTCGCCATGTGGTGGTTTTGGACATCCCAATGTTTGAGAATGTCGAGGAACTAACAAATTTGGATCTGCTTCAACTCTGTGACCCGCGTGGGTGTTCGCATATTTTATATCGCTAAAAATGAAAAGTTTTTGTTACGCAAAAGGTCGCAATTAAATGGTTTAAGCCTTTTTTCTAAATCCTTAAATTCAAAGCCAATTGAAATTTCAGATATTTAAACTGTTCGAAAACCGGTTTCTGAAAGTTAGTGAATAGTAGATCTACTATTTATATCTTTTAAAGAAAATATATGTTCGTGGATCTTAATAAATCTACTTTAATTTTTTATTATTTGTGATTCATTCTACCGCCACGCAGTGGTTGAAAACGTTCTTTTTTAATAATTCGATAGCTCATGAACCACTTTCGATATACTAATAAAATTCATAGAGGCCAAGCAGAGATGTTTTCGGGTGATGTTACAGATGATCGGCCTCCTAGGCTTAAAGGGGGTTTATGGGTGTGCCTCCAAAAGTTGGTTACCTCGTGCATAAAATTTTTTGAAAATATAAAATGTTTGTTTATTACTAAGATTTTTTTGAACTTAAGTAGCAGTGAAAAAAAACCAAGGTCTTCATTGGGAATCGAACCCACAACCCTCAGTCTTGTAAGCTAGTACAATACCTACTAGCCTACAGGGGCACTTACTTTGGTAGAAAATCGGGCAAACAATTTTTTACTAATTTTTGAGGTGGTGTACTTATTTATATTGGGGATATTATTCTAAGGTATTAGATGCACTCTCAGTAAGTGAGTTTGGTTCTGATAGCATATTTCGTTAAAATATTATAACCCTCTGATTACGAAGCTGTAAAAACTGTCGTTTTTTAGTATATTTCGTTAAAAGTTGGTATGCATTTTTTGCTTATATAATTGAAACTTTCTTCGGTACTAGTACAGCAAATGTAAATAAAGGAAAAATTGCATCAACAATTGTAACGGCCTATCCAAATCTAGCCGATTTTAAAATTTAAGAATTACATCAAAATTCCTCACAGTGCAATGCATCGGTTAAAAAAGTAGATTAATAACGCTCCATCCCAAGGCTGCCTACTTTAAAAAGGATTTGACAGCCCCGTGGTTAACAAAGCCCGGCTGACCGCTTTTTTTATAAAAAAAATTTTTTTTGGAAAATTCCCCGTTTAAGGAATTAAATGTTAAAATGAAAAAACCTAAATTTTATTTTGCTATTTGATTAAAGGCTCTGTTGTATATATTGCCTGAAATTTTTGTAAAAACCTCTTAATCCGCTTAGGTTTTGTAGCAATTTAAACAACTATGTCAACGTGAAAATTACAGTATTAAAGGTAAACTACACCTAAAAATGCGACGCGAAAAATAAAATAAAAATAAAAATAAATTGTTAATCTAGAAGTCATAAGCTTTCCTCTGATGTTATTTACTTGAGCATATATCTAAATTGTAGGGGCTGCGCAACCTCGCCTTCTACTGAGTTTTCTCTCTTTTTATATGTAAAAATTAAAAAGGGCTGATGGTCCGTAACTTCACTCAAAAACATCTCTGTTTGGCCACTGTTAAATTTCATTAGGGTATCTTAAGTGATTCATGAGCTCCCGGGTTATTTCCAGAAAAACGTTTTCAAAGCACTGTACGACAGCAGGAAATATTAAATAATAGCAAAATAGAGCCATTTTCTTAGTTGTCTTCAGTATTCCATTTTATTAATTTCAGTTTGAATTTCAAATAAAAACAATTTCAAACTGTTGATTTGTTAATAATAAAAACTGGACAATACAAATGTTTGCGAAAGCAATACAAGTTCTAATACAAATATGAAACACTCAGACACTTTAATTAATTTTATTTATGCTGAATTTTTTTGCTTTATATAATTTCGAAAACATAAATTTTTACATATGTATACAAGTGAATTTTGTTTTAATTGTGTAAGTAAACAATTTGTTTACCACAATTGAAACTCTAAAACATGCAGTTGTACTACTAAGTGTAACATTTTAAAAATAACCCACAAAGTAAAGCACATACTTGAATCTTATAATAGAAACAAAAAAATAAAACTTAAAAATCACTTTTATGAGATAAAATCACCTCTTTATTGTACCAAAGACTACCAGCAAGGGTTGGAAAAAACAAACTGTCAAAATGAATAAATTTTGAAAGTGATTTTGCAATACAAACCGAATACATTTGCCTCTATTTTTTAATTATTTGGTTTAATTTTCTATTATTTCAAAAAAGTTCTTCTCAATTATCGTATTATTTTATCGTTTATTTTATATTTACATAAAACACTTCTCTCATAAAATACCGCCCCCTGTAAAGAAAAGTATCGAAACGTGCTTGTATACTGACAACTATTTGTATCTTTATTCTCTACAATCCGCATTCATCTCTGTTTTTTAATACCTTGACGCTCATCACTACTACTGTAAGCCGGAGATGCGTTTTAATGATTTCCCTTTAAAAAGATCCAGTTATTGAAAATTTTATCACAATATTGTCTCGTTATATTCGAAAATATTCGAAAGCCATTTAATATAGATTAAGTGACTCTGGTGTAAAACACTATTCGTTAAAGTAAAATTCAGCTGTCTTTTTTTACCAAAGAAACTCTGCTGTTATTTTCTGGCATATCCCGCTTATATATCCATGGATATATATGAATGTATATTTTATAGTCCCTTGGAACTTGAGTTGTTTATATGTAGCCTTCGAGTGTACTTTCCACCAACTAGCAGCTGTCTGGGTGCTTTTGCCTCTTTTTACATGTAAAAGCACCAAACGCTAAAAGATAAAACTAACACATTTTTCACATAAAGGACCCTTTATCCTTCTATACTCGTTTGAGGTTGTTTGGTGATTATATTTATCTCCAACTTTTAAATCAGTTTCCCTGACACTGCTGCTCTACAACATTTTTATTGCAATAAACTGGGCGTAACTAAATTCAATTAGATGGCTCAATTACTCGTTTTTCAAACATTTCGCAGCGGAGAAATTGGAATAATTTCCATTAGTGCATCAGGGACTTTGGTTACATCACCTTAATCTGTGACTAATTGGGCTTCCTAATCTCAATCGATTATTTCTTCCCTATTTTCAGCGTCACTTGTTTTTGATATCTAGTTTTTTGACATATTTGTAGTAGATGCATTGGCACTTATTACAATGAATTAAATATCGCAAGGTTACATTTCAAAGAATTTGTGATATTTTTAGACCGCAATTAAGAATTTAGTCGTTAAATTCGAGCCGACTAGATACAAAATGAGCGAACACGAATGCATGTTCGACCGGGTCATTCAATTGAAAGCATCGCAGCCGTGTGCTAAAGTGTTGAAGCAGATCCAAATTTGTCAATTCCTCGACGTTCTCAAAAATTAGGATTATCCAAATTGTTAGAGGAATTGAAGCCGAACGATCATTCACATCGCCGTTGATTCCCCCAATTCATTCAGGAACAATTGGCTGATTTTTCTAAAAAAACCTTTTTTTCAGACGAAGCCCATTTTCGCTTGTCAGCGTATATCAACAGGCAAAATTGTCGCCTTTTGGTTTCTGAAAATCCTAGATCGATTATTGAGAAGCCCTTGCATGCTCAACGTGTCACTGCATGGCAAGCGTGATTGTGCCATTTTTCTTTAAAGATAACGCTGAAATGCGGTACGGTCAATAGATCACGCTATCGTGAGATGCCAGCGGCTTAATTTTGGTCTATTATTAAGGACGTGGATATTATTGGCATGTGGTTTCAGCAGAATGATGCCTTATGTCACAAAGCCATTGAAACGTCCAATTGATTGCAAACCAACTTTCCCGATCGCTTAAACTTGTGACCAAAACTTCTTTTTCGCAAACGCAAATTGCAAGTATATTTTCAATATCACTCAGTGTTATTCCAGCTTTAAGTTAGTAATTTTGTTGCGTAGATAGTCTTAATACTGAATAAAAGTATTGCGAACATTTTCTTCTAAGCTTATTTTTTTTCTATCATTTCTTTATTGTAATTTTACTGTGAATTTTGCTAAAATAAATTTTAATATTTTTTCTGTATTTTCTTAAAAATAATAAAAAACGTATGTCTATTTTGAGTTATGTAGCACACACTGTATTAAAACTATTTACAAATGTTAAAATTAATGGTAACAACTGCTTAAAACCTCCACTACTTGTACTTTAAACACAAAATAAAAATATTACAAATGTAAATGGTTGAGTTATAAACAAACAAATAGACAGACGCACAAAAAACTAACAAACATGTTGTGATGTGCTGATGTTTATTTGTTAAGTATTTTGGATGCTTAGCTACTGTCTGAGCACCACTAAATAAACACAGTGGGCAACCTTTCACTCTGCATACAAATTATGAAATTATTTCCTTTCAAAAGGCAAAAGAAAATGAGTTGTTTTGTGATTATTATGAATATGACAGCTTCATTTTAGATATATGACTACACATGTATATGGTGTAGTTATCTAACAAAAAAATCTTAAATTCAGCTAACAAACCCACAAGTGGTTGTTGCTACAAACAAGTACAATAAGTATTGAAAGCTTAAAACAGATAGAAAACAAATGCTTCCTTAGTTTTGCTGCGAGGTGCACCACATAAACCACACAGTAGTTATTCTTGAAATTTGCGTAGGCTGTACTGTTAAATACTTCTTTCGGTTAAAATATTTTTTTTTGTGATTTTCAACTTCAAAAATATTTTTTATATTTGGAAAAGAAAAGATTTAGAAATCTAGATGTATTTTCATGTCCGCCTGTCTTTTCATCTGTCTAAATGTCTTGTTTTGTTTTGCAACACTTTGTTCCTTTCAACTTCCAATGAAAACAAATAAATTGTTTATATTCAGTTGTTCGTTATATTGTTTGTTGTTATATTTACATTTGTATGTTATTTGTTTGTTTAAATGCATTGTGTTACTAGTTGTTTTTTTTTGTTTTGTTAACTAGAGGACCTTAATTTGATCAACTTGTTATATTCTTTGTACTATTTATGACGAGTTTATGTCTTTGTTGCCAAAATTAATAAAATAAAAGAATCATAAATTTTACTGCGAGAAGTTTAAAAATAAAATAAAACAAAAATTTTAAATTATTAAAATTTAAATTTAATAACATTTCAAACTTAAACTTATCATAGTTTAAGTATTCACAAATTTTTATTCAAAATTTTTACCTCTTTAGTCACTTTCACCTTCTTTTTGGAAAGGTGTAGAATAGAGGAGGGATACAGTAAAGAGAATTCATATGCAGTAGATTAATATCAGAAAACCAGGATGCTGTGATATAAAGTAATATGAAAAATTTTTACACATATCGAAAAAGTTAATGCTCACTGAAAACAGAATTCCATTAAATGAGCAAATTCATGACCAAAAAATTAATTGAAACAGCAATTATTGTGTAATTCGTTAAATTAATTGCATAAGTTCGTTTACCTAAAAAAAAAATTATTTTCACAACTAGTAAAAACAAAATTAAACCCAAGGACTCACTGTGCATTTTACACACTGCGTAGTTTTCTAAGAAATCTTATACATGCAAGGCAACAGCAATACGTTTATAAGAAATTCTACGGAATATGATAAACAACGGAAAACAAAAATAAAACACACAGATAAGCAGGTGCCTAAACTAAATGATAATAACAACAACATGGGGTGATGTCAAAATGGAATATTCTTGTATATGCGAGAAACGCTTAAAACAAATATATAAGCATCACTTCCTCTCCGGGGGCACATTTATCGGTCTTTACAGAATACTTGACTATCTAGACCTGTGCTGCTGGGGGTATAAGGGAGCCCAGTCCTCTGAAAGCAAGCAGGAAGTCAACTGGAAACTCCACGTTTTATCCACGGGAATCAGTAAGCCCCAGAGTTTCCACTATTTGTCTCTTTATACTTTTAGCTGTTTCTCTGACTGATTATTGAGGTTGGCCCTTCGGGAGTATCGTGGTGGTTGTGGTATTGCAGCCCCAAGCATTAACTGATTATGGTGGCCAGGATCATCTCGCCTTTAATCACACCAACGGGTGAATGATCCAGATCCAGTGAGCATGCTAGTCATGTGTTCTGGACAGGAGTTGGATACTCTCCAGCTCTTCAGCAAGGAGTAGTGGTTTGCAACCCTGCTTTGGAACCGCTGAAATTGCAACTAGGAAAGACCTGTTGCTAGAATTAGTCCTCGACTTCCTAGGGCGTAAATGACGTTGCTTTTCATTCTCAGTGGTTTGACCACCATCTGATTAAGGCCTACGGCTAGATACAGATGTAAAACTTATCACGAAATATGAGCACCACTTGCTAGGCAAATGAATTAATTCAAGTTGAGCCATATGTGAGTAAAGATAACAAAGTTGCCATCGTGTTTATTTTGTGTGTATTGAAAATAAATCAATCGGTTAATTTTATTTAAAACTCTAAAGTGCTGTGTTATTATTTTCCAATAAGAGAACTCCATAACGTTTATTAAAAGGAATAAACGTAATACTTAAATAAAACAAGTGTTAAAATCAATAAAAACAGCAATGAAACTTAAAGTTCATTTAATTTAATAATTTAAAATTTTCATTCTTCCATTATTTAAAGACAGCAGGACTGTTTCACTTAACCACATTGACTAACAAAACATTTTGCCATTTTATATAATGTTGGTGAATTTTGATCATAATGAGAGGTGATTATTGCAACGTCGATCGTCGAAAAGGGAGAGGGTAACGATCTTCCCAATTTTCTCTGCACTTTTCAAGGTGATGGAAAGTATATTTAATATTTACTTTGTGAGCTATCTAGATTCCAACAGCTTACTTAGTGACCGGCAGTATGGCTTCCGTATGGGGTCTGTACTAATGATTTATTGACCTTCATTTTTTTAAATGAAAATTAATCATTTTGTCGAAGTGTGGCATGTCTTTTCTGAAAATTTATTGTTTTAGATATCGTTGATATGTCTCTCGATTTATGCACAGTTTTCTTAGGGATGTCACTAAACGTGTTGTTATAGATTGGAAATCCTCAAATAAATTCAATATTGGTTTAGAGGTAACCCAAGATGCCCCTGTAGGCTAGTAGTTAGTGGTCTAGCTTACATAACTGGGCGTTACGGATTCGATTCCCAACAAAGACCTTGATTTTTTTTCACTACAAATAAAAATTGACTGTTGGTGGGGCTGCTCAGTGATGAAGGCATAGTCACTGGTCACTGAGCTGTCTTATACGATAGTTAATTTCCGATACTATCCTTCTACTTTTACCACCTTTCGCATCTCTTCTCTATTCCTTTCCTAAAAGATGTAGCACGGTACTTGACTAAATACGCATCGTTGCCTGAAGTGCTACTTCTCATTTAGAAAAGAAAGAAAAAGAAATTCTCTTTCTTTTCCTACTCTATTTCTTACCTTTTTTTTAATGACCCTCTATTTTAAGCTTCAAGCTCTATTTTTGCTATCGCAGATGAAAGTAGCATAGGAAAAAGACTTCTAATGATACCGCCAACCTGGCCTTTCTGGCAATGGGATATAGAGAACTGGGTACAATTCAATGGTAAAAACTGAGTACTGTGTGCTTTTGCTAACGCATCTGTACTGATGTGTAGTATGCAGTGGAATTAGCATGTTTTTCTGCTCATAAAACAAGTACCCAAGTGCATTAGCTTTCTGAAACGGTGTAAGCGATAATCACTCTATCTGATCCCCTTATTATTATGTCAACTTTCTCAGACCGTAAGTGGAATACAACCCTTTTATATGAACCGGTGCTTCAAAGATTGTTTTGGAATTACTTGACCGCGTGCAGGAGAGAGGGAAGAGGCTCATCGACAGTAGGGTACTTAGCTCTATTAACTCACTGGAGCATTGACGCGACGTGAGATATGTTTCATTGTTTGCCCGTTAGGAGGACGGAATGTGCTCTAATAAAATTAGAGAAATTTTTCCCGAAAGCTGATTTTTCGTACCTTTCTTCACGAATAGTACTCCTCTTTCTAGTCGATTAGCCAATAAACCGAAAAGAGAATTCCCTTTTAAGTTTGTATGTAGAATAAAGTCCTGCCAAAAATTTTGTTATCATTTTCAAGATGCAAAGATTTTTTTGCTCTGTAATTTGATTAAAAGTTAAGCGAATATATTTCTTTTAATGATTCTTTACGTTTGGAAAAGTCCAGCCTGGAAAACATAATACAAAAAATGCTTTTGTGATGTTTAATTGAATCGAACGTATATTTTTTTTTTGCTCTTTAATAACTGAAATGTGATTAGAATTTGTGTGAAGAAACCTTTGAACAATTAACTCCAAAATTATGCTAAAGGATAATGTGTTCCTAAATGGGCACAGCTCGCGTTTAAGCATTGTTTTTGTTCTACCCTTATAGCTTCCATGATCCTTGATATAATATCAATGACATTGGTCTCAGAGAGCAAATAATTTATTAATTATTAAAAGTTGATCATAAAACTCGCTTAATATGGGCTCTGCTATACAAAATATATTGAAATAGAGATGCGGGAATAAATAAAGGATAACGTCAATATACGCAAACGGTATCCAATTAAAAAGGCGACCAGTAAACCGCCAACATTCTTTAAAATATTGTGAAATAAATCTAAATAAGATCTTAACATCAACATGCCTCCTGGGCCGGATGGGTTTCCAGCACTGCTCTTGAAACAGTGATCTTTGTAGCTAGCACGTCCGTTAGCAGCCCTTTTCAGCACATTGCACCTTGCCGGTGGATTTTCAAGAGCTAATGTAACGCCAATACTCAAAAAAGCTGAGACTAACAATCTTAAAAATTACCGGCCAATTGCAATTTGTTTTGCACTTTTTAAAGTGATTACGTGTTAAGATTTACATCGTTACCTAGCCAAGTGGCCATAACACGATGGAAGATCAAACCACTTTGGATGATATGTAGTGAGCACCCACGTCCTAGGAAGCCAATGGATATCACTATTCAACAGGTAATTCCTAGTTGGACCTTCGAAACGGAGCAGCACCCCCATTCCTTGCTAGACAGTTGAAGACTGTCCAGAATACATGACTCACCATATTGTTGATCAAAAGTGAGATGGTCCCGACTCCTTAATCATTTCGTAAGGACCTGCGAAACAAAACCCACCACGATACTCCCTGGAGGGCTAACCTCAATAATCAGTCAGAGAACAACAAAAGCTGAACCCTGGGGTTTTGGTGAGATTCCATTAAAACATAAGAAATCTCATGGAATCTCACCATTAAGACATATCAATGTGCCGCCGGGGGGGATTTTTAAAGTGATAGAAGATATGATTATTATTAGGTACCTGCAGCCCAAAGGCTTACTTAGCGAACGACAGCATGGTCTCGCAGTAGCCGCTCTACGTAAGAGGCAAATTCAAAAGTGCCCCAAAGTCTGATTTGAAGTTGCTTGACAGCGTGGAGAGGGCCAAGAGGCTCATTGGGGACAGTATAGTATTGGTTCCCTAGAGCATCGATGCAATGTGGGTTGTATTTCACTTTTATATTGTTACTACAATGGTGGGGCTCTAATGAAATTAGTGAACTTGTTTCCGTTACTTGCACTTTTTTGCGTTTAACACGCTTTTTGCTAAGAACCCATCCATTTGTGATTGATTGCCCAGTGAATCGCCGTGAATTGTGATGTCAATATAATTTTGAACTTTATATAATTTTTCTCTAGGATTGCAACCGTATCCTTAATTTAATAATAAAAATTATAATTTTGGATATTAAATTTAAAGCTATTAAGTTAGTTTAATGTGATGATTTTAATAACAAAAATGGTTGAGTGTTTATTTTCTAGTTATAACTCCACCTAAAATTTCTGGGCTTTCTTATGTCATTGTTCACTCCTTCAACCTAGATAAGATCATCTGCGTTTGCTAGTGTATGAATAAGTATATTATTTATTACTTAATTTACTGCAAATTGACGTTACATGTGAAAATAAATGACTCATGGTATATTGCAATACAATGTCACTGCAAATATTATAAATGTCGTTATTGTCAATGATGGTATAATTAATCTAGATAAAGTGTTCTATCCTTCTTTATTGTTATTATTACCGCAGCCAAAAAGGACAAGTAGTTTTGTTACACCCATTGTTACTTTAAAATATAACACCATTAAATAATAGGGTTAAAACTGAATATTTTTTACTTCCAAGTTGTGTATGCATACATTAAATTTAGTAAAAAATAAATCTTCGTCGCAGTAGAAAGCGATGACTTTTACTTTCACAAGCTAAAATTCTCTAAAGCTTTTTGGCAAGATGTATCTCATTCAGCAAAGACAGGATATGTTGCTAATTTGGTTTTAAATATTTCTTTTTCATAAGAAATTATTAGAAAAATTCAGTTTTGCCAACATTTTTATTCTTTTTCTAATTTAAAATGCTGTTGGGTATGTAAAATTCGTTACAGCCATACACAACGTTATTACTTGTTTCTACTAACGACGTGACAAATATATTTTTGTTTTTGCTTTGTTGCATTTTACACTTTGTGTTTCTAGTCGAAATGCAAAGCATTTTTTCGAATACAAAATGTAGCATGAATGTTTTATAAATGAAAACAGTTGCAACAAAAGTTGTTGTTTGAATTGTAAACATTTGCAATTGTGGTAATTGAAAATCGATTTGTCTGTGGGTGGGTCTTAACGATTCGTTACTTTTGTTGTTGTTATTATGTTGGTTTTTCGTTTGACATTTGAAACAAAATACTTATAATGCGCTTTCGTTATCGTGCCGCTAATTTGTTTAAAAAGCCAAAGTCAAAGAATTGTTGCTGATGGTATTAATAAGCTAAAACAAGGGGTTGAGGTGAAAAGATAAAATTTCACTTTAACACTTAATGCATTTCGTGTTTAAACAATTTTACTAATTATTATAATTGAAATGCACTTATAATAACACTTGGTTTTAGAATACCCTTAATACACTTATAGATAGAATTAATTTTAGGATACCCTTAAACAGAGCTGGAAAAACTATTACTAAAATAGATCTTTAAGATGCCGTTTTACAACTGCACAAAGAATAGCATGTTGTTTGCTAATGGTTTTTATTAATTTAAATTATTAACTCAATTTGGCTTAGGTTCAAATACATATGAATTTTAGTTGTTAAGAACGACAAATTATTTAAAAATTTTTGTGCCACCTTTTAAAGAAAGCAGAGAAAATTAAAGGCAAACAAAATGTAGTGCAGATGAATGCCTTTATCCACCATTAGCAATTTTCGTATTCTTCTATCATAGCTTATGTACATTCGAAACATTATTTATTTTACCAACTAAATTGATAAACAAAAGTATGAGGAATATTTATAATCAATTAGTATTAATTTGGTTCTACAAAAAGCACATACGATCCAAAACTTTTTGAATTGTAAATTGTCACACTTACTTGTCTTTGCTATTTGCTAATAATCGGTTCAGCAAGGAATGCAAAATATAAAATTTAAATTAACTATGTTAATGGAAAGTAAGTCTTTGGTTTTTATGACCCTTGAAAAGCGTGATAGAGGTATAACTAATAGATATTCTAGTTATATTTTTTTAATTGAAAGTAGCAAGGATGACATGTACTGAGAAAGAGACGGCGAAAAACGAATTTTTGTACAATTAACCAATGTTCTGGTTAATTCAGTACGTCAATATATCATTGTGAATCCCATTTCTACCCACTGCGTTCCCGCTTGATCCTTACTTCACTACATAGAATTAGTCTTGCTTATATAGCATCAACATCCAATATTTGCATGTCTGTAGTGCTACGCTAAATGTTAAACAATGCTGCACATTCATAAATAATATGGGCTATCGGCTTAGTCCTTTTAGTCATTATTTACCAATTTTCACGACCTGGCAGATATTAATTTTAAAGTAAATTGATTTAGACATACTTTCGAAAGGAGTTATCCTAATCTATTGCCACTGGATTCCCCCAATAACCTTAAAAAAGCTTTTCAAAGACACTGCACCAATTTAGAGTTCGTTGAATCTTATTAAAACAGTCTCCTTGCATAGAATCGAACCTTTTACTAGTCTTCACTACAAGAGATATAAGTTAAACTTCTGAAAACGCTGTCAGCTACAGCTAGCAATTTTGTATCTTCCAAGCAATGGACGCCTAAATATGTAACGTATATACTAAAGTTTTTCAGTTAAATAAAATTATAAATAAAATATCGTGAAAGTAATTTCTTAAAGAATCAAGGCATATAAAAAAGAAATCACTACAGTTGGCAAAACACGTCCATCAAAATTTTAAATTTATTGGTTTAAAATTAGGAACTGAAATAGTAAAATATTTAAATACTGTTGGCATAAGAAATTTCAGTTTTCAAAATATTATATTCATAGAAGAAAGCGGTGTTGGGGTGTGTTATTCACTCAACCATTCCGAACAAAATTTAGCAGCAAGTGTTTATAAGTTGACATGAGAGAAGAACTATGTCAATTAGTAAAGACCTCAACACACTTAGTGTTGCTCAAAACTGCCATGTGGCACGCGTATTTATTTTCATTATCTGAACAGCATAACATATATATATTATGGATTTTTCAGAAACAAGTTTGTTTTTCAATTGTGACAACAAAGAAATATGATAGTTTTCCTTTTTTGACGTGCATCTAGCAATTATTGGGAATTAATATTAATTCACTTTCGCAGAAAAATCGCATTAAAATAATTATGTTATATGTTATATTTCATTTACATTACATTAATATTATATTTTCGAAAATTTGGTCTTAAATTTGAATCGATAGGCTCGATATAAAATGTTCGAAAACCAACGCGTGTTCGACTGATTCGTTCAACAAAAACCATCGCAGCCGTGAGCAACAATGTTGAAGCAGAAATAAATTTGTCAATTCTTCGACGTTCTCAACAATTGGGGTTATTAAAAATGGCCACATGCCGAATTTTGCGTAAAAATTTGACTTGGAGCCCTACAAGATTTGAGTGGTGCAGGAGTTGACGCCGATTGACCATTCACATCGCCGTATATTCGTTCAACTAATTCAGGAAAAACCGGCTGGTTTTTTCGAAAAATCATTTTTTCAGACGTCACCTGTCGGGGTATGTCAATAAGCAAATTTACCGCATTTGGGCTTCTGAAAATCGTAAAGCAATTATTTAAAAGCCTTAGCATGCTCAACGTGTCACTGTATGGTGCGCTGTTTGGTCCGGCCGCATGATTGGGCCGTTTTATTTCGAGAATAAGGCTGGAAATAAGGTACGGAGAAGTCGGAATAATGCCAGTAAACAAAACGGTAAAAACCGAAATCCTTGAAAATATTAAATAATTAAAATAAAATGAATTCGACTGTAAAATCCTTGTAAATCCTTGAAGATATTAAATAATGAAACTGAATGAACTGGAGATTAACAATACTACAAATTCATATTTAAAATCTTTAGAAAAGGAGAGCGGGCATATAAAATATTTTGGAAAAGAAATTTAAATTGAAATTGAACAGGAAAAATTTGGGAGAATTTGGTGAAGAGAGGATTGCTAACATTGAGTGACTGCTGCGGGCAGTGGAAATTCACATAAAAGGAGAGAATACAAGATAAACTGAGTAGCTAGAGAGCTGAGGGAATTGGAATAAATAAAAAAGACAAATGAGATAAGTAATACTAATGAATAGAGTAAAGAATTATTTGTAGAAGTAGAATAGAGATTATTTATCAAAATAAAACTTTAAAAGAGAGAGAGAGAAATATTTTGACTTGAGAAAATTCTTTGAGTGAAAGTATATTTTCAAGAGGAAAAATCTAATAACATTTTTATTAAAAGCGATTAAATATCTGTAATATATCTAATTTGAAATTTAATATTATAATTTAGAAATCATTTGGAGGAATTTTTAAATATGTTATTTTCACATTATTACATTGAATATCTTGAATATATAATTTTTTTTTCTTTTGTTGTTTATAAATCTTTCATTCTCTTACCTATTATCTAAATACGTTTATAATTTTAATTTTGTAACTGGTTTCAAAGTTTTGTAATCACTGGTAATTTGGAAATGGAGTTGAGAAATATACTTATACTTACAGTAGAAGATTTAAAATGGAAAACAGAGGAATTGGAACTTAATTCAACTGCTACAAAGGCTGACTTATAGGAGGGACTCATTAGACATTTCGGTTTACTAAATGATGCTGGTAACGACTCGGAGTTTGGCGATGCAGCTTCAGTAGTGGGTGCAGCAGCAACAGTACACTCGCATTTCATTTTAAGCGATATTGAAGATTCTGTTTCAAAATTTGCATGGAAAAACTCCCATGACATAGAGTCATGGATACAGGAGTTTAAAGGTTGTACGAATGTGTTAAAATAGGACCAGCTACAATATTATATTTACGTTAAACAGTTGTTAATAGGAGAAGCAAAAACTTTCATTAGAAGTCAGTCTGGTGTAAAGATTGAATTTGTAGAAAGTTTAGAAATATATAATTAAAGTCATATATGATCTAGGTGTCTTACTTGAACCTAAAATGAATTTTATACAACACATTTCATTTACAATAAATAAAGACTGTACTGTCTTGGGATTTATAAAACGCTGGGGTAAATAGTTTAGCGACCCTTATATAACGAAACAATTGTATACATCTTTAGTTAAACCTATTCTGTAATATGGCTCTATAGTTTGGGAACCAACCTACAATGTGCGTATTAATGCTGCTGTTGAATCTGTTTAGAAACAATATTTACAGTTCTATGGCTTGCATTGGAATATAATAGCATACTATCTCATAATAATAGACTTGCTTTAATTAAACTAGAATAATGTTGAAGGTCAGTTTCGTCCTTAATTTTATTAAAGAAAATGTAGCGAGTCAATTTTTAATAAGTAATATCCGTTTTAATGATCCATCACGTCCTACACGTAAAATTATTTCGCTATCCATATGAGTTTACAGAGCTAACTATGTTAACTGGGATCCATTATTAAAGATTTTTTTTGAATTTAATAAATATAACGTTTAACCTCTTATAAACGTTTGTTGTGAGTTCTTTATTGCAAAATAAATAACACCAATTTTTAGAGTTTTTATATTAATAACAAATTTATTTACTTTAACTGCACAAACTTGATACTACAGAACAATTTACTTAAGGTGCAAATCTTTACTTCACGAGGTTTATTTGTACACTAACTAACTATATACTCAGACGTTGCCCTTTTATATTTGTCCACTAGAAATTTAGAAAAATTCTTCTACTCCCTTTGTATCACATTTTGTTGTTGTATATTGTCTGTGTGTATTTTTGTTTTTATACTGTTATGATAAAGTTTCTTCTTGGAATTTATTTTAAGATATTTGCTGTTGTCTCGTATAGATAAGTTATCTGAGAAAACTTACTGTTTTGTTGTTGTCTTCCATATAACAAATTTCTACGCAGTTAGTAAACAGAAATTTGTTATTGTTTTGCGTGTATAAAATTTCTAAGCAGCTTGTAACGAGAAATTTGTTGTTGGCTTGTATGCATAACTTTCTTGACAAGCCACGCAGTTAGTAAACAACATACTCAGTAGTTTACTTTATTGCTTAATTATTTTCTTTTAAAACTTAAGCAAGACACAATTTATTGATTATTATCTTTTTATATTATTATTATATTTTGCTTTTGGAATAATTAATATTGTTAAATGTATTTATGTATTGTTGTTAGAGCCTGTAATGATATTGAATCTATAAAGTAGGTAAATAAATAAATAATTCTTGATGTATTGGGATGCAATTCAGAATACGAGTTCTGAATTCTTGATTTATAACAAATTTTCTTAAACTCACTTAATTATAATTATGATTTAACCCCAAGTCAAAAGCATACACAGAAAACAGATTGGATAAAAATCGGTTAATATTTTCTAAAAATAATAAAATATAATCCTGATACATTTTTTATGTTAATAACTAACAAATGTACAAATAAATGTTAAGAAACCTATTGTGTACTTTTTAAAAAATTAATGTTGTAAAAATGTAGTAAATATTGTTATAGGCTGTAAGGGTATTGACGAAAATAGACAAGTAAACAAAATTAAAAAAAAGAAAAACTAGCTACTGTAACTTATCTTTAAATCCATTATAAGAGAGGACAGAATAATATATAAAATTATAAAACCACAAAATAATGATGAAAATTAAAAAATAATAACAATATTGGCCTCTTTATATTTTCTGACAGTAATCACATTCCTCTAAACAGTAAGTAAGCAAAACTTTTTTATAAATAACATTAAATATATTATGCTAACTATAACTATACTTCTTTTCCGGCTGTAATTAAAACTAATATTAACTTAATCTATCATTCTAAATATCCTATCTGGAAAGAACATGATATTTATCTTGAACACATGATGCTTCTAATTAATTATTTTTTAATGTTTTATCCATATCAAGGTTACAATACAAACTAGAAAGCAATTTAATCATTTAACATACCTTCAGTTATTACATTGTTGACAACTTGTTAGTCAAATTAATTATGTGAACGGGAAAACAAGTATCATCGAAATCAAGCAATGCGAATAGTCGCAAGAATCTAAGATAAACATTTGAAAATGCATACGTAGGAGCTTTGGGTTCTTAAATCAACTTAGTAATCAGATATCTTATTACAAGTTGGGTATAACAAGTTCATTGAATTTAAGTATAGAAATTTTTGTGAAGAAAACTATTTATTTACTGGTTTAAAAATACATACAGGCAATGTGATGATTACGCTAAACACGCCTAAAATAATAATAAGCCTTAAAACGCTTTACAAATATACTTAAAATTTACTATGCTTTTGCATAACAGTTTGATTTGATTATTAAGGAATCTAACATTTTAAGTGCATGTCCCTGCAAAAAAGAGTAAATAAGAAGTTGTCTCTAGTTTTATATTTTTGGTGGCCCTATATTTTATTCTCTTCAATTGTTTGTGGTCGGTCGAAAGTGATTTGATAATTAAGCTCCCAAAAGCTATATTATAAGACAAAGAATTGTAGCGTATTGTAAAATCATCCAAAGATAGCTGTTTTTTTTAATATGATGATTGTAAAGGGAAGTACTTAGTAGAAGATTATAACAAGATCAAATTACATTCAACTCAAAAAATTTTTCATATTTTTAGTTGTGCTTAAAAAGCATTGCAGCTTCATATATCTTGAGTTTGGTTGATATTTTGCCACAATATTATTCGATTCATCGTTTACATACCTTTTTGATACAGCTCCCTCTATACGAAGAATTAAGTTATTATTTTTTAGCTAATTTTTATTTGGACATTTTTTTTTCTATTATATAGGCGTTTGATAAAGTTTACCACGGTACACTAGTATTGAAACGGTGGTAAGTTCATTAGACTTATATTTAGATTTCTCAGTGATTATACTCTTCGAGTTATAATAAATGGAATCTAATGAAGATAAATTAAGAGGTAGCATAGGGTTTCGTCCTTTCTACTGCTCTATTTTTAACATTGTTAAACTTCCAACACTGTCAATTATTTCGCAGATGATAGTTGGATATCCCAATAGTTAGCATTTCGTCATAGGCAAGTACTTTTGTTAACTGAGACAATGCGAAGGCACATGGCTATCAAGACCTTTTGGCAATGTGATTTTGTAAAGGTGCTTTTGTATGTTACCTTATCAATAATTGTGAATTCTTGGCAACTGAATGCGATGTTTTTTTATTTTATTAATATATAGTCTATGGCAGTTGTCTTCCTTTCAGACTTTTAGTTTAATTACAAAAACAATAAAGACAAAAAATTCATTACATTATAAGATTGAGTCTAAAAATAGCAATCATAACGAAGCAAAAGCAATCAACTTCAAAGATTATGTGTTCAAGAACACAATTATTTCATGTTTAATTCTAGGAACACTGGTAGAGAAATCGATGAAGTTATAAAAATCATTAAAATCAGAACACATTCTACGGAAAGGATCATCATTAATAAAATTTTGACGATAAAATTTAAGATGCAAAAGATTATAATTTCTTTTTGGCCGTCGAGGAATGTTAAATTGTATATTCTTCAGGAGAAAGCCAGCGCAAATATCACCATTTATTAAATTTATCAGAAACGTAACACTTAGCATAGTTCTACGACTCCGCAGCATTGGTAAACCGATCATCCGATAGTTTTCGATGGAATAATCATATGTTACCAAAAGCAGCATATAATTATCTTGACTTTTAAACACAGAAATAGCGCCATTCACTTCAGCTGATCTTATACTTTCTACGGCACCTTTATTAGATCAAAAATGGGCCGTGTACAGGAGAGAGCAATAAGTCTAATCGATGAATCGTTATCGTGTCGTTATTATAATTATGGATTCTTGGCACTTGAATGCGATGTCCGGAAGAATAAGCATATTTTCGCGAAAGAACCATTTAATTGTCTTGAATTTTTTAAAATAGTACAAAGCTCCCATTCAGTCCAGTGGATCTACTACTTTCTACGGCAATGCGGCTAATTGATGATAGTTAGTTATCTATGAAACTTCATCGTGTTTTTATTACAACAGACTGTGCTCTAATGAAATCAGACCATAATTTCGTTTGTGCAACAAGAGGACTTCCCTTTATGATCGTAAGAGCTTTATATCGTACTTCTCATTACAAAGATAATTATACAAAGGTCTTTACTACTCCCTCTATGCTCCCTCTTGAATTCTAGTTTCCTAGTAAACACAATTCTTTTTACGAGTATCATCCGCTGGGTCCTGGTCCTACATAAAAAAATGTCACGTTCCATATCATGGAAACGCTTATGTGTATGTATTTATTTTCTTACAGAGTTATATTTTTAAAGTAGTATACGGAAATTTGTAACTAACAGGTTGTTTAAAAAAGTATCTAGTATTAAGTGTTTAGGGCCTTTTTTAGAGTTGAGTTTCCATGTCTAATGTCTTTTTATAGTTATCCCTGAATACTATGTAGAACTTTTCTAAGGCTTCATATATGCAATTGTCACTTGCCATTATCATATTGATGTTGTCTTTATCAGATATAACTATATGCCAAATATGTTATTAAAATGTTAATGTTTAATATAGATATGTAATACTATTAATGCTAAATATTGATTAGAATATTCTAACGCAGACCCTGCATCCAAAAGTAAAGAAAATATATTTGTTTTTATAAGCAGCAATATTTATTTTGTGCTTGATTCCTTTTTTAAATAAATATTTCATGATATTCTCACAAAATATTTATTTAAATAAAAATAAAAAATGAAATGTATTGTAATGGGGGAGAGCATATCCATATTGCAATTTCACTTTCGCTCACAAAGCTCATCAGTGAATTTTACCCCAATATTGTATAGAAAAACCTAAAAGTCTTATATCCAAAACCAAACTGATTTTATGAGAATTTTACCATAAAATCAACATAGCATAGACAGCAAGACTCAAAGACACTTTCATATTGCATATGAATGGTTTCCAATGGCAACCCTTATGTAGAAATGATTGAAAATAAACAATGTTTTTTTGTTTTTTGTTTTTTGAAATGTTTTGTAGTGTTTGTATGAAAGTGTCTTTGAGTCTTGCTGTCTATGCTATGTTGATTTTATGGTAAAATTCTCATAAAATCAGTTTGGTTTTGGATATAAGACTTTTAGGTTTTTCTATACAATATTGGGGTAAAATTCACTGATGAGCTTTGTGAGCGAAAGTGAAATTGCAATATGGATATGCTCTCCCCCATTACAATACATTTCATTTTTTATTTTTATTTTTATTTAAATAAATATTTTGTGAGAATATCATGAAATATTTATTTAAAAAAGGAATCAAGCACAAAATAAATATTGCTGCTTATAATGAATATGATTCCGAATAATTATAATTTACTTATATTTGTTTTTATATTTGTTTTTATATTTTCATGCATTTTTGCTATTTTAGTTTCTTAAACTTCTACATATTATTTTGATGCAATATGTTATAACTTGCTATATGACAGAAAAGTGTTTTTAATATGTAATAATGTAATTATGTACACTTATTATGGATGCAACAGTCATTGGATTAAAAAGTATTCTGGTTGCAATACTTTCATCACTTGTGTTTCCTTCACCTTGCTTCGACTGATTAATCATTAGCCGTAGCTCGTACAACTTCCTTTAAAAGGTTTTACATTGTAGATTCTATACCATTTTGAAATTGAGCCAAAGAAACCAAAATCAAATTATGTCATATCCTTCGCCTCTATTCGATGCCTCACCAGCTCTTTTGAGCATATTTTTTATTACATTCGCACACATTTCACGCGATATTTCATTAATTTCGCCACGAATATTTTGCTTGAGTTGCTCAAGCGTTTTTGGTATGCTTGCAAAAACCTGCCTTTTCAGATATTCCCACAAAATCAGCATCACCATTTCTGAAATAACTTGTTCTGGAAAGAAATCTTGTAGGAATTCCATTGTAATCCTTGATGTATCCGATGTGGCATGGTCTTGTTGATACCACATGTTAATTAAGCCCAAAGCATGCAGTTGTGGGTTGTTGCAGTTGTTGCAAGCTCCTAAACGCTGCATTGAATTGAGGTTAATGAATTGGTATAAACACTTTCTTGAGCAGCAGTATTGTTTTCAGCTGATCTAGCAGTACATTGTGGTTCATGCTTGGGCCTATAAGATACAAGCCCTCGTTTTTCGAAATTATTGATTGATTTTGTTGGCATTTTTCTGTTTCTCCTAAAAATTTTACGTAACTTTGTCATCGTCAAAGTAATCGATGACTGATGATAATGATAAAATGTTTTAACGATTGGATAATATTAAATAAGTTTCCCCTATAGTAGATTCCTTGAAACATAAATATTTTATGATATTATGATAAAAAATATTTATTTTTCAAAAACTAAAATGTGTTACTGTAAGGAAAGTATAAGCATATGGCCATTTCCTTACCTCTCATATAAATAATCAGTGGAGTCTTTATCCTAAATTTTGATTAGAAAGCTTGAGTCTTATATCGCCAGCCAAATTTATTAAACAAGTTTATTTAACAAACACAACAAAAAGACTATTGAGTTTTCTATACAAAATTTTTGTTAAAATATTTATGTTTAAAGGATCCCAATTAAAAATGTTTCCAAAAAATACATTTTTATAAGTTTTAATATATTTTATGAAATTATACATTTCCTGTAGTAAATTTTATATTAAGTCATTATAAGGTTTTTGTCTCTGCTATATGTCACTTTCTTACGTAATAAATATAATACTGATTAGGGTGATGTCATACAAAAAAAAAAAACATACAATCAACAATGTTGTTGTCATTTGTCAAAGTCTAATAGAAAATATTATTTTCCATTCCATTTATATTTACACTAGACAGGTAGAACATAAAAGTTATTTTAATATCTAAAATAAATGCTTTTATATGGAAAATTTTTAAAAGTTAAATCTTGATGTCGAAATATAATTAATAGCTTTTGCTAGAAAATGCGTATTTCGCCATATCTATTCCTTTTTTTTATTACAAAGTGAATCTGTAAGCAATATATTATATTTCTTAGAACTTTGTAAGGTGATTTCGTATAGAAATTTGTTACGTTATTAGCTGTAAAACTTAAATTACCATACGTAAAAGTACAGCTTAAATAAAATATTTTTAATTAAATTATTTATTTATCATTAATTTTCATTTAATTTTTTCTGTTATCCGTTTGTTACTTATTTTATTCAGACAAACAATAAAACAAAATTTGTTTTTAACCTAATAACATTAAATGTTAGTTATCTTGATAATTCAATAAAATTCGAATAATATACATTGGCAGACTAGACATGTTTTATAGTATTTTATTGATTAATAAAACAAGACGGCAAAATATAATTCTTTAAATATAATTGACACTTTTGAAAACTCTAGACTAATAATTAAACCAATTCTTTTAATTCCTATATATCTTATCGTTAGATCTTATAAACCCATCACAATTAATTTTGCTGTTTAATTTACAAGTTTAACTGAGTTCTATATCATTCGTCATAATCATTTTTAATATACAATGGCCACTAGGTCATGTAAAATTTATTATCCCCTTTTGAATTATAATTATTGCGTTGAATTAATAAATATATGTAAAAGGTTTTAAGAAATATTAGTTAAAATCAGAAGAATTTTTATTCTGATATTATGTTTTGGAAGCTAAAGCATAAAGAATACAGGCATTACCTACGAAGCGTCTTATTTCTGATTTCTGTAGCATCAAATCTGTTGATGGCCACCCAACAGTTCGCAGCTAAAATAATTAAATTATTTAGATGTGTTTAATATTTTCTGCTTTCTATAAAAAACTAAAATTGTTGCCTTTTATTCTCCCTTACGTCATATATCTTTTTAGTAATATTATTGTTTCATCTATCTGAAAATTTTGCGTTTGCCTAAGGCAAATGGCGAATACAGACCAATTGCCATTCCTTGTTTTCTATCAAAGGCTTTTGAAAAAATTTTATATCAGCAAATGTTGTCATACCTTAACGGCAATAAAAAACTTTCTAGTATGCAATCTGATTTTCATCATAATAAAAGCTGCATTACTCTTGCAGAAATAATTGAAAATATACGTCGGAAATTGGAAAGTAGGGACATATGTTTTGTAGTTTTCTTAGACCCATCCATGATCCATTATATATTACTTAGAAAATTGAAATTCTTTTCTATATTATTAGATACATCGGTCAAGCTTATATATATCGTATTGTAGACAGTAAGTTCTTGTAAATAAATATGGTCTAAAAAAAAAGAGGCACTTATCAGAGATGTGCCACAGTGGTCATTCCAGGTCCATTAGTGAATTCAATATGTGAATGATTAGCCAAAAGTGCTTTGTTTGTTCGTTTATTTATTTGTTCATTTCGTGTACAACAATAGTAAATCTTATTTCTATAGTACAGCAACGTATGACGTTACTCTCAAAATTAAAGTAAAGTTTTTTGAAAATTATTTGAAAAAGTAAAGTAAAATATTTAAAAAAAAAATTAAATAAAATAAGGAAAATTATCTGAAAAATGTTAATAAAAATTTATTGAAGCTATACAGCCATATAGCGTTGCCATTATGCATGCAAAATAAATTGTCGCTCAAGCACAAGATGTCAATGTCGAGATATTATTATGTTTCGATTTTTGGAAATTGGGAAAATGTATCTTTTCCAATCAAATATTTTTATTGTATAAACAAAACCAGACGTGGTCAAATCTACGCAAACCATAGGCATATATAATAATATTATTGTATAAAACATTAACATTTCTTTTCAAACGGCGTCACAGTTACCAAATAATTCACATCCATACATTAAAGTTAGAATCAGGTATGCTTTGTCAAGCAAAATTCTTATCTTTAATGGAATGAAATATATTTTTTTTTTATAAAGAAAAGTAGCACTTCAGGCAACAATGCCTATTTAGTCAAGTACCGTGCTACATTCTTTGGGAAAGGGATAGAGAAGAGATAAAACAGGTGGTGAAGTAGATGGATAGTCGGAAATTAACTGCCGTATAAAGACAGCACAGCGACCAGTAACTATGCCTTCATCGCTGACCAGCCCCACCGACAGTCAATTTTTAATTTTGTAGTGAAAAATACCAAGGTCTTCGTTGGGAATCGAACCCACAACCCCTATACTGACAAGCTAGTACACTACCTACTAGCCTACAGGGGCACCTGCATGCATGCTCCATGCATGCTCCAGAGCGTTCGCCATTTCACTTCCATTTGACCAACTAAAGCGTTTACGTGGTCCGACCGTGTCAACTAATTGTTGAAAATTATGCCGAGATTTTTTGCTTATTAACAACTTTAATATTAAAGTCATTCTAATCAATGTCTCCTGAAAAATAATGTTGCTAGATTTCTTCTGCCTATTACAATACATTTAGATTGATAATGGTTCGAGCAAAGTACGTTTGTACACGCATAGTGATAAACGTTCCGCAATTCATTATTTAAAGTTGATAGACCAGTGGCAGCATTTTCAGCATTTTCATTTTTCCTTAAACTTAAGTTTTAAAATTAACATGAACCTAAGCCGAATAATTTTATTTATTAGTTATATCATCGGACAGTTCAGTTGATTACTTCGAAAAATATAAATTAAAATTAATAAACCGCGTCTAAGATAGCATCAAATTTTCGAGAAATTTTAAGAGACAATTTACTTTTGTTCATTGAAGCTAACTGAGGGAAAATATACGATTATTTTTGTTTTCCTGTAGTGGGGCTACTTCACATGAAAAGCTTTACCCGATCATACTTAAAATTGGAGTTCAAGTATTGAACTTTACCTTACATTCTTAACTCTAAAGGATTAGTTTGCTTAACTTTTAACAAGTGGAGACGAAAGCCGTTGAAGTACTAAAATAAGAAATTGCTTTTAAAATTAAAAAGTAAAAATAACAAAAGTACGACGACAATAGATGTCTATAATATATTGAAGACTTTGAACATCTTTTTTAAAATAAATTTAACTTATCAGTAAGGTTTTACCGCTTTTTGGACTAAAGAAGTAGAATATTAAAACAAAATTCCTCATTTAGCAAAACCAGAAGTTATTAGTTAATAAAATAATATCCAGGCGGCCACCTGGAAAGCATTCCACACATACGCTAGCCGAGGTTGGAATTATTGTCGTACATACTTCATTCTCTATACTATGCTTCGATCGATTGTTATGAAGAGCATTAAGTAAAATATATTCAATTATTAAATATATTATTCGTCCTTTTGCATCCTTTTAATTCTAGTCACGATTTAGTTTCTTGTTTTTAATTTTATCAAATAATTAAAATTATTTTTAACCAATGATTTTAACTTAAATACTAAACAATAACTTTCTTTATATATTTTCGACATATCGGAATAAAAGATTTTAATATGTTCCTACGCGAATAACCAAAGAAACTTTAAGGCCATTCGATTATTTTATGTCTTTTTAAAAATTTTATAGTGGAAAACGCATAATTTTGTAGCGATAAAAGTTTTATAATGCACATTATTCATACTTTAAGCCCAAATGTCAAAAAATCACCTTATATGTTAAACTTTAACCAATTTAGACTGTATAATCGTATGCAAAACAAACTTTATAACCCATGTAAAAGTAACATGAATTATGGCCCCACAAATAAATGTTACACCATCAAGTTTTTATGATTGTAAAAAAGAAATAATTCTCCCCTTCCTTTAGTCACTTTTCCATACCATAAATATTATACACCCTATTTTATTATTACTGTAATCATTAAGTATTCCAATCAATTTTGTAGATTTATAGCTATAGTTATATAATTAATGTTTATTATAATTATTAAATAATGTGTTTGTTTTGCGCTTGAATACCACGCAGCAAGTTAAAAGAAGTTTTGTCTTAATAATAAACACAATAAATACGAGTAGCCTTGGTTCATTTGTTAAAAAGGAGTAAGAAACATTAGGGGGTTAAAACAATTTTAAAATTAATCTGCTTTTATGTCTGTTAAACAAATTGAATTATTGAAATTGTTTCACTGTGAAGATGATGATGAATCATGATATGTTTGTAAAAGCTCCACATGATAGAAATAAATGTGAAATTTCTGAACAGTATGTCTAATTACATATGTCTTACTTTTAATAGAACTGCACTCAATTTTTTTAAGTAGAGCATTTTAGATATATGAAAATTTGCTATTGTTGCGATTATTTTGGCTGTTTAAAATATCTATAATTTGTTAAGTTGCTTAACAAGAAGTTTATTTTTCAGTTGTGGTAATACCAACAACCTGATAGTTTTGACATTTAGATTTTGAACGTATTCGTAGCAGAGGCATTGGCAATTGTTACAATGAATTCAATTTCGCACTTACATCGCATTAAAATAATTAAAATCCTCTATGAAAATGGTGACTCTGTTGAAGTTACATTTCGTAAAATTCATGATATTTTCGGGCAACATGATCGTCCTTCTGAGACCGCTATTAAGAATTTGGTCGTCAAGTTTGAGTCGATAGGCTCAAAACAAAATGTGTGAACACCATCGAGTGTTCGACCGGGTCGTTCAACTGAAAACATCACAGCCGTGAGCCCCAGTGTTGAAGCAACAACATCAAATGCAAAAGGTGTAGAAGTCATATTCTTTTCTCCAGTGCAAGCGTGGCGTACAGATACGGGGAAAATAAATATTAATTGCAACTAAAAAAGTGGCGATATTTTTTATGAAGAAAAAAACAAAGAATTTCCAAGTGACACGAGCCAAAAAAATACTAAAATTTTAAAACAATTGTTTTTTAAACTCTGCGAATAAAAAGCCACCACGATTGCCTTCAGAAAAATTGAGCAAACAAACTGTAGGTATTTTTTTACAAAACTTGTGAAAAAAGTGAAAAATTAGGAAAAATATATATTTTGACGATTTTTAAGGCACAGGATGCACTCCTTTCGGCTTGGATTACTCTGCTTCCTTTTCTTCTACTCAAGATTGACCACTTGGCTTCAGACACTAAAAAAAAAATTATTCGTATGAAATACGGATATATATGAGTGTTAAAATATAGAACAAAGAAATTCATACGGCCATTAAAGCAGCCAACTTGACAAAACTAATTATTCAGTAGTTTCATAAATTAATGAATGAAACTGGCAGCATTACGTTCGATCTGGCAACACTGGAGGCGCTGGCTTGGAGGGGCGGCAGATGAATATGTGATTTGTTTTCAGTGTGAGTTTGACACCGCTCGAATCATTTGGTCGTCAGTAGTGATTTTATTTTTTTGTGAAACTGTTTTTTCTGCAGTTTTTAGCTCCGAAAAACGGTGTCCTATCAGGTTTTGCTTCTGAATTGGGCACAGTGCAACAGAAACTGTTGATAAACTTCAGCAAGCCTAAGGAGGTTTCCAAAATCCCACGAAAATGTCGACAGAATCCGGGATCTTGTGTGTTCAGATCGTCAGTTGATACTCAGTATGATTGGTGAACTGTTAATTCGACTAACATCACCGTTCATCAGATTGTGGCCAATAAATTGGGGATTAACAAAAATTGGGCAAAAATGGTCCCAAAAGAGATTTTTTGCATTTGACTGAAAATGAGTCCACTTTTCTAGAACGTGTCATTACTTGTGACGAGACTTGAGTGTTTGAATACGACCCAGAAACATGGAGTAGCAGAACATGGAGTGGTACACTTCAACCTCTCCAAAGCCCAAACAAGCAAGGATGACAAAGTCAACGATCAAATGCATGCTAATTTGTTTTTTTCGATATCCACGAAATCGTTCACAAAGAATACGAGGTAAAAATTTTAATCAACACTTTTACCGAGAGATTTCATTCCTGCGAGTCCAAATATAAAGAACAACTGGGTAAAGACCAACGAGTTTTTGGCCAGTAAAATATTCCTCTGAATCCTCAGCCTCCTTATTCTTTTAATTTAAGTCCCAGTGATTTCTTTCTTTTCCCGAAGTTGAAAAATAATCTCAAGGGAACTTATTTTGGGACAATAGAAAACACTCAAATGGCTGTAGTCGACCTGCTGAAGTCTGCTCCTGTTCCTTCTCCAGTGGTAGGTGGCTTTAGAAGGAAATTACTTTGAAAGTAACAATATAAAATTGTAATTTCATTTGAATAAAATAAATTTAGGTGTCCCTGTAAGCTAGTAGGTAGTGTACTAGTCTGGAGACTGTAGGTTCGATCAGTGATGAAGGCATGGTCACTGATCGCTGTGCTGTCTTATACGTCAATTAATTTCCGACTATGCTTCAACTTTCACCACCTATTTCATCTCTTCTCTATCCCTTTCCTAAAAACGAATGTAGCACGGTACTTGACTAAATAGGCATTGTTGCCTAAAGTACTACTTCTTTAATAAAAAACAAAAAAAAAATAAATTTGTATCATTCTAAAAACGATTTAAAAATATTTTGCGAGAAAATTGTTATATATTATTTCAGGTTAGCTTATTATATAATTTTGAAATAAGTTTTAGTAGTTAACAATTCGTGTATCATGATTCTAGCAATAGCTGTGTTATACATATTTTGTACAATATCGATCTAATTTATAGAGACCAATGGTTCTTCCACATGCAAAACAGTAAAAATGTTATCAATGCCGACTTATTTGTGTATGAATTTAAATTTATTCTATTCAATTTTTCCGTTTTTCATTTCATTACGCTTCATGTATTATACCAATCAAAAACTAAGTGATCAAAATATGAAAGCGCTTTAATTTTCTACAACAAACAGCATAAGATAACAATACTTAATTAATTATTTTATTTATATTTTAATATATTTAGAGACAGCATTGTTAGCGATATAATAAAAATTAAACAACAATATTATTAGTTTAGTTTATTTTGTGCAGCATTAAAATCAGGGTAACTGTAATTTTTTAAGAGCTCCAATAAAATCACTTTATCTATGATGTTATAAATATAATACTTAGAGTTCCCAAAGTGTGTAAGTATGTATATATGTGTATGTATGTATATATGTGTATATGTATGTTGTTCAAGTCATCTCCTCTTCAGAGTTTTCATATTTTGTTTAGTGAATATTTTTGTGATCAGCATTTTACGTATCTACAATCTGAAATTTTTTATGACAAAAATGTTTTTTTCGCTTCGCGTTTTGTTCTTTTGGTAAATTAGCTATTAATAACTTTCTTTTTATATAACGTTTAAAATATAATTACATATCTTTAATAAATATCTTTTTTCTTTTTAACGATCTTTTTTATATATTTTTTCTTCTCGATATTTCGCTTTCCTTTGGAAAGCTTCTTCAGGAAAAAATTTTATATATTTTATATATTTATTTTTTTTTTATTTATTAAAAATAAATAAAAAAAGATCGTTTAAAAAAACTATATAAATATAATTACATATTAATGATTTGTATTTAAATTAATTGAACACCCTAATATTTATTATTTAAACATTATATATTTAAGAGGGTTTTAAATTTATGCATGTTTAAATTTATGACATCTGCATGTCAATTGTTAATGTGGCGCCAATGTGTCATCAATGACTATACGTTTCTGCTTTTTTGTATTCTCAACTCCTTCATTAATTCAGTCATTGTTTCATGTTTATACCGATTTACACAATTCAATAATTGTCATTAAAGAAAGTGGCTTTAAATGGTGAGCAATTGTTCTACGTTTTTAATTGGAAAATCTTTTGGTTCAAGTCCACAATAACACAAGAATTTAAGAAGTTTTTTATCTGATGTTCTTAAGAGTTTTTTAAAGAGAAAAAGGAATTTTCTTGATATATATATATTTTTTTTAAAGGAAAATTAATGCAAAAACTGTTTTCATAAAATGTTCAAACTTTAGTTCAATATTTAAAAAAAAAATCTTTTAAATAAATGAATTCTTATATGTATTTTAAAATGCAGCACAGAATTAAACGTTCATTAATTCGTTAACATCTGCTATAATTTTCCTTCGTAAACGCACAGTAGTGAGTAAACAAGCCATTCAAAATCTGTTGACATTTTAGTATTATTTTCGAATAATCACAAACTAAAGCTATGAAGTCTGCTACATCTACCACCTTCAAACGAAGGGAATCAACTGCATTTGCAGTTAAAAATTTATAGACCATATCGATTATTGTAACGCAAATATGTAACGCAAAACCTAAAACCAATATGTATCCTGTATACAAACAAAAAATTTACCACGTAGGAACATTTTTAAGTAACTGAAATACGTAAGCCTTAAACTGATTTGTAATTTAAAGTTTGTTTAAAAAAGACAAGAAACATGGTAGATTTTTCAAAAAGAATTTGCTTATGTAAAGTAACAGATAGTAACAATGAGGGAGTAAGGCAAAAGTAACTCCCCCAAACAAACAAAAGTAAAAGAACGATTTACTAGCAAAAGTTAGTATTACGGCGGCTTCAGTAATAGTACACCATTTAAGAATTGCCCTGTCTTGAACATTAAATAGGTTGAGTACCTCATAAAATTAAACTAAAAAGCTAAAATTTCACTAACAGTAGCAGTCGCTTGTAAAGAAATTCGAATTGATAATCAGCACAAAGAAAATAAAATAAATATTTTAAAACATCAAACAAGACAAATATTATGCATTAAAAATATTTAAATAATATCATTTTTCATTGGAAAACTTTCCAAATTTTATTAATTATACATTCTTATATTCAATGCTTACATACCGGAAACAGTTAATTTCGTTCAATGTATTATCTTCGAATTGTTTAAACATCAAGATGATGTAAAGTTGCTGTACAGCTCAACTTAGTTGTTTTAAAATTTGTCGTCTTGTACCCTTTGCTAATTAACAATATAATAAAATTTTTCGTAAGCTATTAGTTAACATTTACCTATAAATGTTATAATAATATATTTTTTAGTAGTTAATTATAAAGCACTAGGTCACTATTTAATAAAAAAATTTTAAAAACTTTTATTTTTTATTATTTTTTCGATATTTCGCCACACCGTTTTTTTTTTCCTGATGATGCCAACCAACGGTGTGGCGAAATATCGAAAAAATAATAAAAAATAAAAGTTTTTAAAAATTTTTTATAAAATAGTGACCTAGTGCTTTATGATTAACTACTAAAAAATATTAAAAAGGTCAAAAAACTATAACTATTATATATAATAATTTATTTATTTTAAAAATTCAATTCTATAAACAAAAGTAAAGAACAGGAATAATAAATTTCCAATAAAAACCTTTTGAAAATGTTTACGGTAGGGTTATAGGAAATCATATTAAATGTGTTAAAGAGTATTAATCAAGAGATCAAGGAAAAATATAATTAAAATAATTCAAACAGACTAAGGAATTCGACTTGCTAGCAATTTTTACTGGATTTTGAATAAATAAAAGCAATTTCGAATCAAGATTTAAAAAATTTGGAAAAATTTGACTGTCGGTGCGGCTGCTCAGTGATGAAGGCATGGTCACAAGCTACTGTGCTGTCTTATGCGACCGTTAATTTTCGTAACTATCATTCTACTTTCACCACCTGTCTCATCTCTTCTCTATCACTTTCCTAAAAAATGTAGCACGGTACCTGACTAAATAGGCATTGTTGCCTGAAGTGCTACTTCTCTTTTATTAAAAAAAACAAATTTAATTTATTCGATTTTGAATTTATTATTCGGGTTTTTGAAAAAGAATTGTGGGAACACCAACAACATGATAGTTTTACAATTAGTTTTTTGACGTATTTGTAGTAGATGCAATTTCGCACGAAAATCGCATTAAAACAATTAAAATCCACTATGAGAATGGTGATTCTTTTAAAGTTACATATCGTAAAATTCGCGATATTTTCACACAACATAATATTCCTTCTGAACCGCTATTAAAAATTTTGTCATTAAATTTGAGTCGACAGGCTCAATACAAAACGTGCGAACACCAAAATGTGTTCGACCGGGTCTTTCAATTGAACACATCGCAGCCGTAAACTACAGTCTTGAAGTAGATTCAAATTTGTCAATTCCTCGACGTTCTTAACAAAACCACCAGTCGCTCAATTTATTCAGCAACAACCGGCTGGTTTTTCTGACAATATTATTTTTTTTAGACTAACCCTATTTTGAATTGAAAACAACTTTCATGTGTGTACCGGCGCCCCAAAGGCTATTATATACTCGCTCTACAGCGTACAAGAAAGAACCCAGAAACTCCTTAGGGATAGTAGGGTATCCAACTCTATTAATTCTCTAGAGCATCGACGCAATGTGGGTAGTGACTTGATTTACATCTGCACCGACAAGGTAGTCATAATCAGATGGTGGTCAAACCACTTGAATGATTTGCAAACGTCATTCACGCCCTAGGAGGCCATCGAATACGTATATCCTCCGGTCACTCCTATTAGCAATTTCGAAAGCCCGAAGTAGGCCGCAGTCTTCACTCCTTGCTAAAGAGTTGGAGACTTTCCAACTCCTGGTCCAGAACGCATGAAGCTTAATATAATTAAGAACACGATGGCATTCATACTCACTGCACCTGAACCATTCATTGTGTTCATTTTGAATGATCCGACCCACAAACTCTTACGAGGGTCTCGAAACCACAACCACCACGATACTCCCAACCTCAATAATCAGTCAGAGAACAGCTAATTGTCTCAAGAGACAAATAGTGAACTCTGGGGCGTACTGATTCCCATGGAAATATGTGGGTTGTCCAGGTGACTCCTACTAGCCTTTGAGGGGCCTGGGCTCCCTTTTACATTTTTTCCTTTTTGTTTTTATTTATTACTCATTAATTATTCATCATTTATTATTGTACAAATTTATTTTCCAATTTCTAAACCCGCAAAGCTGTTGCTTGTCTGCAGGATATTAAAACTTAAAAAATAAATAAGTTCGTTTATAACTAGTTATTTAATATTATACTTCACAGTCTTTGTAGCAATAAGTTTTGAATTATTGTGAGCCTATCAGGTATTCCTTTATTAGCTTATTCCGTTTGTTTTCCTGCGCTATGCTGATTATTTCAGTCGGTATATTGTTCAAAATTGTTGGCAATGTTACGGGAAGCGAGCTTTTTCCATACTCCTTTGTGAATCGTTCCACTTTAAATATTCCGCGTGTTGTGAGTATGTTCCATCTGCTTTAAATATCTGCTATCATTGTAGAATTCTTTGGCCAAGGTGTCATAATAGATGTTCTTCACGCTAAGAACCTGAAGGTCTTTGGCAATTATTGTCAAGCCCGGTTGTCAGGATTCGTAAGACTTCTGTTTAATTCATTGTCGTCCGTTGCTCTCTGAAGGTTGTTGCCAAAGTTGTCTATCATGCTGATTGCGTAGTTGCCGTTTTCCGTTGTCCTGCGTATGTTCGTGTGCATGTTAATGTTATAATCACGATTATTATTGTTTCCAGTTTCGGATTATTTTTTTTTTATGTAAAATTTTTAGTATTCGGTTTTGCGTTTTTTGGAGAGTGCTGCTGTACTTTGCACTACCCCAAGCCGTAACTCCATGCTGGATATAAGATTCCACTACTGTAAAGTATGCCTGACGCAGAACTTCATACGTGGAGTAGTTGCCTAAATGCTACAGCATGCTACAGCATATACGACGCTTTCCTAAGTTTCCTCTATAATTTTTCAGTGTGACTTCTCCATTTAAAATTACTGTCAATAATCACACCAAGGTATTTATAAGTGTAAACTTGTTCAATGAAACTTGTGCAATCGTCAGCCTGATTGTTCATCATATTAACGTTGCTGTGAAGACATTTTGGGTCATGAAATTGCATCGTAACAGTTTTGCCAACTAGGTGACGTGGCTTTATGTGCATAACTTAAGTGCATGTGGTTGCTTAAGCATTTGTTTACATAAGTTGAGAAGTTACCGAGAAGTTTATTTATGCTTTTTCCTTTCTGAAACCCGAATTGATTTCTATTAATGATTTTACTTTTGCATAAAGATCATTACTCTTCTGCTTATTATTTCCTCGAGAATTTTATCCAATATTGGCAATATAGCTAATGGTCTATAGTTCTGTATATCTAATTTGTTGCAGCTTTTATATATTGATCTAATTATTGAAGTTTTGAATGTCTCACTTTTTTATCACGCTTCCCTTAAGAGTCCATCAATTTGTGGTTGCTGGGCCTGTGAATCGCACTACTCAATACAGGGAAAATTCGTTTTTTAGCAGAACAGTTCGTATATGTTATAAACTCCTTGCGACTTTCAATGTAGGAAAATTCAAACCGAATGTCCACAAACTCTACTCCATCTCTCCTACTCCTAATAACCTAACTTTCTAGTTCAGGCACAATGCATTGCTGGTCCGGAAAAAATGCATCATATTTTCTACTAACTGTGGGCTTATATTACTTTATTAACGTACTTCTTTTTCACAAAGTGTCTGGTGTGGATTAAGAATAAAAAACCTTTCTGATTATTTTATTTTTAAGTGTTAGAATTGTATTCCTACTTTATTTCTTCAACTCCAGCTCCTTTTAAATTTAGCCACTCGTAATGTGATTTTAAATAATCAATAGTGTTTTCTCAACCAAGAATTTGCTTCCTTTGTATTTCCTATTTTATATACACAATCATCATCTCTATTGACTCCGCTCTCACACTTTCTATAGAAAGGTTTATGAACGATCTTTAATATTTATGGACGTCACCTAATTGTATTTTCTCGTGACGCAGAACCTCATAGATTTTACCATAAGGGCATGTGGATTAGACCACAAGAAAAATAAAAGCAAAAATAAGAACATTAACAATGTCATTCGACCATGCAACTAGTACGTGGCAATGCAACAATATTGTGCGTGTTAAACATGGTATGTAGTGATTTGATTTTGTTTACACTGGGCTGCACAGGAAAAAAATCTACAATATAAGATTAATTTTTATTTTGTATAGAAACGTATATTATCACTTGCGCGGATGCTAAAAATTTCTGGTAGCTACAAAAATATACCGACAATTATTTTTGAAAGTAGTTATTATAATTATATATTATTATAATTATACTTATACTATATACTGGCTGTATATCTTATTTTAACATTATTATAAAGAATGTTGAAGCATCCATAAGGGTATAAGAGTTTAAGGAGTAAAAATTGTCTTTCAAATTAGAAGGCTTAAATTTTCATCTCGCCCCCCCCCCCCCCCCGGGGCATACAGTGTTAATGATTCTCTTCCCCATCTTTATATTTTCGGCGGTAAAAGGCGGCACGAGTCGACTTATTACACACTGTTACCACAGAAGCCAGTTGCCCCAGGGCTATGGCCATATTCTGCTTTTAGCTAATGCTCCGGGAGCAACGTAGTAGGTGTGGTTTAATCGGGTTTTGAAGAAAGTTTCGAAGAAATGGTAACTCAAAACTTAACATCCAAAGCCCTAGGTTGTGCATGCAACTGGACTAAGAGTTGGATAGTCTCCAACTCTTCAGAAAGCGGGGGGGGGGGGGGGGGCTGCTACCGTTCACTTGACAATTGTTAAAAAGGCGTGTATGCACCTTTGCTAGGTATGAATCTTAAATCGTGAGTGAGGTCTTGCGGCCAGGTGCTGACGTCAATCGTGTCACGTATACCATTTTTCATAGCAAATGTTTCGTTACTTCAAGTCATGGATCTGATCAGTTTAGGATTCATCATGGTTATATTTTATTTCTATAAATATATCGTTATGTCCGTTACTCTGCCTGTAAGAACCCAAAACGCATTCGTTGGTCTCATATTCAAAGGCTCCAACTAACTTAATTGTTATTTTACGGTAGAGGTTAAAAACAAAACGAAGTTGTTTGGCAAAAGGCAATATCTTGTATAGCTGTCGTTTTTGATACTATAGCATTAAAGTTTTTGTGACAAAGTTTCTTTGCATGAAATGTATTGGAATCCTAAAAAAACTCAATTTTATAAAAAATTGATTTAGATCCTTTTTACATGTGAGCAACGATATAAACATGATATATATGTTCATTTAAATCCTGAAAGTAACTAAAGCGTATTTTATTTTGTTGTTGATTTATTGAGACGAAAGAGCATTTAAATGCGATGTAGCACAGTTTTTTAGTGCTAAAACCCACACATAAACATAAAATTTTAGGTTTTATCAGTTGTCAATGGATACGAACAAGTACTCATTTTGCAATTATTTAAAAGTCTCCAAAAAATATTGCAGTTTACTTGCCCTTCTTCTATGATATATTTAACAATAGTTTGCTACAGTTTTTGTCGGCAGTAACAAATGTAAATTCATGTATGCCTGAAGTATGATTTGCTGTTTAAGCGGCTTCTGGCAATGTTTGCTCTTATTGTGTATCGAAACAAAAGAAATACCTTTATCGCTAGTAATAGGAATCAACCTAAATTGTTTACCGAAGCAAAAGGAGAAATTAAAAATACAGAAATACTCGTAAGTGGAAATAAAGAAACAGCATTTGCATTGGTGTTAGTCATAGATCGTTGGTAAATGTTCAAGTATTCATACGAAAATGTATTGTGTGTTTCTTCTTTTTCTTTTATAGCGATGGGGAAAAATATAGGAATATATTAAAATTTAACTTGGCATACACTGATTGCTATATTTTTTTTTGTTTTCTTTAAAAACCTCATAAGTTAAACTTAGACTTTAAATATATATAATATATATATTAGCTTATATATTTTTAAATATATTATATTCTAAATCAATTTTGTAAGTAAAGCTTAAGCTTTTAAAATTTGTTTTTACATGGTGTCATAAATGAAATTTCATGTGTTCAACCTGCCGAACTGTTTTTTAATATCATGTCTATGTTATTATAAGTATTGTTTTTTACACTATTATTTTATCTTAAACCTAAGGCCTGTGTCTTACAATTTAAAAACATTTGGTTTTAGTGGGCTGACAGCAAATCCTTTATAGTTCGATTTTCTGTCAGTCCAGTGAAACCAAGTCAATCGACCAAGGCTTTTCTGCCAGTCCAGTGATTTGGGTATAAAAATATTATACTAAATAAAAATATTTGTAAGTATATGTTAAAAAGATATAAAAATTTTTAATTTATTGAAATCATTTTGAATTTAATCAATTTCAATTTGTGCTCGATTCCTTCAAATAAATATTTCATGATATTCTCAAATTCAAATGCAAATATTTGAAATGCCTTAGTGCTGGAGAGAGCATATTCATATGGCCGTTTCACAATTGCTCATAGAGCTCATCAGTGAATTTTACCCCTACTATTGTGTAGAAAATTCAAGAAGAGATTTCATACAATCAATATAGCATAGACAGCAAAACTATCTATGGTATGTTGATTTTATGAAATTTCTAATTTAATCAGTTTGACTTTAGATATAAGACTTTTGAATATTTCTATACAATAATAGAGGTAAATTCGTTCCACAGAAAACATTACAGCCGTGAGCCAATCAATATTTGTCAAATCCTCGAAATTCTCAATAATTGGATTGATCCAAAACTTCCAAACTCCATGATCCTGAAGCCTTACAGGGTTCAACTATTGCTGTAATTGAAGGCGACCGACCATTCACATTGCCGTAAATTCGCTCAATTCATTCAGCAACAACTGGTTGGTTTTCTGATATGTGGTTTTAACAGGGCAATGCCATATCAATTTATTGCAAACCAAATTCCCATCTCATAATTTTACTACAATCAACAATTAAGTTGCAACCAGATTGTGTGATTTTACACCACTGAATTATTTTTTTGTGTGGCTGTTTTATGGACAGAGTCTATACGGAGCCAATTGAATCGATTTCAGCTTTAAAATTTAAAATCCGTAATGTGATTAACGAAATAGGGCTGCCATTTTGCCAAAAAATGACATTTACAAGATATAATTTTACTTTCATAATTGCTAAACTTTTCTCTTCGAATACAATAAAAATTTAAATTTTTTGTTTTACAAACTTCTTGTTTATATCAAATTGCATAAATCACTTAGTGAATAAATGTTTCCGCATGACAGCTGTTTAGAGCTTTAAATTCAAAACCTTTTGTCAAATATTTTATTTCCGCTGCATATTAACATATTGTTCAAAACCATGCATACAGTTTCAAATCAGACTTTGGTAAATAGTAACAATATTTTTTTAAATAAAATTAAACTTTTCAATAGTGTTTCACATGAAATCTCTGCAGTAAACTAAAATTTAGAAAGTTTTTAGAAAACACCTACTTTAAAAGTTTTTTTCTAAACGTGCCTCTGATTTTCCATGGCAGCTTAAAGATTAAAAAAAGGCACTAACAATTAGAACCATTTGTGAGTATACTTACAGTATTCAATAGTCATTTGTTTGGTCACTTACTTGTACAGTAGAAACTGTGTGTTAAATGCACGGATCACGTATTTTGTGATACGCAAAGTTATTTCTGGTGCCGGGCCATTAAATAATCAAGTAGTATTTAATCTAGTTAAGAAAAGAAAATTACTGAACATTATTAAGAGAACAGAAATCTTAATGATCATTTTAAGGGGATTAAAGTTGTTAGTTTTAACGCTTAAAAAATATTTAAACAAATTTGTAACCTATTGTGTTAAAGGCCACTTGATAGAAACTGACAATCACTATTTAGCACAGGAAATGATGGACACTTAGTATTAAAGTGTTTTTCTTAGGGAAATTTTTAATGACAATCAGAAATGCTTATAAAAGTAAAATGTTTAAGAAGTTTGAATAGCAAAAGCACTTGAAGTGTAGCAATTGCTACTTTAATAGGAGTAAAAGATTAATTAATCTAAGTTAGAATTGAACAATTATTTTTAGCGCTATAAAATTTTTTTTAATAAATATTCTGATTTTTCTTAATATTTAAGTAAATAGTAGTAAATAGACGAGTATAAAAAAGCCGGTTCTCATTAAAAATCAAAATTAAATTTGGAATTTTTCAACGCCTTGTTACAATAATAAACATAAACAGTAACTGCATTAATAACATATATATCTATATACATTATTGTTTTATTATTACTATTTTGTTAAATTTTTTTTTTGTAAGGTTAATTTACAGAAGTCATCTTTTTACTAATTTTTATAATTGAAACCTGTGCATGAAACCTATTCAGTCTTCTAATTCCATTTGTTTCATCTAATAAGGAAATCACCAATAGATTTTGCTTAGATAGCTAGGCTATTTAAATATCTAGATCTAAAGTAGATCACTTAGTGTAACTGGTACCTCTAGGTCCCTGTGAATCTAAATGTTGTTCATAAACACCTTAGAGCGCCAGAAAAGTTCCTTAGAGACTTTTTCTCTAGACTAAATTGTCCTAATTTAGTCCAAGTTCTTTTTTGGGGGTTTAATATTGAGATATCTTTTTTATTCTTAATGTCATCTTTCCATGTGAGACCTTTTTGTATATACATGCCTAAATACTTCACACAGTTAGACGCTAGAAATTGCATACCATTCAATACTCTCCCTTTCTCAAGGAAAATCTAACATTTCTCTACATTTAGAGCAATTTTCCATTCACTCAGCCATTCCCGGCGCGTGTTTAATTCTATTTGCATTACTGGTGAAACTAAAGTGTGGCAATTGTTGGCAGAGATTATGACGGTATCGTTTGCAAACGCCGTAACTTCAACATTATCCGATGTAGGCATATTATAAGAATATACAGAATACAGTATTGGGCCTAAAACATGATGCATCGTCGTTAACTTTTACATAAGAAGTTCAATTACGTATATACGAACGAAGTAATCCAAAATATGGAGCAGGTAGCGTTGTTTTAATTTTGAAAGCATTCCTTCGTGCCACACTCTATCAACTGCCTGCTTTGTGACAAAAATACTGCACAGCAGTACAATTTTTTCTTTAGCGAGTCCGTTGTTACTTTCACAGTTCAGTAACAGTGTCCTGATGTTCCATTGTGCTGACGAAACCCAAATTGGTAATCGGGTATAATGCTTTCTTTCTTTAAAATTGGAAATAGCCTTGATGCGAACAGCTTCTCAAAAATCTGCGAAAATATAGTTAGTAGACTTATCGATCTGTACGACGAAATCTGGTTCTCTGGCTTATTTTCTTTTTTGATAATTATATTTTCCGCTCTTTTTCACATGGGGGAAAGATCTGATAGTCTTATCTTCTAGTTATATATATATGTGTTAAAAATAGGACGCCTTTCGTTGAAAGTGATCCTGCCATAAACGAGTCAATTTTATCTTGTACTGGAGACTTCCTAATATTAAGTTTGGAAAAGCAGTTTTGTACATCTTTCGGAAAATAGGTTTTATCAGAAAATCCATTTGGTATGGATAATGTAAATAAATTAAACGCGTTATTTTCGTTTACGGTATCTGACATCGAAAGAGATTGATAAATTAGATTTAAATGATCAGAGAAGGCTTTAGCTTTACTCTTGCTGTTTCTGCATCAGGTGCCGTTTTGTTTTATTTTCTTGCTGGAAATTTTAAGTATTTTGTTGCTTTATAACGACTATAACCTGAGTCTCTTAAAGTGTTCAAACTTTTCAAAAACGGAAAATGAAAAAGAAAATAATATCATTTACTCACGGAAGCTTCAATTGGATTGCAAAATTTATGGCTGACAGTTTTGGCTCCTTAATGAAACCTTTGGTGGTATAGAAAATAATGAAACATTATTTCTTCATAATACCAGTCGCAAAATTTATACTTTAAACAACTAATTCTATAGCAAAAGCCATTTTATTAAGTTACTTAATCTTAAAGTAACTCTACATTCCGAAAATATTACGTAATCCCTACATATGATCGAAATTCTAAAAAGACTACGCATATTATATTGTGGAGACTTCGTACAAAATTTAGTAAAGAGTTAGTTAGAGAAAAATGAACCTTTTTCCATTTATTGCAAAACCTATTTGTAATTAAATCAATAAAAAAGTAGAAAGGTACTAAACTCCTTTTAACATAGCTTTAGACCTTTGTTTGTTTTCTGGTGCAATACCGAACAAACCCAAACTTAAAAAGGATGAAATAATAATACCTTGGTTATCAAATAAATTTAATTAAATTTTACAAAATATCTGAAGGTTTTGTTCAACAAAACTTACAGATTTGCTTTCTTCAAATAATTTCAACACATTTTGCTTCTTGAAAAGTCTTATTAATATTGATTTTATAGCTATAATTTATATTTTATTTATGTTATATTATTTCAGATGATGACTAAAAATAATTATTTTTTATTTTTGTCATTTTTATTTATTTAACAGCAGAAAGTTATTTCTTTAATTTTTTATTAGTATAACTTTTTTATAACTTGTTTTGTATTTCTTTTACTACTCAATCTTAATACACAGATGAAGAAAAATAGTTTATAGTTAATTTAATAATAAAAATGAAAAAATAAAACTTTATCTACGATAATATGTTTTATGATATTCTCATAAAATATTTATTATCCAAAAAATATTTTAAATATATTCCTGTGAGGGAAAGTATATCCATATGGCCATTTCACTGCAGCTCATATAGCTCAACAGTAGATTTTACCCTAAATTTTGTATAGAAAATCCAAAGGTCTTATTTGTCAAGCGAAATTGATTAAATGAGAGTTTTTATTAAACCAATACAGCAAAAACACGACACTTCTAAACAAAACACCGCAAACATTTCGAAAACAAAAGCTTAAATATAGCTTAATTTGATTTGAGTTTTTTCTTTAAATACGTAGAATTTCTTTTTCATCTTTACCTACTTTAACTGGTTTAAATTAAAAAAGTAAATTTTTATCATCCATGATATATTATTATCAAGGTATCGTATCGCTCAAAAAGGGTTTCCCAGGTTGACTAGGGATTCTTTCTATTGCGCAACTAGTTAAAAAAATGAAATACAACAAACCAAAAAGGAACTCTATTATAGAGAAATGAGTAAAAATTTAATTATAATTGGAACGAATGTGAATTATGCTTAAAACTTTGCTTATCTTTTGTGCTTTTTAGTCAATCGAGTTTTATATAATCATATGGCTTTCTATTCAAAAATCGAGGTAAAATCCACTAAGCTATATAGCCAAGAGTGAAATAGTTATTATGCTTTGCAATCAATTTTACTATTTATTTCCGAAAGATATGAAATTAGAATATTTTCAATATCGTTAGAACAAGTCTCCAGCATATTTAAAACAAATAATGTTGACTCTTGATTTAATTAAAAAATGATAATTTTAAAATTTAGCTTTACTTTGTTGGTTTTTTTAAATTTTATTTTACATGTTTTAAAATTTTTGATATGTGCATATATTTTCACACATGAACGAAAACGAATAACAAGCAAGATGAATGAAAAGGGAGAGACAAATTAGGTAAAAAGCTTCTAGGTGGAAAGCTTCTTCAGGAAAATTATTTTTTAATAACAAAAATTATTTACAAATATAGTAATAATTAACACATATAATAATATTTTTTGTTATTAAAAAATCATTTTCCTGCAGAAGCTTTCCATAGGAAAGCGAAATATTGAAAAAAAAAATCGTTAAAATTTAATTAAAAATACTGTTTAAAAGATTAATACATATTTAATAAAATAAAAGAGGTCGAATAAAAATAAAAATAGTTTTTTTATTATTATAATTCAATATTTCGCCAAACTATTGGTTGGCATCATCAGGATAAACAAAAAGAATGTAATTTTGATTAATTATTTATAAATTTTTTTTTGGTTATCCTGATGATGCCAACCAATGATTTAGCGAAATATTGAATAATAATAAAAAATTTAGTTTAAAAAATGTTTTATTAAGTAATGACCTAGTGCTTAATAGTAAAATACTAAAAAATTAGAAATTAAATTAATTGAGATAACCAAAGATAGCATAAATTAGATTTCATTTCTCTTGTGGAAGTTTTAGCGTTTTTTTTTTTTAATTTAATGTTGAATATTCGCGCTAGAAGCGTTTTAGAACCCCAGAAATGCACGACTCATATCGCATTGCACCGAAGTTGACGAACAGGCTAATTAAGAGGACAAAATTCGTCTATTACAAAAATGGAAAGCAGTTCGTGAAATTGTAATCGGCAAGTCAATTAGTCATGAGTTTCATGGCATTGACGCAAATACTTTAAATAAAAAACAATTTATTAATAGTGTGGTTATGCCTACCGCTTCTCCAATGTTTCGTTAGACAATAACTTTTATTTCACTAATGTTACTCGTAATGATGTGTTTTCTGGTGTGCTGTCAGTAAAGTGTAATGCAATAGGAGCTGATGGCATTGATCCAAAGTTTCTTAAGATTCACTTACCACAACTTGCAGCAATTGTAATGTTCATTTTCAACAAGATTTTGACTACCAACTGCTACCCAAAAATATGGAAGCTTGCGAGAATTATCACAATAAAAAAACCGAATTCTGATTACAGGCCGATAGCAATCCTACCGTTCCTTTCGACAGTTTTTAAAAGGTTGGTTCATTATCAGGTGACTCAATACCTTAAAAAAAAATTCTTCCAAATTGTCAATCTGGTTTTCGAAAAGAACACAGCTGTCTAACGACGCTAGTGGATGTTTTGGAAGATACTTTTAGATGTTTAGAAGATAGTACCTTTAGATCATTCGAAAGCTTTCGACACTGTCGATCATTACATTTTACGTAACAAATTAAAACTTTTTCATAAGTTTTCATCAACTTCTGCCGATCTGATATTCTCTTACCTATCAGACAGACATCAATTTATTAAAACAGGTATCTCAGATGGCAAATACTTTTCCTTTGAGTCGAGGTGTTCCACAGGGCTCAATCTTGGGTCCCCTATTGTTTGCACTATATGTTAATGAACTACCAACAAAACTTAAACATTGTAAAGTTAGATTATATGCTGACGAAATGCAGCTTTATATAAGTTGTTACATTAAATCAGTTGAGGCTTGTGATAAAATTCTAAATAATGCACTTCATTGTATCTTTACATGGGCTACTACTAATGCCCTGGAGACAAATCCAACTAAATCTAAATGTTTGATTTTTAAGAAGAATATATTGAAACATGATTATATTCCTGTTTTAATCTTAAATAGTCAACCCATCGAAATTGCACAACAGCACCCTGACTTAGTCTAGCTATATTAATTTTGCTTGTGGTCGTTTATATTCTATGTTAAGAAATCTTTGGCAAGGATAAGGTTGCACTCCCTTTAATATTCGCATACTGCTCGTTAAAACATACTTGATGCCACTTTTACTATATGGGTGTGAATTTTTTTTGCGTTGCGATAGTTTTCGCAAAATGTGACTAAATGTGACTTTCATTAATATTATTATGTACGTATATGTATATGGTTTGAGAAGATATGATCATGTTTCTTCTTACGTTAACAAATTTTATGGCAATTGAACTTTACAAACCTTAATAGAGGTATAAGACTACTTTGTTTTAGATATAGCTCTCTGTGATATCTCATTTCTAATTCTACATTTATACAACACGACTCTGGAACAAGATTCCCCATAGCTCTCAAATTATTAGCAACGCACATCATATAAAAAGAAATATAGCTTGTCAATTGTTATGTTAGAGTTAAGTGATTTTTAATACATATTTTTATTTTGATAATTATGTTTTTAATCGCTTTTTTAATTTGTTTTCTTTTTTAATTTTTTTTTTTAACTTTTGATTGAAATGCAATTTTTGTTTGTACTTGTACTGAGTTCCATACTGCAATATGAGACTTAAAGTCTTGTGTGTGGGACATCGAAAATAAAATTAAATAAAAATAAAATAAATATTTACATTTCTTTAGTTGAATTGTTATTATTTATTTTAATTGGAGTTTTTCATTTTTTTAACCAATTTTAATTGAGACATTAATTTTTTGTAAAATTATTTCTGTTTACATTTAAAAACAAAAAAATTCATTTTAAAAAGAAAACAGGCAATTTTGTTCACTGTACGTATTGTTTCCTACTTCGCTTATTGATATCTGATTATTATTATTTGTATTTAATTTAATAATTGTCTACTTGAAAAGACCTAAAACATTTCATTTTGAAAATATTTAAAACAATGAACCTATTTATATATTTATTATTCAAAAGAATTTGTGTTTTTTACAAATGATTAGAGAAAACGACACACAGAGGGAAAACAACCAAGTAACACAAATTGTTAAATGTTCACATGAGATTTACGCTCAAATAAATTTTAACACTTAAATATTAAATTACACAAACATATTTATAGTCGAGTGTGAGTGTATGGAATATTTTCCAAGTGCTTTATGCAAATGTGAATAAAGGCATTCACCGTCAAATATTTTTAAAAATTGTTGAGGAAAATTAAATATTTTAATTTTTAACAAATTCTTTTTTCTCAAGACTAACAATAAATTCCTGAAACTGTTGTTTGAATTCAAGTCATCGTCCTTTAGGAAAATAAAATTATAATAACTTGAATTTATTATATAATAAACTAAAGAATAACATAAGAAAATTTATGATTGTAATAATATTTGAAGATAATATCTGAACACACTTAATATTTTCTTGCTAACAAATGGTTTTAATGAAAGTTGCTTAACAGATTTAATATATGAAACATTATTTAATTTTATATTTGGTATAATATTTTGCATATTAAGTTTGCTGTTAAGAGTGTGTTAAAAATTTTAAAAATAAATAATACTTAAGCGTAGAAAACAAAAATTTAATTAAACATGCATCTAAACGTATAAAGAGCAGAATAATTTTTAAATTTACCGAACAAAAATATATAGAGAACAAACGTCAACAGGTCGTATCTATTAAACAAGACTATATAAAACCGAGGGACTTAAAAGTTTCTTTAAAAATTTGTGCTTATTCTATCGAACATTACACTGAATTTTCATGCTAAGAAGATCAAGAGCTTCTGATTCCAAAATACTTATTCCACCCACAGTAACACATGCAGCATCATTTTCGAACACAGATCTATGCGTAAGCATGCTTTTGTAATTATACCTTTTTCCGGATGGTAAAAAGTGAAATACATTGTTTCAAATTACTTTACTTCAATGCTTACTAAAGAGACATCATGCTCTTGCTTAGAATTTGTTTTCATATTTCTTTTATTTTTGATAAAAGGACGTTCGTTGCTGGTATATATAAGGTATAAACTTAACTAATCTGATAGCATTTTAGATCCGTATATAAACTATACTTTCTATACCAATACTTTGTTGTTATAGTTTGGCGGAGTTTTTCCAATATCACCTTTTATAATATGTTTTGTTGTCATAATTATGGTCTGCACAAACTCGTACTAATGAATAAACTTTCAAACAATTATTATGACTTAAATATTTATTTGGCTCCGATTATCGTTGGATTTAAAAAGACAACATATTTGTATATGGAATCTAACTGCGATTTTTGTTCCTAGCAATGATTTAATTTTATTTTCAATACTCAGTCTATAAATTCAAGATCCCTTCAAACATTAAAACAATAAATAATAATTCTACATATTAAACAGCATTAATACTTAAAGAAAATCAATATGCTTCTAAAATTTATTAAACTCAGTACAAATTCTTAAAAACATAATTAATAAATATAATTTGATCTGTATATTTTAATTACTAATGGATTAAAATAGCGCTTAGGGCGAAGTGTAACGTTAAGCGAAATATCGCTAATCAAAAAAATTTAACAAAGATTTTCTTGTATTAAATTTCAAAAAAGGGTGACATTTAACGTTATTCTTCCACTTTTTGGAGTTGGCAGCTTTTTTAGAGTAAATCTATTAGTGCAAGATGATAGAATTAACGGACTTCATTGTAACCCTTGAAGTCAATGCCGCTTCCATGCTATTACTATGGACATTATAAATTGGATTCTGAATTATTGAGTCATATTCTAGAACAGGTCTTATAAGAAAAAGGATGTTTTGTAACATATGCCTCACTTAACTACTTGGCTCAGGGTTTTATAACTGCAAGATCTGCACGTACTTTGTTAGTGGCTAACGAAATATTCTGTATAGAATTTAATTTAACATCCAGTTCAATACCAAAATCTGAAACTACATTCAGTTTCTCAAGTTTATAACCGTTTAAAATATATTGCACGTTTGCATGGCATCCTCGGAAGAAATACATCTATATGCACTTTTTAAGGTTCAACTTCATAAGATCAAAAATACACCAGGCATTAAATGCCTCTTTATTTTGGAGAAGACTATGATCAGCGTGACAATAATATGTTCGATATATCTTCATGTCGTCTGCATATAATGGAATATTTGGGTATTTATAGGCATTGGGTAGAGTTCTGTTTGAAGGATATGAATTAACTCATATAAGTAAATTATTTGTGAGTGAAGTATCCTCATCAGAAGTTTACGATTGAGCTTACCAAATGCCATACAAATGTCGGTGTCAATAACTTCAGTTGGTTTTCGTTGAACAAATCCCCGATTGACTAGCGTTATCAGTTCGAAAATATTAGTAACAGTTTTAAAACCATGCTAAGCAGTAATCAATATAGAGGATTTTCGATGGGAAAGGTGACAATTTTATCTCTACAATGCATCATTATCTCTACAACCAGATTTTAATAATGGAATAGCAAAAGAATCTTTTAGGAAAATAACCAAATATCAACGATATCTGGAAAATTACTGTTTTACCAAAAAACCTTCAATTATCCTGTTGGTATATTAATATCTAGGCGGTTTTAATCACGCGCTTTAGATTTTCTTTAGGGGGCTCTCATCTTTTTAATAACAAATTTTTTAAATTTGTAACATTATATATGACATCAGTAGGCAACGAAGAAAATATGCTTCATGTACTCTTAAAGTTTCGGGTTTTACTACAAGAAGTTTTTTTTCAATTGTGGCAATACCATCAACATGATAGTTTTGACATTTAGTTGTTTGACGTATTCGTAGTAGATGCGTTGGCAATTGTTACAATCAATTTAATTTCGAACGAAAATCGTATTAAAATAATTAAAATCCACTATGAAAATGGCGGTTCTGTTAAAGTTACATTTCGTAAAATTCGTGATATTTTCGGACAGCATAATCGTCCTTCTGAGACCGCTATTAAGATGATGTACATTAAATTTGGCTCGATACAAAAGGTTTTTTTTGAAAACGCCTTTATAAACTCATAAATATAAATATAAACTTATAAATAAAATTTAACTTTTTTCCCTTAATATTTGCTTATTAATAAAACGGAAAGAATGTGTTCCATTTCTTCTTAATGTAATTTTATAAAAACTTATTTAAAGCCTAAAGCTATAGTAGCGTACAGGTTTTTGTTTTATTTCCATAATATTATTTTCACCAAGATCTATCTTAAATTAAATTCTTTGTTTGCGACAAATATTAATAAAAGAGCATATTAGCTTTTGAATTTTTTATTTAATTCCCAAAGAATTTTTTGTTTTTGCTTTTATTATTATTGTAATATAATATTGTTATGTAAATGAAGCACCAGCTTATTTTTGAAAATACAATCCTAACTGCCCAACGGGATAATTCCTGTCCGAATAGAAATAACGTTAAACCTGTTTTCCCAAAAAATTTATAATTGTTTTGTTAAGGCTTTAATCTAATCAAAAATTTACATATTTATATTTTCTTAGTTTTAATCCCTTTCAAATTTATTGTGGAGTTGAAAATTCTAGCAAATTTGATGTTATTTTTACAATGCACAGTGGTACAAATTCAACTGCTTTAGATTGAATCAACAGCAATTTGGATTCACTGCAGGTTTTGTTAGGTTAGAAAGCAGACGACATCCTTCCAAAGCTTGCGGTACCTAGATTATTATTGTTTTAAACTTTAGATATCAGCCTCGACAAATTCTGCATTAACCATTATATTGTAAATATCTTATCATTCCAGTGTCGATTAAATAAGTAAAGTTTCATACTTCCTATTATTTCCTTATTTTCTCGTATAAGAGGTATTCCCTATATTTATCCTTAAATTTTATTAAAATTCGCAAATTCTTATCAGTGATGGGTATATGTACTGACACAGAACATAAATATAGTTGTGGATATATGTACGTATGTATCTAATATATATTTAAATACAGTCATGTATAAATATTGTTATGTTTATTCCTTTTAATAACGTTTTGTTATGTTAAGTTATTTTATTGCAAAATAACAACACAACACTTTGGAATTTTACATAAAAGAATTTATTAACTTTCAGTACAAACAAAATAAACACGATGATAACTTTGTTCTCTTTTCTCAACGGATTCAACTTGAATTAATTCATTTGCCCAGCAATTGGTGCTTAAATAGTTGCCTTAAACAGTTTTGGCATACATGAGAATATTCTTATTACTCTAATATCACCCTTATTGTTGTTATTATAATTCAGCCTGCTTGGCTGCGTGTTTTGTTTTTGTTTTGTGTCAGTTGGATTATTTTTTCTAATGTTTAACTTATTTCGTGGAATTTTTTAAAAGCATGCTGTTGTTGTCTACTTTTCGTCGTTTACTTTTTTTGCTGATAATTATTTGCATTGAAATGTATAGATTTATATCTAAGAACTTCAATGTCTTAATTATGAAATAGGTACATTTTTATGTTGCTGTTAGCGTTTTTCTCATAAAAATGAAATTGTAATTTCAAATTTGTATGTAAGATTTGATTTCTACTAATCATGGCCAATCTACTTGTTCTATATTTACGAATTTGAAACATATACAAATCCTTTTGCTGATGGCACTATAGGCAAGGTAAAATCTAATACACACAAATCTCCACGATACATCTTTTAATATTAATATATTCGACCGACTTCATTAAACCTACATATATTCTTGTTGTAATATTATTTATAGATAATATATTAAGATTATAAAGGCATTTACTCCAACTAGACTCAAAGAAAATATTATCTAGAAGTTTAATGTTAGTCGCATTTCTTTCTAGCGTTCTTGAACTGATATTTGTCAAAAACATATTTTTAAAACTAGAATTAAAATGAAATTGACCACTGTGATGTTGCTTCTGTGTACTTGACTCCAGAAAATACATTTCCTGAGGAAGAAATGGACCTTCTGCCACGGTAGTTTTTTATAATTTGCAACGGCAACAGTTTCATAAATCTTGTTTAGTTTTTCTCAACCCTTATTTCTGTTATTAGCTCTGGGATTTATTCCCTGGATTGTATTCACTATTGAAAAGTAAACAAATCTTTGAGATTTTTATTGCTTGTGCAACACTATTTTAATAATTATGGCCAATAAATTTAAATAAAAGCCATGCATCTTTATTTACAGAAACAAGTTAACTTTTTGCATATATCTTTAGAAAGCATGTTAAATTTTATAATACTTTTGAAAAATGTGATATAAAACCTTTATCATATATATCTGTACCAAAAAATTTAGAATTACGTATCGTAAGAATAATTTCATCATATGTTACTTTACACCACTAACTAGTGTAGTGTATGAACGTGGTAAAATCAAATGGAAAGTCCGCTAAACTTGAGTCGAATAGTGGTTCTCTCTTTTTTTATTAAACTGATGATCGTCATCTCAAATTCCAAAAACGTCTTAGATGTTAAAATATTTCTAATGAATTTTTAGTTTTTCTTATCTTAGTTTTCGAAAAGTTTAAGTGAGTCTTGCTTTTGTATCAAAGCTTCTATCCTTATTATAATGCATACTGACCAGTAAAATGTTTTTAAAAAAAGGCGCTTACTAAATTATATACACCCTTATATTAACAATATACTTATTTTATAGCCAGTGTTACCACGTGTTTTTATTTTTTTTTTATTTTTCCTACATGTACAATCAGCTAGAAAGGAGTATTAAGAGTAAATGGAGAATGCTTACGAAAAACAATGAACAATCATTGTTATTCTTTCTTGGTTACAGCCCCTACTTAAAACAGCAAGCGTTTTCAAATTTCATTTACACATTTAGAGTATTTATTATTTAAATAGCGCAGTTAAGATTGATGTTTTCTGTTACCTTTCTGTTATTCAAATAATGCCAAAAATTAGTAAAAATTTAGTGGCAAGTTTTGTTATTTTTACGGTGATATTAATTTTGTAAATCACCAAAAGAATTTACTGAGCTTTACTTATCTGCTACGTTAAGTGTATTGAGCTTATTGGCCCAAGCAATCTTAATTTTTTTATTTGGACGCTATTTGATTACTGACGACAAGTAATGGTAGAGAAGCGAAATAAAGGCGACTTTGCGACTACCCGAACTATAATCTGATGGTCGAATCAAATTTGGTCAAACATTAGGCAGGAATTTTGGCCTCTCGTTTTTATTGGAATCCAACAAAATATTATGTCACTCTGTGAATCCAGATGAAGATATAAAAGATTTTTAAGTTTCTTCACTTAGACTTATAAAAATAGTTTATGGTGTAATGTGTGCCTTGAATATACATAAGATTTAAAGCAAAGGAGTAACGTTTACTTATCGATGGTACAAAAACTTGATTAAAGGCTGCTATTTTATTTATCCTCCATTAAATTTCCCAAATATCTGACACTAAAACGTTTTAGTTAACCCTTAAATTTATCTTGCATAAAATCCAATAGTGAAAATTCAACTGCGAAGTTTATAGAGATTGAAAGTTATTGATCCAATTTAAAGTTTACAACTGATATTGCTTTATTTGAGTGTCAAGGTGTAATGCAAAGTTAGAGTATTCTCTTCTCACAGATAAACCACAGACTGAAGATAAATACAACAAAGATCTCATTACAATTTATACCATAGCTAAAACCCACGGCTACAAAGCGACTACTATCAACAACATCGACAGAAATAACTGACAAATTTAATTCCAGCGGAGTATAGAGACTTACTTGTACCTTTAACATTCTTAAATAGGAAAAAACGGACGAACACTAAAGACAGGTTTTATAGAATACATACGCTCGTACAATCTAAAGCGAGAAAAAAACTCCAATTTATCATTACGCATTGACATTTACGGACACGCCGCCAATGGAAATAGATAAATGCATGACACAATTTTCACATGGTCGCGGGACAATTTATCTGCGGTAACCCAACACTATTTATACTAACAGACCAATACTAATTCTCCGGTATTTTGTTGATAATGATGACATCGCATTGAAAGCGTGCCCCACCGGGAGCATATTTATCGGTCTTTATGAAATACTTGACCATTTAGACCTATGCTGCTGGGGGTATAAGGGAGCCCAGTCCCCTGAAGGCAAACAGGGAGTCAACTGGAAGCACCACGTTATTTCGACGGGAATCATTAAGCCCACGAGTTCCGCTAATTGTCTATTTAGACTTTTAGCTGTTTTTCTGACTGATTATTAAGGTTGGCCCTTCGAGAGAATCGTGGTGGTTGTGGTTCTGCGGCCCCCGCCTGAATTTGATTATGGGGGCCAGAATCATCTCGCCTTTAATAACACTAAAGAGTGAATGATCCGGATCTAGTGAGCATGCTAGTCATGTGTTCTGGACCAGGAGTTGTATACTCTCTAGCTCTTCAGCAAGGAGTAGTGGTTTGCAACCCTGCTTTGGAACCTCTGAAATTGCAACTAGGAAAGACCTGTTGCTAGAATTAGTCCTCGGCTTCCTAGGGCATGAATGACGTTGCTTTTCATTCCCAGTGGTTTGACCACCATCTGATTAAGGCCTACGTCCAGGTGCAGATATACATCACGAAATCGCATTGAAAGCGTTCGCCAATCATAACGAAAAAATAGCCAGTAACGACGGTTTTCGCCGAAAGGAACAACAAGAGTATTTCATTTATTGACGGAGCAAGCCCAAAAAAACTTAGTGAGTGCTACATAATTTGAGCAAGGCATATTTGCTGGTCATTAATGTAAAAATTGATGAAATATAATATAAAGATGAAACATAAGAAAAAGCTTAGCGATTTGGAAAAATCGGCCTGGAAATGTTTAATGAAAGTTTTTTTCAAATTCTTCGGAAATTATCTACCAAACAACTACAAAAAGATAATGGTGCAAAACTGCTATCTACTTGAAAGTTTCATGATTTAAGTGTCTTTGAAAAAACATTTTCAACAATTACCTTTCATTTCCTTCCTAATAATTTTAAAACTCATAAGTTTCAAATTATATGCAGGATATAATCCCATTTAAGATCGCGACGAAATTTTAATGACCACATATCAGAAGCTAATTCGAACCAGCATGAAATTTGATAATGACGTTTAAAATAAGTTGATTAAAACTTCAGATGTACTAAACAAAATTTGAGGACTTCGGAAAACAAAGAAACTATGTATAGTTTTTAGCTTTCCAATTCCAACTCTCTTAATCCTAACTTTTTGGCTGGTATAGTTGCAAGTAATTCTTATTTTCCGGAAAGCAGTCAACCACCGCCCGAGCTCGGCACAGTATCATTTACTATGCCGAAAATATTCTTTCGATCTTGAGCGGTTAAAAAGATTATAGCAGATTTCAAAGTCAACAAATCTCCTGGGTCTGATGAGAATCGGAAGATCTTGATGTTCTTGCCGTGAAAGCTCAGTGTGATGTTCGATGGACTAAGCACATTTCGCAGGTTTTTAAAAAATCTTTCAAGTGCTGCGGTTTTCTGAAACGGTATAAAATATACTTCACTCCATCCGATCTTCGTGCTATTTATACCATCTATATCCGTCCAAAAATTGAATACAACTTTTATGCCTATTTAGGAGTTGCTCAGGTCATTAGGGACAGTAGGGTATCCAACTCTATTGTTCTCGAGAGCATCAATACAATGTGGGTAGTATTTGACTGTTTTGTCGTTATTACAATGACTAGTTCTCTAGGGAAATTAGGGAACTTGTTCCCGTTACTCACAGGTTTTTGCGTTTAACTAGATTTTCGTTGAAAGCGCATTCATTTGTGGTTGAGTGGCCAGTGAATTGCTTTACGCATTACAGGGGAAAATTTGTTATTTAAAAGAATGGTGCGTATGTGGAATGAACTCCCTCCAGAAGTCCTTCCTATCACTTTCAATGTAGGAAAATTCAAATCAAATAATCCTCCCTCTTTCCTACTTCCGATATCGTAATTTTTTAGTTCTGTTACAATGCATTGTATGAGTAGGGGTCATCCCCTGAATGCTGGTCCGAGAAAATAAATATCGGTTATTTTCTTGATAATTTTAAGAATTATACGAAAATTCCAACATTTTTTTTAGAAATGACGCGCATTTGGTTTAACATAAAATGCACTTTATACAATCATTTTGTTTGTATCCTTTATTTTATTGTGTTCCTTAAAAACGCCAGCCGTGAGTGGGGATGGGTGTACAATATTCAACTTGAATGTACATTTTATTAAGTTTTCATTTATTTATGTCGTTTATTGTAAAAAGCAAAGGGTCTTGGCTAAAATTCCCCTGCAAAGCTTTTGTTAGACACTTTTTCATATTCTTATACTGAACCGCTTCTAAGTTCTGATTTTAGGATGTAACAGAGTAAATAAAAAAAATAACATTATAAAGAAAAGAGTTCAAGTCCTTTCAAGTACTAGTTCGGCAACGCAATTCACAAAACTTATTTGTTTGCTATAGAAAATAACTGAGCATGTGTTTACATATATACGTAAATATGTTTGTACATATATAAAAATAAGGAATTTATAAAAGAATATAAAAGAAACCAAAAGAATAATTAAAAAGCATTTGCACAACTCAATATTATTATAATTACAACAGCTTGTGGTAATATTCATTTACAAAGCTCTAAGTGGTGGATATTTATTTTGTTTCTTACATTCGATTATAGTGTAAAGCAGCACTTGTGATTGTGAAGCGAATCGCAGGATAGAAATGTATCGTTTTATAAGCATTCTTATGATTCACAAAAAGAAGGCTACCACACAGAAGGATATCACTTAGATGAGAATATTTATCACATTTCTTTCTAACCTTTCAGAAAAGTGTAGAGATGTACTAATTTAAATAGACCGTCCCTTATGATGATAAATATTAGCATATTGTATATTTAGGAATAACAAACTTTAAAGTAATGGCGTAGGAGGGTAGGAGATCAGACCAGCACCTTCATAGTTTTTTTTTCAACTTCCTTTCACTATTGAGTCATAAATAAAAATTCGACAACTTTTTTCCTCTTCAGCGCGAAATCTTGTGTCAATTGACCACTTAATTTCGTTCATCAATTGATAGCTTTCTTCTTCAACTATAATTGCAATTATCTCATGTGTTTGCCAGAATTTTATTTATACTAAAGTCATCCATGGCGTGAAATATTCAGCTCTCAGTGACCCTTTTATATATAGTGGTTCATACGGTGTGTCCTGATAGACTAAAAATACCGCCAATTTCTTTACCAAAGTATTTACTTACCCAACCTATTCGAATTACCATCTTTGCCTTCCCAATTAATATGCTGTTCTTCCGCTATTGCTTCAGTTTTATGGAAACTAACCTTTAAGGCACTGTGGCCCACATTCATGTTGCAAAGAGATTTACTGCTTCGTTTCCTACAACTCTAGTGCATCTTCTACTACAATTCCAATTGAAACCTATGAATGATCCTAAAATGTCAGCTCTTCATATATATCCCCTCTCCTTCGCATGTTAATATCCTGTACATAGTTGCTACAGTTTAATTAGATTTCTGCACTTTTTCGAAATTTTTAAGACTTTGTATCGTTGTTGTTTTTATTGTTTATTCTTATTATTGTAATGACTACTTTTATTATATCATTGTAGTTTTAATTTTCTTTTATTTCGCTGTGTTAAGATCATAGCAATACAGAACTCCTTTGCTTTTTTTTTCTTTTCTTTATTCATTTCATTTTTTGTGTTTGTTATGTACTCAAGAAGGTTAAATTTAATTTTAAGTGTAAAAGACATTTATTATATTTTAGCATAAATGTGTTGGTGCTTCTGGTAGTGTCTTTGCTACGCTACACTTGTACTTTAATTTTAATTATTTTCATTTTGTTGTTAATAAAATGTTAACGATAACATTAAGTGGATTTCAGTTAATAAAACGTAAACTCCTTGCTGAATTTTAAAAAAGTTTTAAAATAAATCTTAATGTTAACATATGATAACAAATATCCATGGTGAAATCATAATATCAAGTGGTAGCGATGACGAATTGATATATTTTTGCTTCGTCGAAATGTCAAATTCTGTCAGAAATGTTTTTATTTGATTTCTAACAACAATTATTAGTAGTTTTAGTGGTCTGAATATTGTGTCTGAAGTTGTATTTAGCTGTTTGTTTATAATGTCAGTGTTAAAATCTGTTATTTTGTAGATTTCCATGGTTTTAAGAATGTACAGTCTTCGTCCTTTTTGGCTTGGATGAAGTAATGTCATACATTCATCTTTTCCCTTAGTGCGAAACGTTTGTTCGAGCGTATGTGTTTTTAGTGTTCGTCAGGTTTGTCCTATTTTAGTATGTTAACAGGTACAAGTAAGTCTGTATACTCCACTGGAATTAAATTTATCAGTTGCCGATGTCTTGAGATTATGTATCGGAGTGTTGCTGTTGTTGTAATTATCTGAAGTAAATTGGATTATCTTTAGTCTGTGTATCATAACAGTCTAATGGCTATTAGTTTATGTTGAGTAGTGTCCGTTGTATTTGTTTAAATGTTACAGCTTAAACAGTCAGTTCCTCGTGTTATTCTGATACCAAGATAATGCAAGTTTCTGTCTTATTATTTTACCATTGTGTGTGTAATATTATTATGGATTGTGTTCTAGTCTGTTAAAATTTATTCGGACTTGTCTTCGAGGATGTATATGATGTCATCTACGTATCTATAGAATTGAGTTACTTTGTGTTTTTCTATCCGAACCAATCGTACTAAGCAAATAGGCAGTAACAACAGTTTTCGTCAAATGATATGAGAACATTATTTTATTTGCTGGCGGAATAAATCCAAGCCGCTTGATACCAGACACAGTTAGTTAGGTTACGATCCTGCTAAATAAACTTACTAATAAAACTCTCCATATGGAAAAAGTAATGTCTTTCCATAGACAATATGATCCGGTAGGTAAAATACCCTGTACCAGGGGAATGCTGTGGAAGAATTTAATACAATTTATGTTTTACATAGATCCACATCTAGACCGTGAAATATGTCAAGGCACAAATTAGTTTTATATGCTAGAAGAGGGAAAATATGAGCGATCTATGGGCAAACATTGAATGTCATTGTATTTGTACAGTCCACTCTCTGTATCTCTGGCTTTGTATACTTTTGAGCACAAACTTCACAGATTGAATTTTACAGATATTCCTCTTCAGAAATCTTAAATATTTTTCTCTCAGTTTACTTTTTCGAACCCAAAAATTTCAAATTTCTTCTGCTTAGAGTGATAAAACAGTGGTATAAAGAAGCTTTACTCATTTTACCAGCACCTACAAATTCTCTAAGCAGAACTAGGCAACAATAAGACATTATTTTAACGAAATATTTAATTAAAGTAATCGTAACACTTTCAAGCTTAAATCTTAAAACACTAATAGTTAACGGTTTTTATTACCCAATTTACTCATGTGGAAAACGCTTATTTTCATTTTTGTTTAGAGGTCATTCATCACTTTTTACTTTCTGCTACAAAGTTCAACAGTTTTTATGAAAACAAAAATAAATAAAAATAAACATGTTTTTTAATTTAAATTCGGACATAACAATGGTCATTGTATTGCAATAAAGAAAAATATAAAATTGGAAGAAAATGAAAAAAATCAAAAAAGGAAAAACGAAAATGTGCTGCAGCAATGATTAAATAAACTCACGAGTTCACTGATATTCAGTTTGATTTTTGTAATTTCCATAAAGTTAAATACAACAAACTTTTGTGTAGTAATTTTGGTTTTTATTGTTTAGCTTTATTTGTTAATTTGTTTTTAGCGAGTTAAACAAAAGGGAATTTTTTTATGATTTAATATGTTTTTTTAACATTTTTTATTGCAACTACTGAAAAAATGAGTTTTGAACACATATTAAAGAATACAACAATATAAAAAAGCACTTAATTAAGGTATTGCTCAGTCCACAGTAAAGGTGTATGCATCCTGCAAATTAGATTTTTTATTAATTTTTTTATATGAAAAAGAGAAAAAATTACCGTTTTAGAGGAGGCAAATAACGAATTTTTTTAGCAAACATACATTACAACAAACAATATCTTGACAGCAACATTACGCCAGGCTACGTAACAATCAACATCACCACCCAAAACTACGTTTCTCAACAAGCTTAACTTATTGCACAATTAAGATGGATAAAGACTGAGATACGCTCACTTCACATTAAAAAAGACAAACTGAACAAGGAAACATATAAAGCTCACTTAAAGGTGGCTGACGTATTTACTAGACATAATCTATACCATATATTTCCACTATTTTTGCAGAATTTACAAAATCAGGAGGAGCGAAAATTTTCAAAACTAACAAAACAGACCGACAATCACACCAAACTAGAATTTCACTCACGCATCAAAAACCTAATAGGCATACGATTCAGTGACAACGAGACAAAACTAATGGATAAAAGAAAAAGAGAGTTGTGTTTATGGGCATACGATATGAATTTTCCTACATTGAAAATGACAGGAAATATGTGTAGAGGAAATTTATTCCACATACGAACTGCCTAAAACCGAATTTTCATCGGCCAATCAACCACAAGTAGATAACCAAAAGTGTGTTAAATGCAAACACGTTCGAGCAACAGGACAATTTCCCTAATTTCATTAAAGCACTTACCATTGTAGTAACGATAAAACAGTGAAATACAACCCATATACGTCGTTGCTCTAGACAATCAATATGTTCGATACCCTAATGTCCCCAATGAGCTTCTTGGCCCTCTGTTATACGCGGTTGAACAACTTCAAAATAGACTTTGGGGTGCCGGCCCATATATGACAGTTATATTCCGTTTTTGAATGGATATGGGTGATATAAGTACTGCGAAGATCGGATGGAGTGTAGTATCTTATACAACGTTTTAGAAAACAGTAGGACTTCAAGTCTTCTTTAGGAACCTAAAAAATGTTCTTAGTCTATCGAACATCACACTGGATTTTGATGCCAAGAACATCTAGCGCTTTAGATTCCTCAATACTTAGACTCCTCATTTATAATAAGAGATGCAGCATCATTTCCAAATACAAATCTATGAGTAATGACTAAAATCGACTCTGTTCATATGATCCGATTTGGAGATTTTGCGAGATCGTGATTGAGCGTATCATTTATGTTTTGCCTTTAAGAACACCCCTCCAACCGGCTCGGTCTATTACTAAATGAAAAGAAGGTCATTTAAAAAATTAATAAGAAGAAGCGTAGGAGAAAGAACGGAGCCTTGCGGTTATTATTGATATACGGCGATAATAAAATTATTATATTCTATGACAAGAAATCTTGCAATATTTGCATTGATGAAATAAAAATAAAAATATAAAAATTTTTTCCTGAAGAAGCTTTCCAAAGGAAAGCGAAATATTGAAAAGATAAAATATATAAAAAATTATCTTAAAAAAGAAAAAGATAAAAATAATTTTTATCTAGTATTATATATTAAGAATATTTCGCTTTGGCAAGAAAGCTAAAAAGAACCTGATTCTCTCGTATTTCAATTAGGTACATAAATAAAAAAATTGTGTCTTAAAGTTATTACTGGCATAATTTTTTTCTTCATTAATTTTTTCAAAAATTTCAATCGCCGCACTGTGGCACATTTTGTGAGTTGGCGGCCAAAATTCTATAACTTTTGATTGGATTGGATTTTTTTTATTAAAACTTTTTATGCTGGATAAAAGCAGATTAAGCGTAATGTCAATGTATTATCTTTAAAACGGAGCCTAATTAAAGTTATATATTTTTTAAAAATGATTTTTAAAAATATGGATATTGATATTAAAAAAATAAATTCGGAAATGAAGTAATTTTGCATTTGCATAAAAAAATTACTGACTAAATAAGGACTTATATCCGGGTCCATATTATTTCAACCTTTACACACTTTTTCTGCTGATCTCGTAGCATACGGGCTCGAAGCTCATAAATTTTGTAGATATTACAATATTAATATAATATTTTGCAAAATAAATTTTAATTTAATCATACATTTAGTTCTAGATTTTTGTAAATCGAAATACGACAAATGTCCCTAGTGATCATAATTCCCAAACAAATGTATTTTCTGATAATAAATACGGCGGCTTTAAAAATCATTATTATTGTATGAACAATTTAATATTTTTGAACATAAATCTAAAGTAGAATAAAAGTCTTCTACCGATAAAAGTTTTTACCAATTATTTTTAGAAAACCTTTTTATTCCAAATAAAATTAAATATTTTTACGAATTTTTAATATCTCTTATGCTATTTTACTCATACTATGTTTCAGTGAAAATTTCATCCAAATATGTTTCCTATCTATCCTTAAGGAGCTGGTTGGCGTCTTCATCTTTTTCAATGGCGGTAAGATTGCATTTTTGTCGATTGCTGGAGATATATGGATCAGAAGTGCACAATAAAATACTAATATTCTTATTGGTACTATGTCTAGAAATTAATCTTATATTGTGCTCGCGAAAATATCTATTATCTTTTTTGTTCTTTTTTCTTGTGCTTGTTCAGAAGGTTTTCCAATCGGCAACATATTGTGTTAAATAATGTTTTCCCCATGACACACTATTTTATCGATGCCATATGCTTCCAATCATATAGTTCATTGTACAGTTTGCTGTTTTATTAGCTGTTTATTCTTATTGCATGATGTTACTTGCAATATGATTTTATAGCGTTTTACCAATTCAAAATTCATTACTATAATAGTTGCTGCAATCTCATAATCAGAAAACACATTTTTAGGTGTGGTGTTATCTTGTGTGTGTTCTTCTCCTGGCTTTGGCTGATGGATCAGTAAACCTAATTCCAAATATTGTAATTTTACGCATTTTTTCCGTCTCTCTTTTGGATTTATTTTCTTCACTAAAATCCAAATCATAGCTTAATTTTAATGTGTTCCATAAATCCAATTTTAGTATAAGTAGGAAAAAGCCAAACTTCTTTCAAACCAGGCGTTTTTGAAAGTAGTGTCTTCTGTTGAAAGGTGGCTTAATTGGCTTGCAGTTTTTTTGCAGTAACAGCCAATTATTTAAAATTTTTTCGTTATAAAAACTTCTAAGAAAAAAAAAAAACAAACACGCATGTGTATATATCCCAGTTCTATACCTAAAATGTACGAGTTGCACACAGTATAATCGTGATAGTACCTACAGCCGCGAACATAATTTTAAATATGTATATATTGTTACGTTTATACCTTTTATAAAAATTTTTCTGTTACTGAGTTCTTTATTTTAAAATAAATACCACCAGATTTTGGAGTTTTTAAATTATTAACAAGTTTATTTACTTTACCTACACACAAAGTAAAGTTTGTACGTTGGCACTACAGAACAATTTACTAAAGATGCAAGTATTTACTTCACAGGGTTTATGTTTTAGTTAATCCACTCAGACGCGGTCTTTTATATATAGAGGTCTAGAAAAATTAAGAAAATTCTACTCCCTTTGTTGTTGTTATGTTATTCATTCAATGTGTAGGTGCCTGTTGGTCTGTGTGTATTTTTCTTTTTGTTTTTATGCTGTTAAAGTTTCTTCCTGAAATTTATTTTACGATAGTTGTTGTTGTCAAGCGTGTATAAGTTTTCTTAGAAAACTACGCAGTTAGTTAACAGATCCCTACGTAGTTTTTTACTATAAAGTTGTTGTTGTCTTGGATGTATAAGTTTTCTTAGAAAACTACGCAGTTAGTAAAAAGCATAAACAGTTGGTTACTTTATTACTTAATTATTTTCTTTTAAAACTTAAGCAAAACGCATCCGTAACAATATTATAAAACCTCAAGGTACGTATTATAACATAGTATAAGTCATGTTGCAAAGTTTTTCGAAAAACCAAAAATGCGTTCCACCTTACATCGATATTTGGGTATATTTTAGACATTTATTGGAATGCCCATATCTGTAGTGCTATTCACTAACTGTTATTGACCTAACACATGTTGTTTTTATTAACCATATATTGTTGTTTGCACTAACCCATTTGCTATTCACTATCTTGCTGTTGTCCAAATACAAAAAGCATAAAGAGGAATGAAAAAAATAAACAAATACGTAAATTATTTTTATAAGATAAGTCAAATGTGTTTTAGATTTTATTTATTAATGTTATATTTAACATCCTATTTTATAGAATGGCATCTAATACTTCTCAGAAAAGTAACCGCGCCTCAGCCGAGCAACTGAGCCTACTAATGGTGGCTGGCAAATAAAATTGATTATCCTCGAAGATTGCGTCAATTAATTGGGGTGTTGAAAACGGTCTCTTCCTGCGTTAAACTGTGTATATGTTAAGTATGCAAAAGCGATAACAACAAAATATAACTTCTTTTTTTATTTTACATTTACTTAACGACACAAAATATTTGTCGTTAAGTTAACAACATCAAAAAGCGCTACAGAATAACAAAGTCTTCCACCTTGTTGTTAATTTATTTTAACAATACTCAAGTCGTTAAAATATAATAGTGCAATGCACTACTAGAGATGGAGTAAAGTAAGTTAAAATTTTCCCAAATATTTTATTAATAGAAAAACACATTTGGTAACGAAAGGAAGAATTGTTCAAAAATATGCAAAACCAAAAAATGTATCCCTTCTTGAAGTTAAAAAACTTTCTGAAGATATTGAATTTCAGCGCGTTTTTGGGCAGCCTATTCGATTAGAAATAATTGAAATAAAAACTTACATTTCTCGATTTCGCGGTTCTTGTGTGTTTACTTTCAAAAAACAAAAAATTAAATCTGTGATAAAAAATACAATTTTTTTAAGAGTTTTGGCCGCCTTCTCATGACTTGCGCCACTGTGCACCGTTAAAACTAATTCGAGAACATTTGTAAAAAAAAATTATAGCTATGGCATAAGTAACAATACAATAAAATTTGTAAACAGAAAAATTCCTACCACAGAGAAACAATCAAAATTATTAATTCTAAACCTGAAATATTTTCCTATCACACAGAAATGTCCTTGTAACTATTTAAAATTTTCACTAGGGTTTTTAAAGTTTAAATTTGCCATTTGTAACTGCGACTTCTTTTTATGATCCCAAATTTATTTCTAAATATATCTGCTTCTCATAAACGTCTAACAATCTAATTTTCAAATTTCATTATTTTAAAAACAGTTTTTAGATTAAGTAAATGTTATTGGTGTTCTTTTTTTTTTGTTTGTTATTTTCAAAATCTTAACAAGCTATAAAAATTTTATAATATTTTTCGTTATGTTTTACAATTTCTGAATATAATTTTTAACCAGCATGAAACAACTCATACTTCAATATGCCTTCAATTGTAATTAATTTTATTAGTGTTTCTAATTTGAAATTTAATTATGTTTTTTCTTGAATTTTAAATTTACCATTAAAAAAAATGTAGGATCATCAATCAACAATTAACATAAAAAACCAAAAATTTAATAACTACGTACGAGACATGTAATCATAAACACGCAGTCAAACATTTGAATAACGAAGTAGACAAATACTCAAACAATATCCAATTCTATGTTCAGGTTATCCTAAAGCGTAAACTTGAAAAACATTAATATTCAAAAATAATTTTCAAAACCTTTTGAAATGTTTCAAATAATTCTCAAATCGTTATAAAGCTATTATTTTATTTTGGTCGAGGACTTGAATAAACGAAGCGCAAAATTAAACCAAAAGACGCCACAAATTTCTTAACAGACCAGTGATAAAGTGAGATTTCTTGCATAGGGAAAAGATTTGATAGATGTGTCCGGAATAGTGACAAAAACTTAAAAAACTTAGAATTGAAAAAGGAATGTGAAGAATGCAATTTAATCACAGCATACAACCACTACAATTTACAACTCCTACAATTTACATAACCTAAAACTGCTTTCCGAGTTTAATATTATAGGAACGTTTCTTTAGTTCTATTCCTTGACACTTTATTAGAAGACATTTCTCTAAAACAAACCATACGTGAAAAAATCAACTCTGCCTTTATAATGGTTATAATAAAATGTTACGTTAATAATTCTATCACAAATTCATCATTCCATAGGCTTGGGTACAATTTTGGAAATTATATCAATTGTAAACAGCTTTTATGTGAATAAAAGATAGGAGTTAGAAAGCATTTTATTTTTATTCACATTTATGGGTAGAATATTTTCTACATTTGTTAGATTTCTTAGAACGATTTGTGATAAAAAATAAATTTTTAATCTGAATTATCTACAAATTTTTAAACTAAAAAGTTATTTTCAAAATTTTTTTTTTTTTTTTTTTAAGAGAAGTAGCACTTCAGGCAACGATGCCTATTTAGTCAAGTACCGTGCTACATTCTTTAGGAAAGGGATAGAGAATAGATTATACAGGTGGTGAAAGTAGAAGGATAGTCGGAAATTAACTGCCGTATATAAGACAGCACAGCGACCAGTGACTATGCCTTCATCGCTAAGCAGCCCCACCGACAGTCAATTTTTATTTTTGTAGTGAAAAAAACCAAGGTCTTCGTTGGGAATCGAACCCACAACCCCCATATTTACAAGCTAGTACACTACCCACTAGCCTACAGGGGCACCTATTATGAATCAAAATTTTACTTTTTGACCATTGCACAACAATAATTGACACAGGACATTTCTCAATAGAAAGTAAAACCCTATTTTTTTAAATGTGCCCCCGGGGGCAAATTTATTGGAACGTTACTTTGTCCTAGATTCCTTTAAAATTAATGTTTTATGAAATTCTCCTAAAATACTTGTTATTCAAAAAGCATATCCATATAGCTACTGCACATTTAGCTCACAAGTGGATATTATTTACCCTAAGGTTTGTATAGAAAACTCAAGGGTTGGCTTGAGACATGACAAATTGATTAAATGAGAGTTTTCATTGAATTTACAAATTTATGTATTATGTGTTTATTTTGTGTGAAGTAAAAGTAAATAAATTGTTTAATTTAAAATTCGAAAGTGCTGTGTTGTTTTCTTGCAATAAAAAAACTCAATATAACAAAACGTTTATTAAAAGGAATAAACGTAACAATATTTTTTACAAAAAGTCAAACCGAATAAAATTGTCGATGTCGAATATCATACAAGAAAATGAAAGCTTAATAATTTTATTTTTTTCCATCGCGGTGATCAATATTGGCACACTGTAGCTTTATTACTGCTTAAGTTTCAAGACTGCCGAGGCATGTTTTCTCAACCCCTACTTCTCTTTAAACTTTCTGTTACAAATAAATTCAGTTGGTAGTTTAAGAGTTCTATCTTTTATTTTTATTTATTTTGAGAGAGACACTGTCACTCTTAAGCTTGTTTAGTAAGTCGGTGAACAAAAATGTTTTAGATTAATTATAGACCAATTCGTTGTGGAATTTCAACAGATTAAATCTGCGAGTAGAGAGGATTTAGTTCCAAATATCTGTATTTAAGTTAGATATTTCATGTAAGTTGTATTTAATATAAAGTAAATAATAGGAAAAAAACTAAAAATTATCATTCAAACAGCTATTTTGCAAGTCAAAGCACAACCAAAAATACACAAGAAAAACATACCAATGCGACCCATTATAAACTACACAACTGCACCGTCATATCGCCTAGCTAAACAGCTCACCAGCGTACTTAAGGAAAGGATAAATTTATAAAACACATATACTATACACAATACACAAGACCTCATTGATACATTTAAGGACATAAAAATAACTGAAAACATGCGACTCGTTTCCTTTGATATCAAGGATCTATATACTTCAATACCAATGCATGAAACCTTAGATATCCTTAGATATATTAGACGCAACACACTAGACAATTTATACGAAAGCCAATACATCACTGATATTATAGATATTGCAAAGAGGATAATAAAATAGAACTACTTTAGATTCAATAACCACTTTTGCAAATTAACTGACGGACTCGGTATGGGAAACCCAACTTCCACAATCTTCCTGGAAATTCTCATGCAACATCTCGAATCACTACAAGTAAAAACACTAATGGAAAAAAACACAAAATAACTCATTATTATAGATACGCAGATGACATTATATCCATCCTCGAACAAGACAACCGCGAACAAATTCTAGAAAACTTAAACACAATTCATAATAAGATTACATACACAATGGAAAAAGAACAAGACAGAAGTTTGCATTATCTTCACATCACTATAACACGAGGAACTGACTATTTAACATTTGACATCTATAGATAACCAACTACTACCATCCACAACACCTCAAACCACCCTACCCAACATAAACTAGCAGCGTTTAGACATATGATACACAGACTTAAGATAATCCCACTTACTCCAGATAAGTACAATAAGGAACTCGACACAATTTATGCCATAGCTATAAATAACGGCTACAAGGTCACTACCTTCGATAAACTTCTTAGACAATACAACACTAAGAGAGAGAAAAGACAGTCGATACAGCACGACAGCACCCCTTTACTTACACAGGACCAGAAATATACAGACTAACTAACCTTTTTTACAAAGAAGGACTACTCACAGCATTTAAAACTGGCAACACTCTGAGAAATAATCTCAGAACAACGACAGAAACAACTGACAAACTTGTATAGGGCAAACTGGACAAATACTAAAAACAAGGTTAACCGAACACATACGCTCATACAAACGGAAAAGAGAAGATTCCAACTTTGCATTACACCTTGACACTCGCGGACACACACCAAGGGAAATAGATGAAGGTATGACCTTACTAGATCCCAGCAAAAAAGAACGAAGACTAGACTTTCTTGAAAACAAGAAAATCTACAAAACAAACACTTTCAGCAATGACATAAACGAACAGGTAAACACGACTTCAGACACAATTTTCACACCATTAAAATACCAGGTGGCTGGCATTCTGCCTGCTTGAATAGATCAAGTTGCGGCATCGTTAAAAATAGACATCAAAATAACAAAGCATTAATTAAGGTGTTACAGTGGAAAAGTTATCATTCTGTTTATTTTGTTTGTATTGGAATTTGCAATAAAAGAACTCGTTATAACTCGATATATATATATATATATATATATATATATATATATATATATATATATATATTATATATATATATATATTGGATAATCCCAATTTTACGATTCTATTCTAGGAATATTATTAATGCAAATAATTAATCTTATTTGTTTCATATACAAATGATAATTTTTATATTAGTAGAAGAAACACTTTCTCTTGAGTGTCCTTTTCCATCGTCTGTTAAGCATATTTTTTAATACGCTACCCTGTAAAATTGCATGTCTTAAGCTGTTAAAAAATACAACTAGTAAACTGATTATTAGAATTGATAAAATTGTGCTGCATTGACAATAATAGTTTTAGTTGTTGAATACCCAAAATGTCGAATGTACATTCTTACCTATAGAAACGTCTTTGCGGTGTTTTGCCAGTTGCATATAACAGCTAAAAGGTCACGTTTATTTTATTTAGTATTCTCTTTTCTTTTGCGGATAATGATGCTGGTAATCCTTGACATGATGATGTTGTAAAGTCTCTGTTTGAATTTTGATTGCCATAAGGACATCATATTGTAGATAGTTATCTATTAAATTATTTATTTATCTTTAATAACAAACTAGATTTTGATGATGTGTTCTACACAATGGTAATGATACTGAAATAACTTCATTCAACTTAGGTTATCTACAAAAAGCTTTAAACAAACTCCTGTGGTTTAAACTTAATGATTTAAATTGATTAATGCAATCTGGGGTTTGAAAAACATAAAATTTAAATCATTGCTTGCTTTTATTATTTTTTAATGCATTAATGGTAAATCATAAATTATAACACGGTTGGAGTTTTTAAAATATTTGTATTGTTTTGTTTTAAGTTTTATTTAAATATTTATTCGTGAAATCTTTAGCGATTGAAGTAAAACTATTGCGTTGAATGGTAATGTACTATTTGAGTTATTACAATTAATCTTATAAAATTATAAGAATAATTTTGAAAGCTATACTTAGCCGTAATAAAACTAAGTCGAACTTGTTAATTTTATGTGGCAGAATTAGAAAATATAAAATATTCTTGACAAAAACTGCAAAAAAATTATGGAAGCATTATTAAACACTTCTTTTTCTAAATGTTGAAAATAAACACTTTAATATTTAATTTCATTTGTTACACCTTAGATAACTTTATTACTACCGCATACTGTAACCATGAATCCACAAAGTGATGGTATTAAGTTGTTTGGTTTTTTTCCGCCAGGAAATAAAATACTGTTGTCATTTCTTTGAGTCTAAGACGGCATTGCCAGCTGTGTGTTCGGTATCTCTTTGTTTGGATATGGTGTTTTATAGCGAAACACAAATGACAACTATATCTGAACGCTTTCGGACTGAGAGTTCAAAATACCTCTTCATTCTGAAAATTTAAAATAAACTACAAATTGCAAAAGAATATGAAGTGCATTGTAAATAAGTATTGTATATTGTAAAATGTATTACTTATTGAAAGTTGTAAATTGTGTGTTGGATAATGTTGGATATGTATGTTATAGGTAGTATATTGCATTTTTAATTATGTACTTTTACTCCCTTTCTTATTTGCTATAACCAGATCTGAGTAAAAATGAAATTAAAAGTAAACAAAACCAATCGAAATTTGTATTCGTAATTGTACATTGTAAAACGAATTGCATATTATAAACTATGAATGTTATTTTTTTTGTATTAAGTATTTGGTACAATATATTATATGCGGTAAACTATATGCTGTATATCGTATGTTGTATATTATATATTAAATGACTTGTATTCAGCACTGAGAATTATATATTTTAAGTTCTATATTTTATGTTTGGTGTTCCGAATCGTATGCTATATGTTGTGTGCTGCGTGATGTAATTATCATATTTTTCTGTACATTGTCGTTTGTACAGTCCAACTAAGCAACTGAGCTTCCTTTCAATTTACTCTCTAAAAGTCAATTTCTTCTATTTTGAATATTAATTTTATTATATCATTCTTCACATCATCTTTGAACTAGTGGTTCTAAGTAAGTTGTCGATATTTGGGGTACACAGGTTTGTATGAAAATGTACAATATTTTACAATATACAAAATTACCATAAATTCAGTATAATTTTTAGGAAACCGCCGTCGAGGTAGAACGTATAAATATATTACATTATATGTTGTATATTTTATCTTTAATATTATATATTGCATATTGTGGGTTTTATATTCTGTATCGTAGAATGTGCTTTGCACACTACAAGTGCTGCTCTGGTATGGAGACGCATGTAACAACAAACATTGTTGCAAACGCATAAAATGTATATAAACAAAAAATAAAAAAAAAAAAAATAATTGCAAGGCTACGGAACAATGACTTAATACTAACAAAAGCGGACAAAGGAAATACGACTGTAATAATAAAATTACATAGACAATGCGCAACAATTTATACAACAGACTAACTGCACTGAATTTAAAAATGGCTCAACTGAATCTTCCCAAAAGGAAATACGCAGCCTATTAAACCGCTGCAAAACGTTTACTGACGGAAAAGTGTACAAACACATGAGCATACAACCAGGACCATCAACCTTCAAAGCATAACTAAAAAAACACAAAGAAAAAATACCAATGAGATCCATTGTAAGCTACAGACCTCCACTAGCATATCACCTGTGTAAATACCTCACCGTCCTACTTAAAAAAAATAAATTTACAAAATACATATACGGTACGTAATACCCAAGATCTTGTCGAAAAACCTAAAGGCATCAAGATAACCAAAAAAAAGCGACTCACATCTTTTGACGTCAACGATATCTATACCTCAATACTTGCACAAAATTCTTAGTTATCCTACCTAATACACTAGAAAATTTTTACGACAACAAATACATTACCGAAAACATAGATCTTTATAAAACCATAATAAAACAGACCTACTGTTGAATTAAATACCATTTTTACAAATTACTACACATGACGACACTAATGCACAAACACAGTATAACTCCTTACTATAATTACGCCGATGGCATCATATGCATCCACAAACAAGACGCCGAATAAATTCTAACAGACTTAAATTTCATCCTCAATATATACACAATAGAATAAGAGCAAGACAGAAACTTGCATTATCTTGATATCACAATAACACGAGGAACTGACATTCTCAACTTCGATGTTTATAGAAACCCAAATACGACGGACACTGTTATCAATACCTCGAACCACGTATCCATTATAAACAAGCAGTATTTAGACAAATAATACACAGAGTTAAGATGATTCCACATACTCCAGATAAGTATAAGAAAGAACTCGACACAATATATAACATACCCAAAAACAACGGCGACAAACCCTTTCCTAACGACATACTTCTTAGACAATAAAACACTAAAAACAGAAATAAAGAAGTCAAAGAGACAACCGGTACAACCCGACGACACCCTTCTAGTAACAGAGGACCAGAAATACATAGATTAATTAACCTTTTTAACAAAGAAAGTTTACTTGCAGCATTAAAAACCATCAACGCTCTGTGGCATAATCTTAGGACAGCGACAGAAAGACTTGCCAAATTTAGTTCCAGCAAAGTATACATAGGACAAACTGAACGACGATTAAAATCTACATCCTGGCAAAAAAGGAAGAAGATTATACATCCGTGGAAACATTGAAATCTACAAAACAAGAATTTTCAACAATAACATTATAAACAAACAGGGGAACAAGACCTCAGACATAATTTTCACACCACTGAAACCACACATACACTCCAAAAAACGAAAAACACCCTCAGACGGACACACTTATCTCGATGACAATAAAAATCGAAAATTTTGGATTAGCCCTGCATTAAATGCCAGGTGGCGGGTAATCTAGCTATTTACATGTATAGACATAATCCTAATGAAAGAACTGCCTAAGCCCGAACATTGACTCATCAGCACAGTCTAGAGCCATATCTATAGCGCTTGCTGACCATCTAGAACAAACAGCGAGCCATGGCGGAAACGACAACAGTCTAAAAAACACTCTTTGTATAAATTCTCAACCTATTCTCAAAATATACTTCGAGTCTTTTATTTAGGTATTTATCAAAGAATTGTTAACAAAATAAATAATACTTTGTTGGCAAAAGCGTTTAAAAAGTCTTGAAGTAGTAAATACCAGAATAAGCTAACTTCATTGTAATCAGAACAAATCATTTTGCCACCCAACTATTATAGTTAAAACTTTAATAACTATTGAGATCAAGATATAACAACTCCTATGCAGGAATTATATTAATAAAAGAGTAATAAAATTTAAAACACAAAATCTAAAAAACACATAGTTGGCGGAACAATTTAATAGAGAAGCAATTAAATTAATTTAAAAAATACTAATAAAAAAGCAATGAAACTATAGTAGAATAACATAAAAGTATGTATAAAAAATATCTTAAATCGTAGAGATACATTATCTAAATGTGTGGTCTTTTTAATATAAGAAAAACTCACATTAATATAAGCCTGTACTTATGAAACCAGTAGTTCAGCTCATTTAGTGGAAAATTAAAAAAGGTCAAGATAGGAAAAGAAAAATAAAAAATAAAAACAAAAATACAATACATTAGTTTTTGGTCAGGCAAAAAACTGGATACCAAAACTAAGAAGGAAAGCAAAAACGGAATAGTAACCGCAACAAAAGAAAGCAAATGTAGCAAATAAATTACAAAATGGGACAAGTAATAAAAATGACTTTATTTTTTCCTTTTGTATTTAAATAATACATTTCAATTAATTATGAGAACAACAGTGACAGCCGCTGAGATTCTTTAGGGCCATAGAATTTAAATAGAAGGAAAATAATAAAAATTCCTTTTTGATTTGTATTATTCTCATTGTTTATAAAAGAAATTGGAACATAAAATATTGTTATTTTTAACAAATTGACCTGGACTATTTAAGAACAATAGTCTGACAGAGATTTAAATAGAATTAAATGATTAGCTAACACTCACAGCCAATGAGGGTTGTTTAAAAGCGTGGGTATACAAATAGATTTGTGTCACTCCTAAACACTAAATAGTTCATTTAACTGATTAAACACAAATATTTAAACAGTTCTACCAAAGCAATTGCTTATTGATCACAAATTCTTTAGCCACAGAACTGTATTTGAAGCAAACATTTTAGGTTCTTTTCTGTTCTTTGGTGCATATAACATGATATAAAATAACGTTATCTTTTACATAATTATTTGTGTCGATTTTTTTAATTGAATGTCTAATAAGACTAATTGCTTCCAATAAGGAATAGTTGTGATAATGTCAGTTGAGAACTAAAATTAATAATCTGCGTTTAATAGCTGCTTTGGCGGTTGACGTGAGAAAATCAAGTGCAAAATGACCTCACATACTAAGCACTCTGTCGTCTCCTTAAGTTTAAGTTTGCTTTTATTAATGTTTGTGGTTAAAAATTTTAACATTTTAAGGTTACATTAATACAAACACTACATAAAAAGTATAAAGGAATTCTGTTTTGCACGAAAATCGCATTCAAATAATTAAAATCGTCTGTTAAAATGAAATTTCCAAAAATTCGTAATATTTTCTGAAACCTTTATTAAGGATTTGGTCGTTAAATTTGAGTCAACAGCCTCGATGCAAAATGTGCGAACACCAACGCATGTTCGACCGGGTTGTTCAACTAAAAATATCATGGCCGTAAGCTACAGTGTGTAAGCAGATCCAACTTTGCCAATTCCTTCGACGTTCTATTGGCGAATTTTGCGCAAGGATTTAACTTTAAAGCCTTACAAGGTTCGACAGGTGCAAGAATTGAAGCCGATTGAACATTCACATCGCCGTAGATTTACTCTATTTATTCAAGAACAACTGGCTGGTTTTTCTGAAAAAATCATTCAGGCGAATCCCATTTTCATTTGTCGGTTTATGTCAACAAGCAAAATTGCGCCATTTGGGCTTCTGCAAATCCTAGAGCGACTATTCGGAAGTGAATTTTAATTATTTTAATGCGATTTTTGTGCGAAATTGAGTTCATTGAAACAATTGTCAATTCATCTGCTATGAATACGTCAAAAAACTAAATGTCAAAACTATCATGTTATTGGTGTTGCCACAATTGAAAATAAAACTTTTGACTGAAAAGCCCGATATTTAGCAACAAGACGAGCCCCTCTTGCAGTGTAAGTTTGCTCTCTTATAGTAGACAATACTGTATATACAGTTTTGTGATAAAGCAAATGTAGTAAAATGAGAAAAATTAAAAAAAGTGTCCAAGGGTATAAAAGGATATTAGTTTATTAGAAATAATTTGAGCATGGAAATCCTGGCTAAGCGAAAGTGTAGAGTTGGAGCTTTAATATATTAGCTTTAGCATCTGCAGTGCCATAAGATCAACAATTAAATTGTTGTTGTTTTTGTGCTTTTATTTTAAATAAGTTTAGCAGAATGGCTACGCTTTTTGGGTGCCGTACGTATCTTTATTACTGGCTGACACTTGACGGTAACCTCAAAGAAGAAAAGAAACATAGCATATTATGTTTTAGACATGAAGACTATAAGTTGGTAATTCTGTTATTGAATGGTTAAAAACTATTGGTTAAAAGAACCACAATTTTGAATGTGTTAAACATATAATTGTTTAGTAATTATATATTATAGCCCCAGATTTTGAAGATGCCTTTATATTCGTTTTCATACAAACTTATAAAATTTTACTGTCACTAATTACCATTCACTTTAAAAGAATTAATATGCATCACACTTTCAAACTGAAGCGTTATGCAGCATTAAAAATATTTTTTTTTCTGACATAAACAGGACCTTAATCTCAAAATAAAGTAGCAGTTCTTTAAGTTAATTTCAATAATTTAAGTTACATTTTACTTAAGAATATTTCTTGCCAATGTAATCATTGACCCGAGAATTGAAGACTGCTCGTTAATATCAAGAGGACAACAATTTAAATGTTAATTTAATGAATTTAAGTCTGATGACAGAATCTTGATATTATACTTACAAACTCACACACACACACATACACACACCCATTGAGATATAAGAGAATATCAAACATTATTATCGCATTTTTCAATCATGAGACACCTGAGACAAAATCACGGTAACAATCAAATATGTAGAAGGACAGACACAATATAACAAAAAAAAAAAAAAATAACACAGAAACACAATTGTTTCAGACAGGTAAAAACAGAAATGAACAATAAAGCAGAAAAAATAACAATAAAATCCACTTTAAATAATAATGGAATAAAGATTGTCTTCCCAAAAGTGCAATGAACTGACGCCTAAAATAAAATATAGAATAAAAAAGTAACAAAAAATCAATATAGAATGATAAATAACGACAACAACAACAAAAGCAACATGAAACAAACGATTCATACAAATTGAATTTTTTTTATCAATGATTTTAAATCAGAATTTCAGTTGTTGATTTTAATCTCAATATTCAAAGCGGATTTTTCAGTCATTTAAATTGAAGCATATTCCGAAAAAGACTTCAAAGTAACGTTATATAAACAAACAACTATATAAATAAATAAATAACCAGCAACAAAAACACCAAGCAGGTGATTTATATTTGGCTGTGCCGAATTTTTTGTTAGCTATTGTATTTATTAATTGGCCAAAAAATATCTTTTTGTTAACAAAAATTTAAAAACACGGTTGATTTAAAACTTCCTTCTAGTTTAAGGTTTTTTCAATAGTCTATATGTTTAGATTTTTGCTTAAGCTTTTTCCTTTTATGAAAACTTTGCTATATATTCAAATTTTGGTGAAGCTGGAAAATTTTATTCTAATTTGAAAATGTTGATTCCATTTGAAATAAGTAAATATTCTCTGTAGTAAATGTCTAGTAAATTTTGTTTTTTTTTTTGACGAAGTTAAAATTTTTATCAACTGAAATGTTTGCTTCTTCTTTGTTAAATTTCGAATTTTATAAAAGCGTAAAGCATAAAGAAACATTCTCACCTAACAAAATGTCAGCAAATTAAATTTGTTTTGGGACATAATTGGGCTGCTATAAAAGACTGTAAGAGTCCCTGTCACTGAAATAATGCAGTATTTTGCTGCTTTCATATGTAATAAAAATATTATTATTAACCACCTTGAGCGTCGTCCTGCTGGTGACTTTATTAAAAAAGCGTCTTTGTTACAGGTGTTTAATGTTCATGCTGCTGTGCAAGAATACTGTAATATTTATGTCAAAATTATATCATAGAATTGCCTTTGGCTCTTAATTTTGTGTTCATGTTATTGTTACAAAGATGATTTGTTTAAGTTTTCAAAGAAAATTATTATCAGTAAAAAAGTGAACAAAATTATCTATTGTGTGTTTTACAAACGGTGTAGTTTACTAAGGAATATTATGCGCAGAAGACAACAACAACATTATTTTAAGAAATTCCGCGAAATAAGCTAAACAGCAGAAAACAAAAACAACCAACACAGAAAATAAAACAAAACATACAGCCTAGCAGGCGCCTACACGAAATTCTAATTGAAGTTGGAACGCCGTTCTATAAAGACAATAAAGTTACCATTGGGTTTATTTTGTGCGTATTGAAATTAAATAAAACGGTTAATTTAATTTAAAACTCTAAAGTGCTGTATTATTATTTTACATAAAAGAACACAATATAACAGCGTTTAGTAAAAGAAATAAACGTAGCATTATGTATAGATTCACTTATTTGGTCAACCAAATTTTCTAGCATGAAGCCATCTCAGGTTTACTAAAAGTAGTTTTATACTCAGTAAGGAGTTTAAAATATAATTCGAATTATTAGCACAATTAAAAGTGAATATAGATTGGAAACATTTTCTTAGATTTCCAAATATATCCTCGCTGTTCACTATAAACTTGAAAGTTATTTAATTATATAAGACTATTAAACGTATAAAGTTTTCTTTTTGAGAATTCTATTGTTCCTAATACGTTTAAGAAAAATATTGCATTATAGAGAAGGAATGAAATATCAGATTAAATTGCAAAAATTAGTTTCTTCCAAGTAGAATTTTGACAGGGTGGGCGGCAATGTTAAAACCAAGTATTCAAACAACAGTTAACACAAATATTATGATTGAAACTGGACTTATTTGGACGATATATATTAAAAACCTGTTTTCTTTTACTGTAGTAATTTAATCTTTATACAAATAGATGTCTGTCATTTTCTTTAATTATGTCCAAATGCCTTACTAGCCTATATGTGCCCCTGTAGGCTAGTAGGTAGTGTACTAGCTTGTCAGTATGGGGGTTGTGGGTTCGATTCCCAACGAAGACCTTGGTTTTTTTCACTACAAAAATAAAAATTGACTGTCGGTGGGGCTGCTCAGCGATGAAGGCATAGTCACTGGTCGCTGTCCTGTCTTATACGGCAGTTAAATTCCGACTATCCTTCTATTTTCACCACCTGTTTCATCTCTTCTCTATCCCTTTCCTAAAGAATGTATTACGGTACTTGACTAAATAGGCATTGTTGCCTGAAGTGCTACTTCTCTTAAAAAAAAAATATTAAAAAATCCTTGTCTAAGAAATTATAAGTTACACCCGGAAGTATGTTACTCCAATTATATTGTTCCACGTTTTTGCCATTAAGCTTCTTCTTTTTAATTTTGAGAAATAAAATAAAACTAGATATTTTATTTGCTCCATTCGCTCAACGAAAGAGTTATAGTGTTTAACTGAGCCTTCGCATTTCTAAATTCTCCGGCAAACATTATACTTTCGTCTAAAAGAAAAAGAAATTTTCGTCCCTCTTTCGAGACCATTTTCAGAATAGCCATAACTTTTTTGCAGAGTAGCAAATAAAATGACAAAATCTATATGCTCTAAACTTAAAAACGTATCAACAACAATGCAACGTCCATCGTGTTTTTTGAATAAGTAAAATAAAATGGAAAACTTTTTAGGGGATTAAGAACTCTTAAAAAAGAATATGAAATATTTTGCCAAAAGCTAAACAGAGCATTAAAAGCTTTGTAAATAATTTGATTCAGTTAATTTTGTAAAATTTTTTATATTTTACAAATATTTATTAATAAAAAGTTAAGTGAATCGCATATTTTACAAAAAGAAAGGGATTTATATGAATTATTTTTCTTGTTTGAATTTAAAACAAAATGTTTAACAATTCTCTTTGGGTAAGTTTGCGCTTTAATTTTTTGTAACTGACTTATTTTTTTAAACAGAATTGGTTGCGCAGCACAAACTTCCACGAAACATTAATTTTGTTGATATAAATGAATTTCGGTGACGTTATGTTATATAGAGGTAACCAAATCGACTATCAATAACATTGTCAGTAAGTAGCCGAAAGACTATGTTTCACTATAACTCAGTAACCAACCGACCGATAAGAACACACGAGACACAAAGTAACCGACATACTCGAAAAAATTATTAAAGTGCACAATGAAGCAGGGACAAATCACCAGGGACAAAACCTTATAAACGAATAAGGCCAAGGCTACGGTATAATGACTTACCATATACAAAAGCAGATAAAGAAAACATGATTGCGGTAATGTACAGGTGATATTTAATAGACAGGACAACACAATTTATACCACAGACCAACTGCACTAAATTTGGCAATGACCCAACTAAGTCTTTCCAAAAAAATCAATAAAAATATGCAGTCTATTAAAACGCTACAAAACGTTTGCTGACGGAAAGGTATATATGAACCTGAACTTAGGACCGTCAATCCTCAAAATATAACTGAAAATATACAAAAAAAACACACCATTAAAACCCATTGTAAACAAAGCATATCACCTGGCTAAAGAATTCACCGTCCCATTAAAAAAAATGATAAACTAACAAAATACATATACGGAACGTAATACCCAAGACCTTGTCAAAAAATTTAAAAACTTAAAGACATTAAAATAACCGAAAACACGTGACTCGTTTCCTTTGACATCGAGGATTTATATACCTCAACACCATCATAGGAAACCAATAATTACATTACATACCCACTGAAAAAAGAACAAGATACAAATTTGCATTATCTTGACATCACAATAACACCAGGAACTGACTGTTTAACACTTGACATTTATAGAAAGCCAACTACGTCGGATACTACTATTTACATAATTTCGAACTACCCTACCTAATAGAAACTAGCAGCATTTAGACAATATGATACACAGATAATCTACATACTCCAGATAAGTACTACAAAGAACTCGACGCAATATTTACCATAGCTAAACACAACGACTATAAACCCACTTCCATCGACAAACTTTTTAGACAACACAAAACTAAAAACAGAAATAAAGAAGACAACCGTGTATATAGATTAACTCACCTTTTCCACAAAGAAGTTTACCTCAAGGCATTAAAACCAGCTGCGTTCAGAGATATAATCTCAGAAGATCGACAGAAACAACTGACAAATTTAGTTCCAGCGGACTATATAGACTTACTTGCACCTGCAAACACACGTATAAAGGACAAATTGGACGAACACTAAAAACTAGATTTAAAAAACACATACGCTTACACAAACGAAAAAGAGAAGACTCTCACTTTGCATTACACTTTGACTCTCACGGATACGCGCAAAGGAAAATAGATGAGTGTATGACATTACTACGTCCTAGTAAAAACGGACGAATACTAGACATTCTTGAAAACACGGCAATCCACAAAACAAGAACTTTTAGTTAGTGACAAAATAAACGAAAAACTAAACACGACCTTAGACACAATTTTCACACCACTTAAACTGTTTATACACTCTTACAAACGATAATAAAAAAATTCGAAAATATTATATTAACTTTGCATAAAATGCCCAGTGACGGGGCAATCTACCTTAATGAATAGATACAACCCTAATAAAAGAACTTCTTTAACCCGAATACTGACTCACCAGTACAGTCTAAGCCACGGCATGATAATGATGTCTTCGCATCGAAAGCGGTCGCCGATCATACCGAACAAATAGCCAGCAAGAAATGATAACACTATTCCATCTAGTGGCAAAACAAATCCAAATAACTTAATATTATATTATAGCTTTGTACTAACTATTTAAATGGTACAGTTATCAAGACATGAAATGTTCTGGAAATTAAGCAATGTATTACACGCTAGAATCGTTAGTATCGGAGCTTAAATTAAGGAGTAAAAGAAATAAGAAAGCAATTAAACATAAGATTTGCCTACAATATGATATTTTCATGTTTATTGCAGTATATTTTTTGATTAAGGTACCTAACTTTTTTGTTTTGCTCAAATAGAACCAAAAAAAATTTTTTTCGAATCCCAACGTCGTTAATTCAGGTGTATTCTATCTTTTTTTTTATTTTGGTTTGGTTAATTCTTGGTTGTAGAGTTCTTTAAATTTGTAAAAATTTAACGTAAAGTAAAACAAAAAAGAATATCTTCGAGGTGAGCTTTCGTGGACCCTGTTTGGACTAACTAATTCAATAATTTATATATTGAAAAAACATTAAATTGAATTTTAATTGCATTTGAGCCCCTTAATTTTAATACTTTTGTATTAAAAATAAGTATTAATTTTTTACCCTTGTCATGTAAAATGTTAAGACCTGGTTTTATTAATAACACCGAATAGTTAGCAAACCAATTCTGTAAACAATTCGTCGCGGTAATTTTTTATTTGATTTTTTTAGTGAGAGCCTATTGAGCTCAAAATTGAATTGTAGAATACTCATGTGATGAAATCATTATCAGGCCACACTTTAGATAGCACCGGAGAGTTAGTATTACGTCTGCTAGTGGAAATAGTATTGGGTTTAGATCGTTCTTTTACCAGGGTCATATCTACTCATGCAGGTAAATTGCCCCGCCACCTGGCATTTTTAGGTGCGCCAATTTAAAATAAAAAAGACAGAAATATTATATTTTTGTTACAAAAATCTATAAATTCAGTTAATTTCCTAAACTGCACCAACTAGTAGTTGGTTATTGCACTATCTATGATTTTGCAAATTTGCAAAATAAATAACGCCAGAGTTTAGAGTTTTTAAATTAATTACAAGTTTATTTACTTTAACTAGATACTAAGTGATTGATACGTTGGCACTACAGAACAATTTACTAAAGATGCAAGTCTTTACTTTACGAGGTTTATGTTTTAACTAACTAACTATCCACTCAGACACTGCCTTTTATATTTGTCCACTAGATGTCTAGAAAAATTAAGAATCTTCTACTCCCTTTGTATCACATTTTATTGTTGTCATGTTTTTCATTCAATGTATACTAGTCTGTTGGTCTGTTTGTATTTTTCTTTTTGTTTATGCTGATAAAGTTTCTTCCCACTTGTTGCTGTTTTGCGTTTATAAAATTTCTACGTAATTTGTAACTAGAAGGTTGTTGTAGTCTTGCGTTCATAAGTTTTCTTAACGAACTACGCAGTTAGTAAGCAGCGTAGCCAGTTGTTTACTTTATAACTTAATTATTTTCTTTTAAAGCTTAAGCAAGATACATCCGTAATAATATTTTTGATGGTTTTGTTTAATAAATTACCGAAATAAGGAAGAATTTTCAACCTAAAGTTGGCGTTTAAAAATTAGTAAATCATTCGTCTTGTAGTTTAAAGTTTTATTATTTTAACTTCAAGGTTAGATTTCTCTCTATTTAAGGAAAATTTTTCACAAAATATTTGATCCTCTTAAATTTTAGTATTTTGAATCAAAATATCTTCGGTGACGAACATGTTCCTAAAGCTTTGTAGAACATAAATACCCAAATTATTATTCTGTTCTATCTTTTTGTAACTTTAAGCATTACTTTAGTACTCTTACACCGTTTAACTTAAAATGATTAACCTCCTGTTTATGTAATTTTCAAATTATACAAAATGATTCTTAAATATACAGAAAACCTTACTACATTGTCCATATTCCTTAGACTGTTTAATAAATTCTCCTTCAATTTACCGTGTTGTTAAAGTCTTTATTAATTAATTTTCTTGCACTAGATGAGCAACAATTTGATTTGGCAACAATTTTAAATCCATCTTCCGCATAATAAATCATCCTCATACAGTGAAAACCTCGTATGTGCAACAAGTGATGAACATCAGATTATATCTGATGCTGAACGGCCATGAAACTAATACGGAACAGGTGCATTTAAATAGATCTTAGGCGTAAATATAAAAATATCAATATGAGCAAACTAGCGTCAGTTAATACTATTTTTCAAAAATAGAGTACAACTTCAAAAATAACTGCAACATTCGACACATAAGCGAAACATTTTTGTAAGGGCTTTTAGTGTTTAGTGTTTAAAGAAACTGCACAAGTATAGACTTAAATTGAGCGAAATTTGACATATAGTGCAACCAAAATTAAAATTTTCGTTTATAGTTATAAATTAGTAAAAAAACATTCTTTAACTTCTAAAAAGAATTTAAATACTAATTATTCTGCTCGTATTCCCTAAATTTCTCAATCTTGCCAGAATTTGAATTTCATTTATGTAATTTTGAAGAATTTGATTGGTCGAACAGTGGGGCATTTCACAAAAATATGAATACAAACAGTGAAATAAAAACAATTTTTTTGCTTTCTAATTTTAATAAATTTTCTACTTCAGAACAAATACATTTGTTGTATATAAGGTAAAAAGTTTAAATACATTGTATAACTTAAAATAACAAGGTTCAAACTTTTATCAGATTATAATATAAATCTATATTTGGTGGTATTTGTTTGATTAAGCAGTTGGGGTGCATTAATGTTGTATGGAGATCCTATTTGTTCAGCTTAAAAATAATTCTCAGTGAAAAACTTTATTATTTTGGCTTAGGGATACATATTCCCTTCAGGTTTAAAGGTATGAAAAAATGCTACAAAAGAAAGACACACCTGCTTAAGAGTCGCCTCTAGAGCGGGTCAAAATCTAAAATAAAAACTGCCAACAAACAACCTGATCATACACTCTATGTTTTTGGTTTCAAAGCTGTAAAAACTAGTATAAAAAAAAATTGATTTCAGAATTCTTCAAGAAAGGCTTATGCCATAATCCGACACAAACAATATGTTAACGAAGCTCCGTCGCACCATGAAATTACTACGTGACCATAATCATCTTCCATGAAAAATTTCTTAAAAATAAAAAATATTTGTTGGAGCCAGTTAAGGATTGAAGATAAGGGTTCAATATGTTCTACAAACATATTTGGCCTGCAAATAATTGTAAGGTGGGAAGGGCTAGGTAAGTTTTTTGTAAAAAATTGTTTAGATATGTCTTGCATTTCACCGACTAGGAAATTCCGTGTCTTATTCCGGATTTTTTACCAGTTCTTCCCTATATTTGACACAGTTGCAAAACATTCACCTTTATTCGCATCTGTCTAAGTTTTTTCCACAAGTATTTTTGCTTCTTATCTCCTTAAGGCATGGGTTGTAGCAAATGAAAAATTATAATCGACATTATGTACCGACAAATTTTAAATAAATAATCAAATTAAAAGACAAACTTGCTGCATTGAGAGAGGACAACAATGAATAATTTCTTCAAGTTAAAAATTAAGGATATTGAGAAAGGAATTTTATGCCTCTTAAGAATGTTTTCACGAGAAAGGAAATGAAAAACACGGGACTCGTGGCAACATTTTACGTAGTCGTAGTCTTATATCAATATAACATAAGCTATGAATAAATTTAATGATATCTATAATACTTTAAACCGAAACGGAATAACGAACTTATAGCTCGCTTAAAGCCGATTCGCTTTTATTGATAAAATTGTATAGAGAAATAATATGATTGCAAATATCAGCATCTGGATTTTTGTACGTTTTACTTCCTTTATTTCTTATTTTATTTCTCATCCTATATTTTTTATTCATCCCACGATGTCTTCTTTTTTAAAAAAAGCGCTATTTTAAAGTAGCCATACCACTATGGCCAGGCACAAAATTACTTATTATTAGTTAACGTTTATCCTGGCGGTTTAATGAAACTATAGTCCTTCGAAAATAAGATTAATCAAGCGTTAGTAATACAGGTGCTTAATATGGCGATATACCTATAATAAATTATTTGAGGTTAAGTTAAGGGGTCATATAATTTAGCTCTCTTAGATTGGGTTGTGGGACGTTCTATGTCAGCAATTTTTACACAAGCTAAATCCGTCTTTGGAGAAGAAACGTAATATATTTTATTGTGGATCTTCAACATTCTTTTGTATTTAAATTACACTTTTCTCGTAAAGTATCACAGTGTGCCTGATTTTTTGTTTTATTTGTTTTGCTGAGCGTTGATTCGTAACTATAAACACCAAAATAATAAAACAAAAAATAAAACATCAGGGCTTTGAATTCCGTTTGAAGCTTTAGTCTTTTCTTAATTGTGTAGAAAAAATACCTTAACAAAATGAACATCAAAGGCAAGAAGGCATTTGACTACATTAGAATGCATAATAATTGTGATAAAGGGTAAATGAAAAAACGAAAACAGAGGAGAATACTAAATAAAATTACAGACTTTCTTAAAAGGAAAACTGCACAATTTTCCACAAAAATTAAAGAAAGCAAAAAGTACAAACATAAGTAAAATAAAATTAAAAAAGCATTGTGAAAAAATATATTTAAAGGAAAAACAAAGCAAAGTTTAGTTTAGAAGAAAAATTAAATTCTTTTCTTGTTTTTAAGAATTGTTGACACGTGAAAAGGATAACCATAATTTAAAAGTTTCAAGCAATTTTAAGATAAAGTAAATAGCAGGTAAATTTGGTATTAAGGAGTAAAGCAGGGTTCAGTAAAGAAATAAATTACATTACATAACAACATGTAATGATTAATTTGTGAACCAGCCCTTAAAAGAAATAGTTTCCTAGAGCCAAATTTTAAATCAAATTATGTCAATAAAATCTAGATTTTTAAATTCCTTTCTTTTTTAATTTTCCTTTTTAAGACAACAAACTAATTTTTATAATGTTCGTAGTTTAGAATTTTGATTAAATAGAGATTTTTGGTTAAATATTGGATTTTTGTAAAAACTCTAATGTTTATCAGTGGAATCTTTAGAATCTTTTCTTTTACTAGTTTTAAGACCTATTTTTCCAAAATGGGAACTTTGCATTCAAATAAATTACTTTATAAACTTTCGATGTAAATTTTAATAGGTATGACGTGATAAGATTTACATCTGGGCCTGGCCGTAAGCAGTAATCACATGGTGGATCATTACCACTGTGGATGAAATGTAGCATCATCCTCGCCCTAGAAAGCTTTCGAATAAGTATATCCTCCAGTCACTCCTAGTTGCAACTTCAAAAGCCCGTAGCAGGTCGCAGCCTTCACTCCTTGCTGAAGAGTTGGAGACTATCCAACTCCTGGTCCAGAACGCATGAAGCTTAATATAATTAAGAACACGACGGCATTCATACTCACTGGACCTGTGTTATTCATTGTATTCACAAACTCAAACGAGAGCCTTGAAACACACACCCACCACGATACTCCCGAAGGGCCTACCTCAATAATCAGTCCGAGAACAGTTGATTGTCTAAAGAGACAAATAGCGAAAATCTGGGGCTTTACTGATTCCCGTGGAGATATAGTGGATTGACCAGTTGGCTCCTGATTGCTTTGAATGGGACTGGGCTCCATTTTACCCCTGCAAGACACAAGTCCAGATGGTTGTGTGATCCATAAAGACTTATAATGTGCCCTTGGGGGGTATATAAATAGGTATACAAGTTAATAAAGTTGATTTTTTTTTTGCATTCATTATAATAACAAAATTAGTTTATACTTTATTCAAAATATTGTTCTTCGTTAGCCACTACTTTTTTACCATCTTTCTGGTAGCATGTGAATTCTACGCCAAAAGAACTGCTCTGCTCTTTTCCAAAATGTCTAGTCCTCGTCTTTTTTTGCTAATAATTAACGTTATATGCTCATCTATTTCCCTTGGTTACTGTCCGAGATTATCAATGTGTAATGCAAAATTGGTTTATATGAGCGAATGTGTTTCGTAAATCTTGTTTTTAGTATTGGTCCAGTTTGTCCTGTATAAATATGTTTACAGATAAGAGTATGTCTGTGTACACCGTCGATGTCCTGAAAATATGTCCCACAGTGTTGCTCTGAGACATAATCTCAAGATAACAGCAATTTCTAGTAGCCGTTTTCTGAGCCTTTTTAGTGAGGGCATTCTCCGTCGATCGAAAAAAATAATAGTCAAAAGAGGCAAATTTAGAACAATTCCTATTCAGTAAAGCTCTTTGTTGTTTTAAGAAATATGAAAGGAAAACCTCATTCCAAAAATTTGAACTCAAAATAAAAAAATGCAAATACAGAGAATGCGGTAAATATACAAATTATGATTTTTACCGTGTTCACTTTTACAAAAATAAAACTTACTATATAATTAAAATGAAATATTTATGTCATACTTGTATGGTTGAATACAACGTAAATTACCTGGCATGTAAGATCTGGGTTTTTTTAAGAACTTTTTATGTCGAATTATTTGATTTTTTCGGTTTCGGTTTAAAATTAAAATGTTTTGTTTTTTTTTATTTTTCTATTTTTTATAATTATTTATAACTAAATGGCGCTTAGGAAAAATTTTTTATTTTGATTTGGTTTTGATTTTTTTAAGTACTTTTGATATTTTGGCAACTGTAATTTTTTTTTTAAATGTAATGACGAGTATGTAGTCACATAAACTTAGCAATTTATTGATCAAAAATGCTAAAGATCAAAGATCGTTTAACCTATCGTATCGATTCCTATTGGAAAGGTATACGATATAGTATACCGTGTTGTAATTTTCAACGAAATGTCACAGCTAATATTATTTTAATGAAAAGAAATACAAAAAACAAGCTGGCTTAACAACAATTGGACGAGCTTCGAAATTGTATTACTATTATTTTATTTACCCTGACCATAAAACGAAGATAGTTTTGTGATAACGTAGTAGCACTAACAATTAAAATTTTTTGACATGGTACGAAAAATTTCCAAAACTTTATTCCAAAATTTTCAAAATTTTATTCCAAAAGTTCGAACATTTTATTCCAGAAGTCAGTACACTAAACAACTAACTAACTCACGCAGATTAATCAGACTTTCCGAAAAATGCAACTCGAACCGAAAAATAGAAGTGAAAAAACAGCCACACCTTCAGGATTTTAAAAAGAAATGTGTAGAAGTTGTACGAGGATTAATAACACTGGTCGGCAAAAAAAATCGGAAGGATGAACCCAATTATAATTAGTTATGTTTAACGATTTAATGTACTTTTGTGTGCTGAATCCAAAACTGTTCACAGATATTTTCTATCACGTATATAGATATCGTCATTTCAGAAAAATACTGACAACAGAACAGGTTGGCATAAAATCGGGAGCAATATTATTTTATTATTTGCAATTGTTATTGATTTTGTAATGAATCCAAATCTTTACAAATTCTTCGAACTGGATGCGTATTTGAATAATTATTTCGGAAAAACTGTAGGAAGAGTAGCTGATAACATCGAGAAATCAGGAATTCGGCTGCAATTTTTCTATTTATTAAACTGCTTTTCAGCACTGGCAATCTGATTAATCCTGATGGAAGATGAACTCCAGACTGCCTCGTGAGTAGAAAATTAGAAATTACTTTTAAACGACTTCAACATGATTACTATGCACATTATATTGTGGATTCCATATTACTGAATTGTATTCCAAACTTAGTCTCACAAGTGATTTGTATGTTTTGTGATGTACGGATAGAAAGAACTCTTAGCCTACCTTTTAGTGAAAGCAAGTTCACATCTAGCCTTATTAACGGTGACATATATAATATAAAACTTAATTTGGTGTAAATCAAAATACCCAAATCCAAAATGTTATCCATTATACAATTTTTTTCTCAAGAAACAAATACACATGAATTTTTGTAGGTTTAAATTCATTTAGTTTAAGTCACATTGAAACAATGATTAATCCGATAGATTAGCATAACTGAAAAAAAAATTTGACATCATCTGTGTACATCAGAATGTTGGAGAATTGTATAGCGTTTGGGAGATCATTAATAAAAAGGGAAAATAAAATGGGCCTAAGATGACTGCCTTGGGGTACTCCAAATATTCCTCGAGGTGTTGTTTTTATATAGGACACGTTGTTTCCGATCAAACAGGTATGATAAAATCCATTTAAGGGCATTCGTGGTAAAATCCAGCTAGCTGAATTTACTCAAAAGGAGTTTACGATAACTTTGTCCAATGCTTTACTAAAGTTTGTATAAAAGGTGTTAGTTACTCACATTGGCATTAGTTGAACAACTTTTACGAAAACCATATTGATAAGGCGACAAGACTGAGGATGTGTGATGGCAAAAATAATCCAATAAAAGTTTTTTAAGTATTATGCTCAGCTTTAAACTTCCTCTGTAATTTAAATTCTCGCATCTTTTGGTATTTCAATTATCTAAATCGAATAAACCGTTAAGCAGTTATATTGAGAAACGTAATCGTGATCGCAGTGTTAAGGGAAAAATAGTAGCCATGCCTATAAAAAAATCTGTACGTGATAAGCGAGAACTGAAAGCCGATTTGAGTTTAGGGAGTTGAGATCACTATATCCACGAACCAATTTTTTTGCATTGCAGTGGAAATTTTTGTATTAAATTAAAGGCTGTGCCCTCATTTACCTTGCAAGGTATTTTCAATTTAATACGATAATAAATATATTAAAAATAACTTGAACTTTTTAAAAACCTTTCAAACGTTTACTTTTTTGTTGCGAACAGAGTAAATCAGTTTAAAATGTGTTTTATTGTAGCAATGTTCGCTACTCAATTAGTAACTTTTATTTTAAGTTTTGTACAAAAGTAAAAAAAAAGCCCTTCACTATGAATCGATTAAGTAATTAATTTAATTAAATGATCAAGATAATTATAGAATATTTAAGTTAAGTTCTGTTTACCCATATTTCATTTATAATCTTAAATAAACATTACCTCTTTAACCTTTTTTTATTTATTTCATTTTATAAATTTTGGTGTTTTGAGTTACAAATTGTTGGTTTATTGCTTTGGCTTTTCTTCAACATACAACTACAACTTTTTTAACATTTAATTTTTGGAATCTTCAAAAAACCGTAAGGTTATTGATTACAACTTTATAACTTAATTGGAGTCTCTAATTCCGCACCTTGCTGACTTCACATGTTATTTCTAACACACTACATAGAAAAAAGCAGCTGTCTTCGGCATAAAAATTCCTTATCAGTTTTGGTAAAGTTATAAATGTTAAGAAGTGAAAAACACTAAACAAGAAATCTTTTAATCAAGCTACCTGCTTAATCAACACATCAAAGTCACTTCTAGAAAGGCACTCACAAGGTTAGATGAGCAAGAAGAAATTTAATAAAATAGTAGAAGTATTAAACAAAAAATCACTAAAAAAAATATCAATAAAGAATGAAATGAAAAACAATGAACGAATTAGTATTATCGTTATAATAGATGAAGCGATTTCACGTTTGTTCATCTTCAAATAAAAAAAAATGTTTAAAGGATATACAAATGTAGGGTTAGCCGAAAGTAAAAACAAATAAGAAATGCATGTGCTTTCGTTACAGCAAAGAGTGATAACTGAACAACAAATGCAACAAATTAAACGGTTAATGCAATCATTAGCTAAAATATTTGTTATGACATTGAAGGGCTGTATTCTAAAAATCAGCATCTAAAACTTTTGTGGTCCGTTTAGGCTAAAAAACGAAGTTTTTCAAAACCCTTTAAGTCTCCTCAACTTTCAAACAGACTGCAGCACTACACCAAATAGCTTAAAGATCTGGTAGGATTTAGGGAAAAAAGTATCTGCAGCACGGACGGAACACATTAATAAAACGAAAAAGGTTTATTTGTTGATATCAATTTTGAAAAAGCGGCCCAGGTAACTAAGTTGCCTGTCGTCAGTAGCAAACCAACAGACTCCTCGAGGTATTGAAAAGGCAAGAAATAAATTTAAATGTATCGGGATTAGTTTTGACATTTAGTTTTTTGACGTATTCGTAGCATATGCAATTGCAATTATTACAATGAATTCAATTTTGTACTAAAATCGTGTTAAAATATTAAAAATCCACTAAGAAAATGGTGGTTCTCTTAAGTTACATTCGTAAAATTCTTGACATTTTCATCGATAATCGTCCTTCTGAGACCGCTATTAAGAATTTCGTCGTTAAATTTGAAATCGACCGGGTCGATCAACTGAAAACTTCGGAGTCGTGAGCCACAGTGTTGAAAAAGATCCAATTTTTGTCAATTCCTCAACGTTCTTAGCAATTGGGGTTATCCAAATTCACCACATGGCGAATTTCAAGAAAAGATTTAACTTTGGTGCAGAAGTTTAAGACGATCGACAATTTACTTCGGTGTAGATTCGGTCAATCCATTCAGAAACAACCGGTTGATTTTTCTCAACCCAATTTCACTTGTGAGGGTATCTAAACAACAAAATTGCCGTATTTGGGCTTCTGAATTTCCTAGAGCGGTTATTGAGAAGCATTTGCATGCAGTGATATGATTAACAAAATAGGACAAACATTTGGCCGAAAAGCTTTTATGACATCTGTCAGCGTGGTCGTGTTGTATATTTACCAGATATCATTTTATGTATTCATCACTGCCGAACTTTTCTCTTCGTAATATAATAAAAATTTTAATCATCTTAATCTAAATTTTTGTTTTTATTTATTTTTAGAAAGCAAACTTCTTGTTTTTAAATCCCTCATTAATGAAACCTGCAACAGAAATTTGTAGCTGCCCCCGGTAGCATTTTTTAGTTAAGACACACTTATGTCCGCAATAACATTCGCCTAAATCTTTCGCTTCTGTGTTATTTTAGAAGATTCATACACTTACTACTTTAATCAAAAACGCCAACTCTGTTTGAGAAAATATTAATAGTCATTATGGATGAGAAAGGATGTATTCCAAAATATCAAATCATTAAAAAATACCTTCATTGTTCTATGTTCCTTAACGACGATAATACTCCAACTTTCAGAAGTCAAGCAATTCGAGATGCATTTTAATAGCCAATTAACTTTAAAACTCCCGAATAAATTAAACAAAAATTACATTGTTTTTATTGGGAACGCTGCTATTAACTAAGGTTTCTTTTAATATTGCGGTCTTTAGACTAAAGGGCAATCCATTTTGAAACGTTCGTTCGCAAATTAACAACTCTGATAGTATTTCTTGGCTTTGGCCACAAAATAAAAGCTACTTGTCATGTCATGTCGATGTCGTCATAGCTTTTTAATCATAAGAATTTCTAGGAACAAATATAAATGCTACCCAGGAACAAACAAAAATTCCCAGGAAGAAATAAAAATGCCCAGGAACAAATAAGAATTCTCAGCATAAGAACTCGCAGCAACAAATTTTAGTCCACGCCATATTTACGCCATATTTGAAAGACTGATCTTCCCCTGCTTAGGTTAACTTTTCCTCATATTATAAGAGACAGTTGATCGTCTTCTCTAAAGTTTGTTTGTGACTCTAAGGATTTTTGCTATCTATGAGGAACGAGTATGGAAGAAAACAAGTGCATCGTCACAAAGTCTATATTTAAATTGCAGGTTGACAACTATCCTGGGTTTGCTGGAAACGAAAATATTAGGAATCCAGTTCCTGCAAATGCTGACTGACGACCCATTCGGAGTTTGGATAAACTCCCTAAAATCAATTTCCTTCTTATGTGTATTCTATCCTCATAATAATCTAAAAGGATAAGAATTATCTTTTGTTAGTATGTATAATATTGGTTTGTTATTAATATTTCATATTTCTTGCAGCTGCAAGATTGAAAAGCAAAATTTCAATTATGCAGCATTACGGGCACCCTCACTTTTATATCTGCATTAAAAACTAAACCGGTGACAAATGCCATCGTTTTTATTATCTATGCTCTGGCTAACTGAAGTTAATCGTTTTGATTGGAAGTTTGTTTTGTGTTGTTACTATAGAAAGGACAGAGAAAAAGAACTCAAATAAAATATGCCAGCAATCATCAAAGTGTATTTAAAAACTCTTAATAAAAAAAAAAAACACAACCCCATCTTGCAGATCCATTGAACACAGAGAATTAAAAGGCAACACAGTCATAAAACGAAATCAACTTTGTTAATTTAGATAATGGGACAGGTAGTAGAGGAAAGAAGGAAAAATCAAAGAACAAATGCTATGAAATTTACGACATTTAATGGAGTTTATTAATCTCAAAACTGTTGTAAATAAAGGTTTGCTTGACTACCTTATGGGAGTTTAATTTTAAAATTGACTTAATTAAAGGCTCATTGATTTAAAAATGTATATTTATTCAATAATATTGTCAAAGGATTGAATTAACTTTATAAATATCTACAAATATATCTCAAAATAAGTTGTAGCTACTTTAAAAGCCTTTCCAAACGAAATTAATGTATTTTAAAATATAAGGGAAACATATTTAAAGGCGTTAAATTAATTTAAAACTGATAATAAACTGATAAAATTAAATCCGTAATGAAAACAAATAAATAAAAGGTTTGATTTTACAGGCCAACTTATAGAATTAAAATACAGCTAAAAGGTATTTTATTTCAGGCACCATAACTTTCTACAATAAAATTATAAAAAAAGAGAAATATATTAATTTTAATTTGCGATTAAGATAACTCAATTAAATATTTAAGGCAACCTGAAGCAATAACTGATATCGATCAATTAATTTATAGAAAAGAGTTGTGTGGCGTCATCATATATATTATAATTATTCTTAATAAACGTATTCTATGTCATAAGATGTTTAAAATTTCGTCACGAAGATACCATTTTTACATCGCACTGTGGCGCCTCTTCCCAAAACCCGTGGCAAAAATATAATTGATGACAAAATTTTGTGAAATGAATGAACACATCGTATAAAGAGCTTCTTACTGATCGTAATTAAATTGAAATATCAATGCTTTCCAATTGGAGGATTATCAACAGAAGCTCAGGAACGCAAAAACAAAAACTACACATACTGAAGAAACACGAATACTTGCAAAATTTCATGGATTAGACAGAATGAAGACCTTTTCAGTATGTTAGCGACCTTTTCAGAACCTCTAATTTTATTACGAAGACATGTATCGAAGGAATTTGGAAGAACATTATACCTCCGATAAGTCTATTAGATATCGCTTCCAATATTTATGATTGTTTTAAAAATAACAAAATACTAAATAACTAAATAACATTATATATTATTTAGCATTAATATTATAAATATTTTGAAAATGTGTATCTGTAATATAAATAAAAAATATTATATAACATTTATAACATGTTAATGTTATATTAGAGTGTTTTTTTTAGACTTCCTTATGAGAATATCATTTGATGCCTAAGAAGTTGTGTTTTAAATGCTTTTTAAAATTTTATGATTTTTGTAACAAAATAAGTCAAATGGTATCACCGTTCACAGTACAGTGATTTCAAAACTAAAGGATTTAAAATTTAAGTGATTTTTAATCATTAGAAATATTTTGGTAACTTTAAAAATTATGATTTTTGCAACGAAAGAACTACTGTACCTCGCAGGTTGCTTATTTTTAAGCCGAAGACGTTATTTTTAAAATGCTTAAAAAATCTTTACTACTTTATTGTTTAAAATATTGTTACTACTTTATTTTATTTATGATGTTTGTAACGACAACAGTCAAAAGCCAATACTATGCATGGTGCCGCGGCTACCCTATGATCGTGCAAATCATATATATTATGAACTTGGGGAGTCTTCTTTCAAATGCTTTTTAAAATGTTTTAATTTATTTATTACTTTAAAACATGATTTTTGCAACGATAATCGTCTAAAGACCCCACTGTACGTTGCTTTTTTAAAGGAAGAACAGTTTTGTGTTCTCTGAAATTAAATACGAACCTGCGTTTAGTTGGAATGAATAAATTGTAGTTGTTATTGGGCTTAAAAAGTTTGTTGTTGGATGGAATGAATCAAGCAATTTCAATCACAACCATTGAGAAAAATGTTGTTTATTAAAACTTTAAAAGCGCTGATGAAAATTTTTCATAATAGTTTTTATAACGCTAACGTAATAATTTCCGTAAAAGCCTTTATATCGCATACGTAAAAATTTATTTTTTAAATGATATTTTCATAAAGGCATTTTCCATAAAAGCTTTTCGTGAACGTGAAAATTTATTACAAAATCTAAAAAAAATTTTCTATGCGCAAATGGTACTGTAACAATATATTTAAAACCAATTTCTTCGATTTTAGTAAAATAAAAACTACTGAAAATGCTGCCAATTGTCAGCGAACACTTCATTTTATTGTTGGAAAGTGGCATACAAACTGGTCCGTATTGCGGTTGAACAACTTCAAATACTCCTACCAAGTATCACAAACTTTAGTTTAATGTAGGTTTACAAAATTCTCTTTTTTTTCTCTTTTTCATTTTCTCAAATAACGCGCTAGTCTGCTGTCAACCAAGACCACAGCATACTCTCCTTTTGGATAATATTCTTAACAGGAACCACATTGCTATTTCATTTAGGAAGTTGAAAATTCGAAGAGATACATACTGATACGCCGATTAGTTATGCCTGCTGTGATAGTTTTTTTTTAATATTATGCATTGATACCATTTCAATTCTTTTCGTACATTTGGTGAGCGTTAATCGGTTTTTCACATTTATATTAAAAATAAATTTAAAAGTTGTTAAAAATATTTATATGATTAAAATTAAGTTGAATGTAGCTAGTAGAACAGCTTGGACAACCCGTTGAACCTGTTATGCTAATTTGGGGAACGCGAGTAAAATCTTTAAGAAAACCTGTAAACATTCATCTTTGCTGCAAATTAAAGTATACATGAAACCTATCATTACTAATGATCTTCTACAGAGCAGTATCATATATTCACTGTCCCCGTTCGCCAAGTGCAACAAATGCTATAAATAAATAAAAATAATAATAAGGTATCTATTTTATACTTACAAGCAACCTTTACCAGTAACTTATGGGCAATGCTGGTCCACCTTGCAGATTAATTTGCCCTTGAATTTGTGTATGTTTAAGAAAGTGTCGAATTTTTAATTCACTATTAAATAATCCAGAGTTGCATTTGTTATCGTAGTAGAAACTTAGTATTGCAGTGAAATTATAAAATGTTTTTCAGCCGATTAGAATCACCTGCTTGAGTTCTCTTCGAGTCAGTGGCATATTAGAAATTTATTATTAGTAAGAATTATATAGCGTCCGATCTCTGCGTCGACGGAAAACCGTACCCAAATAAAAGTTATATAGCTTCCTTAACTTCCGCAACTTAACTAGCAGTGGCGTTTCTAAATGAAGAATGATAAATAATTCTCTATGAGTGCACACCATATACTTTTTGATAATTCACGTTGCCTACAGCAAGGCAATAGAAAGAATTACTCACCAGTACAATTGAGAACACGGCCTGAGATTGATGTCATCACATCTTAAGCGCTCGCCATTCATACGGAACAAAAAGCCAGCAAAGACGAAAAGGAATGGTAACAGTATTTAATTTACTGGCGGAACAAATCCAAACGATTGAAAGAATTACTATTTTATGTATATTTTTCTTTTGTAGGTTGTTAGTTTATTAAGTAAACCTATCGGATTTTTCAACAAAAAGTTTGTTTTTCAATTGTGGCATAACCCAGAACATTATAGTTTTGACATTTCAAGTTCAGACGACAACGTAGTCGTCCTTTTGAAACCGTTATTAAAAATTTGGTAGTTAAATTTGAATCGACAGGCTCAATACCAAAGTCTATTCAATCGGGTCGTTTAACTGTAAACATCGCAGCCGTCAGCCACAGTGTTGAAGCAAATCCGAATTTGACAACTCCTCTACGTTCTCAATAATTGGAATTATCCAAAACTACCACATAACGAATTTTGCTTAAGGATTTGCCTTTGAAGTTTAACAAGGTACAACTCGTACAGGAATTGAAGCCGATTGAACATTCACATCGCCCGTTTGCATTTGCCAGGGTATTTTAACAAGTAAAATTGCTTCTGATGCACATTTGAAAATCTTAGAAAGATTGTTCAGAAGCCTTTGCATGCTCAACGTGTCACTGTATGTTGTGCTATGTGGTCTGGAGGCGTGATTGGGCCTTTTTTTTCGAAGATGAGGCTGGAAATGCGGTAACGGTCAATTGATCACGCTATTATGAGATTCTAACAATCCGTCGGATCCCGACAATCTGCAGTTAAGTGACAAGGCGGATCGTGTGAATTAACACCACTGTATTATTTTTGTGACACTATATTAATGACAGAGTCTATACGGATTAGTTTTTGTAGAGCTCTGTTAAGGAGCAGGACTATATGCAGCCAATCGAGTTGATATCAGCCTTAAAACTCAAAATCCGTGATGTGATTAACGCAATAGGGCTGCCATTTTGCCAAAAAGTGATTAAAAATTGTAATGAAAGAATTCACATCTGTCAGTATGGTCGTGGTGCACATTTTCCAGATATAATTTTTCATTCGTAATTGCCGAATGAATAATGCAATAAAAGTTTTAATCATTTTAATCTAAATTTTTGGTTTTATTTTGTTTTAGAAAATAAACTTCTTGTTAAAAAACCCTTTATATGTTTGATTTATAAAATTCAAAATTATTCTTTAACATTCCTGGCGATGCAGGTGTCGTTGGTGGCCTCTCCTAAGCGACGGTAACCAAAATGATTACTTTAAACTGGAGACATTGCTTACAGTAGGAAAAGCAAGCAAATAATTTTCTATGAAAACTTCACAGTGACGCTAAAAAGTTAATGGAAAATTTAAATGGAAAACAGTTTTAATAAAAATAGATATCGACGACAAAAAAAATTCAATAAGATGAAACAAAAATAATTTTACATTATAAAATCTATATAGTGACTAAACATTATATGCGTTGTGCATATTATTTAAAAGAAAATTCAGAGCCAAGCAGACAAGGTCATTATATTTTTTTTTTGTTGTGCTTAACTCGCCGTTTAATCAAAACGTTTCGTCTATCGTTAAAAAAAAAAATAATTTTCGAAGGGCATTGTTTGTTTTTACATTTTGTATAAAATAACACCTTTAAAACATTCAAATGCAAGTAGCTAAAGGTTCTTGCGTATGAAACCAATTTAGATTAAATATCCATCAAGCTTAAGATAAGGTCACTCTGTATTTTTATCACAAATATTTTTCTGTTTAAAATAAAAATTTAGCGAAAAAAAAAATAATTTGGCAAAGAGCTTTAAATTTGGTGTGCAAATGTTTTGCAGTGTCTGATTTTGTATGGAATTCGTAAAACTGTTTTGCCCAAGAGTCTGGCGTTAAACATTTTGTTGTTTGTATTTACGCTTCTTTTAGATAAATATCTCTTTTTTTTGAGTTTGCTCTTATGCTGGCTTTCGTAAAGTATAAAAACTACAAAAAATACATTTTAATTAATTTAATTCTTAACAACCATAACTGTCTTGCGTAAAGTGTAAACTGATCTGGGTGTTGAGTCGAAACTTCCTGAAAGATAAATATAAAGACAAGATTTTTCTTAGCTTGGAAAAAATGAAAACCTACCTGACACTGAATTGCAGGCACACATTAACACTTAATAGTCATTAGATTGTTACAGTGGCTCTTATATTTAAAAAGGTTTTATTAATCAAATCTTCATTTTTTTTTCGTGTAGAAGATTATCAAAAAGAAGTCGTTTTTGAGGTTTCATTACACCGGTAATTAAGATAAAGTAAATAAATAAATAAAGCAAACACTCATGTTTTCTTTGGGCAAGAATTGGAAAACCAATTGTGTTTAAAGTGATGTTTGCAAGTTTTAAAAATAATACAAATTAATAAATTTTTCGTGAATCGATTTAATTAATAAGCAATTTAAGGTTGGCTTGTTGTGAAGTGGTAGCGAGAATTTCGCAATTTTAGGAAATAATAAGATTTCTTTTTATCCGTCGAATCTTAATGTTGACGCATATAGGTTAGATTAGTCCGCGTACTTGTCTGTAGCATCATGTTATGACACACTCTGATAAGTATCTAATTTTTTGTCGTAAAGAAGCAATTGCTATTAAAGGTACCAAGCAGGGTTAGTTAGCAAGAGGCAGGAACATTATATAGTGAAAAGCCCAACTAAGCGCCAACAATATAAATCAAGTTGTCTATAGAATATTTTGAACATATTATGATAAATTATGTCTTTGCAATAAATGTTTATTTTATTATAATAACAGTAATGTTAATAATAACAATAATTTTAATAGTAATGATAATAATAATAATAATAATAATAATAATAATAATAATTTTAATAATAATAATTTTAATAATAATAATTTTAATAATAATAATTTTAATAATAATAATTTTAAAAATAATAATTTTAATAATAATAATTTTAATAATAATAACAATAATAATAACAAGATTTGAAATATGTATAATATATTTATGCAGTGTTAAGTACAATCTTTTCGTGAAATCAAAAGAATCGTCTATGCAAATATTTAGCATTATTTTTTGGTGGTTATAAAACCGATGTTTTACAATTAAAGTTCTTTACATTTTGTGAATTTCCTTACCTCGGAAGAATTAAAATAATTTAAAATTTTTGTTATTTTCTGATAAATACTCGATTTGTTTCATTTTCCTGCAGGTTTATGGAACAAGTGAGATAAAATAGTAAACGACGTTTTTATAGTTTTTATTACACACAAAAGTCACAATAAAATTGTGAAAATTGAGACAAAAGTATACAACAAAAATTTTTATTGAGACTAAATCATTCATGGCTATATGCATAAAAAAATTAAATAATTCGTGACAACAATAATGAAAATATGTGGCGATTTGTAAGTGTAAATACAACAACGAAAATCACGCTTTGGGTTGTATGTACATATATAAAATTAATATTGATCGATTATGAATAACTCACAAAGTTTACTATTTACGTATTTTATCTTAAACTTGCATATTGTGTTACAATGTAATTGAGAAGAACAACTTTCAACTCTTTTACAACGCATCTTAATTTCTGTATCCACTTTAATATGATGTAAGCCAAGTAAAAATTGTAATATATTGTGTTAGTCACATCTCACTCCGAGAAAAGGTTCGTAAACCCGAATAAAATTAAAGTATTTTATAAACTATTTAACACTCCGATTATTTTCTTTTTTATGAATATATTTTGGTCAACACTAACATAATCGTCAATCTGTCACTTATAGTGTACTAAAACTAAGATAGATGCCAAGAATGCTGTTAAGGCATGTAGGGATCTACAGGATTCTGCACTGCATTGAGCTGGTATCAAATCTGTGACGTTTTTTTTTAAGTTCACAAATATTTGTAGAAAATTCCTTTTTCTTAATAGAAATTTAGAAACTTTTGTTGTTTTTGTTTGATTTTTTTGTTTTATGGAAGAAATATTCTTAGTCATAGATATTTATATCAAAGTATATATTTAGGTGCCCCTGTAGACGAGTAGGTAGGGTTCGATTTACAACGAAGACCTTGGTATTTTCACTACAAAAATAAAAATTGACTGTCGGTAGGGCTGCTCAGCGATGAAGGCATAGTCACTGGTCGCTGTACTGTCTTTTATATGGCAGTTAATTTCCGACTATCTTTCTTCTTTCACCACCTGTTTCATCTATTCTTTATCCCTTTCTTAAAGAATGTAGCACCGTACTTGATAAAATAGGCATTGTGGCCTGAAGTGCTACTTCTTTAAAAAAAAAAATTAAAAACTGGAGAATGAATTTAAATAGAATAAATTGATACATTTAATCGATAATTTCTAAAATAATTAAGCTGTTTCAATAAATTTTAAAATTAAAATATATAGTTAAGTTTAGCCCAATACCAATTTTAAATTCACCCAAATAATTATGTAACAACAAGCGAAGATTTAAAAACATTTTGATCAAAGAAATTTCTAAAAAAAAATATATATAAAAAGCAATTGACATGTAAAAGCATGTATTTTTGAAAATTTTATGAATACGCATATTGTTTTATTTTCTATAAAATATACTTGAGCACAAATATTTCACTTAGCTTTAGTTTACTAAAATCAAAATCTTTATGTGTGGTATGAGTATCGAAACATGGCCAAAAGTCACCTAAACAAAAATAATAAAAAAAAGTTCATTTGTACATATTGTAGGGATATTTTCATATGTGTTACGTGTAGCATTTTTATTTACACTTACTCTCATAACAAAACCACATATGTGGATATCATACCACTATTGGGAGACTCTTCAATTGGAAGTATTTGTACGTGCTGCTATTTCAAAACTTTTTTAAATAAACCGTAAATTTGAAAATAATTATAGCTGTATACATATCATGTCCTTGCAGAAGATCCTTGAATTTTTAGGATTGGTTATTGTAGCGGTCGTAGATGTAAAACTTCTATGACACATGGCACAGTGGTTTCAAAATCTGTTACTTCGGAAATAACCACTTAAGTTATCTTAATGAAATTTCACAGAAGCCAAAGAGAGCTATTTCTGGTTGAAGTTGCAGACAAGTGGGCTCTTTAGGTAAAGGGTATACCCCCAAAGTTGGGTACCTCGGGCATACATTTTTTTAGAAATATTATATAAAGTTTATCTATTTATATGTTAAGACCTTTTGAACTTAAGTAGGCATTGAAAATATTTACAGAAAATAGGTCACCTCTTTTAGTTTGGGATAAAATCGGTTTAGAAAAATTATATTTTTAATATTTGGCCGAGCTTAACTTAGTATTTTTGATTTATATTCAGGTTATTATTGTAAGATATTAGCTGCATTTTTGATAAAATTTATAATAAAATAGTAGCAAAAGGGTACAAACCTCTGAATAGGGAAAATGTGAAAACTAACATTTTTTAGGATTTTCCTTTTTTTAAATTTTTTTCCCGTTTAAGGAATTTATGTGTTAAAATAAAAAAAGGAAACATTTAATTTTACCATTTTATTAAAGGCTTATTTACATATATATAATTGCCTTAAAATTTTGTAAGAATATGTCGATTCGTTTATATATATTTTATTTTTCCAACAACTACGTTAACGTGAAATTTAGTGCGAGACAAAAAAATGGCAATAAGTTGTTAATCTAAAAGTCATAAGCTTTCGCCTAATACCATCTACTTGTATAAAGACCATATAGTAATGAAGTTTTTCTCATTTTATATCTAAAAATAAAAAATCTGTATAAATATTTTTCATGCAACAAAATCTGGGACATACCAAGAAGCTCTTCTTTACTCCAGGGACCGATCGTGCGCAACTTTACCCAGAAATACCTCTTCTTGGCCTCATTAGGATATCTTAATTAGATCATGAGCTAGCAAATTATTTGTAAAACAAAACGTTTTCAAACCACTGTGTAAGGCTAGACAGACAGATATTACTAAGTTTTTACCCTTTTGGTACGGAACCCTAAAAATTTCAAATAAAACTAAAACATTAAGGGTTTGCCGATTGTGGTGTAATTTTCACACATATGGCATTAATTAAAGGCCGTGATTTTAACGAGTATGACCCTTACTTTTAAACCATTATAGATTTTGCTGACGTTACGTAAACACTATGTAATTGCTATAAGACAAGTAAATCAATTCAATTCACTTTCAATTCTTCTTTATTTACAATGCATTTTTTAACAAAAAAATTAAACGAGATACTATATACAGATATTAGAATGATTTATATATAGGATCACATATCTTAAAAACTATTAAAACTCGTTTCCTTTGATATCAAGGATCTATATACTTCGATACCAACACATTAAACCTTAGATATTCTACGCAACACACTAGACAATTTGTACGAAAGCCAATACATAGCTGATATTATAGATATTGCAAAAACGATAATAAAACAGAACTACTTTAGAATCAATAACAACTTTTACAAATTACCTAACGGACTCGGTATGGGAAACCCAACATCCGTAATCTTCATGGAAATTTTCATGCAACATCTCGAATCACTACACGTAAAAACACTCATGGAAAAACACAAAATAACTAATTACTATAGATACGTAGATGACAATATATGCATCCTCGAGCAAGATAACGGCGAACAAATTCTAGAAAGATTAAACACAATTCATGATAAGATTACATACACAATGGAAAAAGAACAAGACAGAAATTTACATTATCTTGACATCACTATAACACGAGGAACTGACTATTTAACATTCGACATCTATAGAAAACCAACAACAACGGACACTACCATCCACAACACCTCAAAGCACCCTACCCAACACAAACTAGCAGCTTTTAGACATATGATACACAGGCTTGGGATAATTCCACTTACTCCAGATAAGTACAGGAGGGAACTCGACACAATCTACGCCATAGCTATGAATAACGGCTACAAAACCACTACCATCGATAAACTACTTAGACAATACAACACTAAGAACAGAAATAGAGAAGACAAGGAGACAGCCGATACAACACGACGGCACACCTTTACTTACACAGGACCAGAAATATACAGACTAACTAACCTTTTTCACAAGGAAGGAGTACTCACAGCATTAAAAAGTGGAAACACCCTCAGACACTATCTCAGAACAACGACAGAAACAACTGACAAATTTAATTCCAGCGGGGTATACAGACTTACCTGTACCTGCAAACAAACCTATATAGGTCAAACCGGACGAACACTAAAAACAAGGTTTGCAGAACACATACGCTCATACAAACGGAAAAGAGAACATTCAAACTTTGCATCACACCTTGACACTCACGGACACACACCAAGGGAAATAAATGAATGTATGACATTATTACATCCTAACAAAAAAGGACAACGACTAGACATTCTTGAAAATATGGAAATCTACAAAACAAAAACATTCAACAACGACATTATAAACGAACAGGTAAACACGACCTCAGACACAATTTTCACACCATTGAAACTACTCATGCCAACGGGCAAACGGAAAACACCCTCAGACGGACACACGTACCTACATAATAATAAAGGACGAAGGTATCGTTAGGTTCACTTTGCATACAAATGCCAGGTGGCTGGTATTCTGCTTACAACAGAACTGCCTGAACGCCAACACTACTCACCAGTACAAACTAAACAGTGACTTGAAAATGATACATACGCATCGAAAGCGCTCGCCATCGAATACAAACCGGCCAGTTACGACGGGAAATGGCAATATTATAATATTAATTATAATAAAGGCTAAAATCAATTCGATTTGCTTCGTATAGGCTCTGACAAAAAATAATCGAGTGGTGTTAAATCACACGATCTGGCTGGCAACTTAACTGCTGGTTGTCGCAAAATTATGCGATCGAATAATTTAGCCTGCAATAAACTGAACGTTTCATTTGCTTTGTGACATGTGGCACCGCCCTGTTGAAGCCACATGACAGTGATATCCACGTGATCAATTATAGGCCAAAATTGAAAGTGAGCATCTCGCGATAGCGTAATCCATTGACCGTTACCACATTTCCACGACTCCAAACGACAATAGTGCACTCAACAGTGACACGTTGAGCATAAAAAGCCTTCTCAATCATCGCTTTAGGATTTTCAGAAGCCCAAATGCAATTTTTGTTGTTGAAAAGTGAAAATAGGCTTCGCCTGAAAAAAAAATGTTTTTCTTAAAAAAAACAGCCAATTATATCTGAATGAATTAAGCGAATCCACGGCGATATGAATGGTCGGCTTCAATTTCTGTACCAGTTGAACCTCGTAAGACTTTAAAGTCATAACCTTGTGCAAAATTTGCCATGTGGATTTTTTTTTAATAACCCCGATTTGTGAAAATGTCGCGGAATTGACAAATGCTGCAATACTGTAGCTGTTCAGTTAAACGACCTGGTCGAACAGGTGTTGATGCTTGCACATTTGGTATCGAAACTGTCTACACAAATTTAACGACCGAATTCTTAATAGCTATTTTAGAAGGACGATTATCTTGTCCGAAAATATCACAAATATCAAGATTACGAAATGTTACTTGAACAGAATCACCATTTTCAGAGTGGATTTTAATTATTTTAATGCGATTTTCGTAAAAAATTGTATTCATTGTAACAATTGCCATTGCATCTACTACGTATGCGCTAAATGTCAAGACTATCATGTTGTTCGTGTTGCCGCAATTAAAAAACAAACTTCTTGTTGAAAAACCCGATATACGGTATTAATTCTCCGACAGTAGTAGGCTGAATTTTCGAATTTGCAATAAATTTTAAATTAGAGGCCAAGATTTCGACGAAGATTGCTTTATCTTTTAAATCGATGGATGTAATTGATATAAGACAAGTAAATCAATTTAATGCAACTTAAATGCATCTTTATTTGCGATGTATATTTTTGACAATAAAATTAAAACTTACCAGACATTATCTATATATGTATATTCCCAATATATATTGAGAATGACAGATTGCGAAAACAACTATTTAATTAGGGGAATTTTGAATTAATTCGTGGTTTTTGCTGATACATTTTTCATGAAGTCGTCAATTCGTTCAGAGCGGTTTTCGTTATGAAGCAGTTGAGTCGATTATCTCCAGTGTTTCTTATGTATAATCTTCAGACACTTATTTCAAATGATTTGTAATTTTTTTTAATGTGTTTTAGCTGCTCTATACCAAATGCGACATGTATATGTCATGATTGGTCTTATCACGCTCTTAAAAATTAACAAAATTAAGAGTTCAATGTTTATTGATTATGGGTCACAATGCTCCCATAGTTTTTGAAAATTGTTTACATTCTTCATCAATATGGTTAGACCAGATTCAGAGAGGGCAATTTTAGTTGCTCACCTCTTCATCAATTTTCTTTTAAATTTGCTGCAGTGTTCAGACACGATTAATTTCGCCCAACTATTCTTGTTCTCTCTTTGTCTTTAAATTTCTTGTTTTGTTGATATAGGACACATATTTTGACGTAAAGTGAATTTGATTTTTTGGATTTTTATATTTAAATACACACAGTTTTTTTCTAAAACCACAGTCTCACAGTTTTACAAAATGATTTAAACTGTACTTTCGCGCAATAAAATAAAACGCGAACTACAAATGAAAAGATGTATAAAAAATCAATCTGCGACAAAAAAGGAATGAAAACTGCGAATGGCGAAGAAAAAGATATAAACGAGTACGAGTAATTATGTTCTCCTTTCCATTCCCCTTACCTCTCCCTCCTAAAAACTCAAGAGTTGAGCAACTAAAATTGCCCTATGTGAACCTGGACTTAGCATAATTTAGTTGTTTATCGAGACAAACGCCAAGGTATTTCACATCATTTCTAATTGATATGTTGTTGTAAGGAAATATAATGGCTTCCGTTTTTGTGGGGTTTATTTTTCCTTCATAAAAGCACCTTTTGCAAGCAGCACCGCCCTTTTCCGTTTTCTTTCGCAGTGCTTTGGTTTGTATACTAGAAATTGTGAGAGCGGTATTATCGGCATAATATGCGACTTTTATCTACGAGGGAGGAGAGACATCAGATGTATATATTGAAAAAAGAAATGGTAATAAGACAAGAAAAAATTAAAGGAATTTCAAATGAATAGTGCACGTGGTTTTGATGTAAATGTTGCTTTATTTTAAATTTTAAAGTAAGCGGCAGACATATTAAGTTTTCCACCACAAATAATAAAAAGATATAATTAAAATGAAATATTGGGTCTTATGTAGGCCGCAACCTTTCGAAATGCATTGGTTGTCGACATAAATAGGATCACAACCTTTTTTAATCTTGTTGACCTTAATTCCTTTAAAAATTGTTTGAAATAAAGTAATAAAAATCGTATTAAGATGATAACACCTTAGAAACTGCAGACTTAACAAAGAATGGAAGTAGCATTACAGAGTTAATTATCCTTTGTGTTTATTATATTTATAACTTTCTAAAGATAGATCTAAAATCCAAATACAAGTGTATTTTATTTATCATATTTTTTAACTATTAATAAATTTAAATTGCCTCTACATTTTTTCTATTTTTCTCAACAGACTTTTAAAGGTCTACTTGTGCGTATAATTTTTTTTTATTAGTTTATGATTACATTTTCATTTCAAGGAGACTTTCTTCCATTTTGTTCATTTCCATTTCCCAGATTCAAGTTCTATCAGAATGCATTCCTATACAAAAACAACAACATCATATTAAGGCGGCTAATAGTTTTTTATTTAAAAAAAAATAATTTACATGACAAGTCTCTTTTTTAAAGAGTTCTGACAATTTAAATAAAGTTATACTAGTTTTTTAAAGCCTCCTACAAATGAAAAACGAATACAGAAAAATATGTAAAATTATTATATTAAAGGGTTGGGTGCATGGGTATGATATGTATATGGGATTAATTTATGATTGCCGCCTGCCAGTTGTTGGAGTCTTGGTGCTGTTCTGGCTGCTATTAAAAAATAATTTGAAAATATAACATGATTGTTGTTATTGCAGTTCATTTTTTTAATGCTTATAAACTTATCCTTTTTTCAGGTTTTACAACTCTTTTCATCTAAAACATTGTTTTTAATTTCTCTTTTGCTCTTTAAACTGTTCCTGTGTAAATGTTTGGAACTCACATTAACGCATATACAATTTCTTTCGTATAACAGGAATGGAAAATTGAATGGCATTGAAAAGAGGAAAAACTTTTCTTTTGTCCTAATCGATAATTCTAAAAGAATAATTTTGAAAGAAATAAATTAATAGCGAAATTAATTAATTTAATTAGTCTAATGTTTACCTTTTTGATTCCCTAAATAATTTCCTTCTCTTTAAGTTGACCGTTAACATAATTACATGCAAAACCCTTTTGAAAAACAGAAATATTATTTTATTGTAGTCCTTTAGCATTTTCTCACTTTTTTTATAATTTTTAGCGCCCTGTGAGCTTATAGAAAATTTTACAAAAATTTTAAATTTCCACACCTGACACACAATGAAAATGATGATTAGATTGTTTTTCCTGTTCATAAAGTGTAATTAAATTGTTTACGGTTCAAAGGTATGGTGCGTTATGTAATTCGTTGCTTTGGCTGACTGGTTTTAACTGTTTGGTTATGTTGTGTTAGAGTTGCTAGAACTTTTTTTTTGTTATTGTTAATTTAGTAACGCACCTGTGACCTTTGGTTGTATAAATAAGTACGATGCCATTTTTGAAAGTTTCTTTTTATGTTTTATTTTTAAGTTTGAGTGCCTTCAATAAATAGAATAATGATCTAAAATGATAATCTTTATTTTAATATGTTTGTGGTTCAAATCAGCCTAAAACCTGTAGAACCATTAATTAAACATTCTTTATTTACATGGGGGTTCTTAATATTATATTACGTAATATAATATAATATAATATAATATAATATATAATATAATAAATATCTTTTTCTTTTTTTAGATCTTTTTTTATATATTTTTTCTTTTCAATATTTCGCTTTCCTTTGGAAAGCTTCTTCAGGAAAAAATTTTTTAAAGTTTTGAAAACAAAAAAAATTATTAACAAATTAAAAAAATGTTTCAAAACATTTGACAAAAACATAACATAATATATTATATTATATTATATTATATTATATTATATATAATATATTATATATATTATATTATATTTTTGTTTTTTGTTTTTTGCGGGAGGGGAGGAAAATGCTTAAAACGCATCTCAGATGCTGTCGTCACAGCTCTGGTATGTGGAGATTGCATCCACTAAAAACCTCCCCTTTTCTCGGGCCATGTCTTCCACCCCGGGACCGCTTTCGTATTGCTTCGGGGTGGGGCTCCTCTTCTGTTCTTATCAAACTGCCATCGTTGATCCTACGTGTAGGTCCCGCTTTTTTGCACGAAGCACTTTCTCTACGAACGTAACTACGTGCTTTCATGTGGTCTCGTTCTCCAGCATGAGACCAACTATATTTCCAGGAGATATTTCACCAACGCTTTCTTCCACGGACTGCCGTTCCGTTCTCCATCTGTCGCACTTAAAGAAAGTGTGCTCCGCATCATCCAGACAATTATCTCCATAGATACATGTAGCACCATCTGCCTTTCCCATCCTGTGTAGGTACTGCCGGAAGTAACCGTGCCCAGACATCATCTGCGTTATGAAATAGTTAATTTTGCCATGTCCCCGATTTACCCACTAATTCAAGTCGGTAATCAATCTAGCGGTCCATCTTCCACGCGACTCGTTGTTCCAATTTTCCTGCCATCATTGCATGGTCTGCGATCGTATCTCCCTTTTCTCTGTCTCCCCGATTGCCCCTCCGAGGTGCCTCTGTCTGGTCCAGAGGGCTCTACGTTCCCCGGCCAAGAGCTCAATTGGCACAGTTCCGCTTATGACGAGGACTGCGGGCTCCAATACTGTGCGGTATGCTGATGCTACTCTCAGAGCAGCAGTACGTTGTACAGCCGCCAACATCCTCTTCCGACATTTATTCCGCAAGGCTTCGGCCCAGATCTCAGATCCGTATAAAAGTATCGACTGTGTTGTTGCCATCATCAATTTCCTCTTACTATAATGTGGCCCACCGATGTTTGCCATTAGTCTGCTAAGAAACGTCGTTGTCCGAGCTGCCCTTGCTGCAGCATGTTCGAGCTGAGCGCCGAAATTCAATCTAGAATCCAGCCTCATTCCCAGATATTTGAGCCACCTCTTCGTCCTTATCGTCTCAGACAGGACCCGCATGTCTACCTCCAGTGGGATGTGTTTTCGTGAAACTATGAGGAGCTCAGTTTTCTCCGTGGCAAGGTTAAGGTTGTGAGAATCAAGCCAGCCCTTCGTCCTAAGAATGACCTGATTTAGCTTGCTCTGCACTTCTTCCATGTTGCGGGCCACAATTACGGCTGCAATATCGTCCGTATAATCATAACTAATGTTCCACAGATCAGGGCCCAGAATTGATCCCTGGGCTGCCCCTGCCGTAATCTGCTTCTGATGGGTCCTGCCGGCGTTCTCGTAGATAAGCATACGATCCTTCAGATAGCTTCTGACCATGTTCATGATGTATGCCGGTGCTTTAAACCGCATCTCCAGAGCACCTAACATGTCGGTCCACTTTGCGCTGTTAAAAGCATTTCTGACGTCCAGGGTCGCTAGAAGTACAATGCGTCTTGTAAAATGGTTTCCCTGTTGTGCCCTTCTGGCTCCCGCTATGACATCTTCAATGGCGCCTATTGTCGACCTTCCAGGTCTAAATCCATATTGCCTGTTGGATAGTCCTCCAGCGTTTTCCACTGCTGCTTGTATTCTGGACTTAAGCAGCATTTCGAGAAGCTTTCCTGCGGTGTCTAGCATGCATAAGGGTCGATACGTCGATGGAGAGTGCGGATCTCCTTTTCCCTTGCTTATTAGCACAAGTCGTTGCCGTTTCGATACTTCTGGGAAAATGCCCTCTCGTAGACAGCGATTATACATTCCGAGAATATAATATAATACAATATAATATAATATAATATAATATAATATAATATAATATAATATAATATAATATAATATAATATAATATAATATAATATTATATAATATAATATAATATAATATAATATAATATAATATAATATAATATAATATAATATAATATAATATAATATAATATAATATAATACAATATTGTTGCGACCTGCAACATATTAAATTGCTTACTTTTAATTTTACTTTTAGTTTATTTTTAATAAGCTTTGTGGAATAAGCTTTCCACAGGAAAGCGAAATATCGAGAAAAATAAAATCGTTAAATTATTTAAAAGACCGTTAAAAGATTAGTTCATATTTAATTAAATTTAAAAAAAAAGGTCGAATAAAAATAAAAGTAATAATTATATTATATTATATTATATTATATTACATTATATTATATTATATTACATTATATTATATTATATTATATTATATTATATTATATTATATTATATTATATTATATTATATTATATTATATTATATTATATTATATTATATTATATTATATTATATTATATTATATTATATTATATTATATTATATTATATTATATTATATTATATTATATTATATTATATTATATTATATTATATTATATTATATTATATTATATTATATTATATTATATTATATTATATTATATTATATTATATTATATTATATTATATTATATTATATTATATTATATTATATTATATTATATTATATTATATTATATTATATTATATTATATTATATTATATTATATTATATTATATTATATTATATTATATTATATTATATTATATTATATTATATTATATTATATTATATTATATTATATTATATTATATTATATTATATTATATTACATTATATTATATTATATTATATTATATTATATTATATTATATTATATTATATTATATTATATTATATTATATTATATTATATTATATTATATTATATTATATTATATTATATTATATTATATTATATTATATTATATTATATTATATTATATTATATTATATTATATTATATTATATTATATTATATTATATTATATTATATTATATTATATTATATTGTATTATATTATATTATATTACATTATATTATATTATATTATATTATATTATATTATATTATATTATATTATATTATATTATATTATATTATATTATATTATATTATATTATATTATTAGTAATTTATTAATTAAGCACTAAGTTTTTTTATAAAAAATTCAGTTAATCTTTATTTTTTATATTATTTCTCGATATTTCCCCAAATCATTGATTGGCATCTTCAGGAAAAGCAAAAGTGTATAAATATTTTTTTTGTAAACGTAAACCTTTGAGTGTTTCGTCATTCTGCCCATAAGTCCAGTGTCGAGTCTTTTGTTTAACTCGAGAAATTGATAGCACGAACTTAAGGCCATTAGTGAAGCTTGGCTGCCAGAAAAATCATTTGGAACTTCTCTTGGAGAATGGCTAATACTCGACAACCTAGGTCTACTCACACTGCCCTTCTTCTGTAAAAGCGATTTGTATAGAAATTCCTTTGTGGTATATGTTTGATAGTTTTTAGCCATAGGTAAGTATATTGAAATTAACATTTCAAGATAGATTTGAAAATAAAATACAAACGGTAGAATAGTCTACAAGAAGATTTTTAAGTTTTTTAAAAACAACAAGGTTGCAAAGTCTATGGATAAAATTCACCAGACCTTTGTCCTCTGCGTACATCTTTAAAATCTTTTCTCATTTACACTTTAATTTTTTAATTTTAATTCCTTAACATTCTCAAAGGAAAAGGGAAGAATTCTAAAAACTGGCGGGAAATTGTCGGTTTGTTAAAATAAGATTAATAATATTAAAGAGAGATAGAGAGAGAGAGAGATATAGAGAATATAGAGATCTTTTAATCTTAGAGAAAACGCAATAAAATATTTGGAAGAAGTCATTCCAATTGTGCACATATGAAATATAGAATGGATTTCTATGAAATTGTTTGCTCTTATAGAAAAGGCAGAAAAATATTTGGAAGAAGTTATAAATTTCTTATTTAAAGAACTAGATAAGAAAATGTACCACTCTAGTCAGAACAATCTTCTAAAAGTATCCTCGTTTATATATTACATCTTAATTTCATCAACGAACTTTATCAGTTAAATTGTATTAAAAGTGAAAAAGGGATATAAAAACTAAGGCCTCGTAGAAATGCATTCGTAAAAATAGTGAAATTTGTTTTAATGGTTTTATTGCTCCTGTAACAGTTTGTTTTCTTGTTAAAATTGTTTAGCCCAGATTAAATATATTAAATTTAGATTAATTATTATAAAACAAATTTGCTCTCAGTGTTTACATTGTCATTAAATAAAGAAATCTCACAATGTCTGTCTATCCCCTTTAACGGTGTGATCAAATTGTCGTCTGAAATTTTTTAAAGAAATTAATCAAATTAATATGCCCTTTTTCAATATGACATTTGATGTTGAAAATAAACAAGTTAAAAACTGAAATAAATCGATGGTAATGTTAAAATGGTAAATTAATAGTTTCTTAGCCTTTATCCGTGCTAACTTCATTTCTATATGACTTTTCAAAGCAAAGCGTTCGCCAATGACTATTTTGGGTTACTTAATTAAATGGAATTGTACTATTCTCAGCCAATGGAAATGTTACATCAGTATATTTTTGTTCATTATCCTTTTTATCCTTGCTGCTCGTAAGTTTTTCAAATAAAGTTTACGGCTGTACGCTACACGTGGAAATCTATGAATCATCAACAAACCTGGTTCATAATAATATGTCCACGAATGTATAAAATTGCTAATTGAATATGATTCTGAGCATCTAGATATATTTGTATCTAGATATATTTTATTTATAAAAAAGGATATCTTCTGGGCCCAGTTTAGTTCATTGAAACTAAAGTTCTCCAACTTAATAGAGTCAGCACGAAACATAACGCAAATCTCCTAAAATTGAGTCATTTATAACCGAATTAGCAAACTGCTTCTTAAAAAAAAATGCCCGAAAACGTTGATGGAACTTTACACTCGGATTACTCGCTATGGTATGTAAATAAAAGCCTAAAACATCGACACGTCTATGATGTGAGCTTCAAAAAAACTATTTTTTACACTGAAGCTTTCGATCTACATAGCTAAATTAGTCCTTACAAAACGGAAAAAAATCCCCTTTGATATCCTTTTCGAGACGTTGATAAGATTATTGCTAAACTAAATTAAATTAATAATAGTCCAATTAAGCTACCTAAAGTTGTAATCAGAAAGGAGATTTCTGTGATTACCATGATACCAAAGCCAGAAATATATAACAAAAATATGGTTTTAAGGTAGAATCATATAGACCTAGCTTTTTACCGATCTTCACAAAAATATTTGTAAAACAATTAATAGACAAGTTGAATTCCATTCAAAATGATAAGCGATATGTTCTGAACCATTTATGCGGATCTACAAAACGACATAGCACTATGTAAAATTGATGTGTCGCAATATTGAAGCCAAATGCATACGTTTTTATACATTGAAATTATTAATTAGTATTCGTGTCCACATATCGACTTTTGCCGGCGAAATCTTCCACGAAACATGTAAATATTTCCAGTACCGTATAATTACTTTTGAAAACTGGTTAACGAAGTGCAAACTTGTGTGCATATAGTGCCTAATCTATGCAAAGTATTATAAACTCCCATTTGAATAAATACCCGAATACTACCACAATTTCTTAAAAGTTAATTACCTTGACATATATCCGAATAAGAGTTTGACTTACAAAGCCCACAACGCAAACAAGCTGGCGCAAAAGTGATTAAATTATACCAGAAGGAAATCTTCTGTTCCTAAATGCGATTCTATAGCATAGAGTCTATTGAATACAGTTATGGGGCATCGCATCTGTTTTAAAACTTCAAAAATTAAATTGGTTAAAGTCAACGTTGTATAATATGCAAGAACCCATATAAGAAACTTATTCTGAAAACGTATTAAACGATCATTGTTACATAGATAAGAGTCACTGTTTGCTGGTTTGAGAAGATATTATCTTAACGTACATCGCTTTTAAAATTGAATACTATTTTGTTTAGCTATTAGTTCAAGATATCAATTTAGTAATATTAAAAATACTTATAAAATCAGCTGGAATAAATTTTCCAATAACACATTTAATTCGAATTTCTTCAACTTTAATCACAAATTCAAACCTTTACCAAAACGTAATTATACAAAATTTTAAGCCTCTATGTATAATGTCTATTTGTTTAAAAAGCCTTTTGCTAGCTATATACACTGAGAATAATTAAGAAATTTTACTATAATATCATCGACTTTTTTTTTATATATGAGTAATATCTATTACATAGCAAGGTAATAACCAGTTTATAATTCTAGCGAGAGTTTATTTTTAACATCAGCCAGGTTTTTTAGAATTCTCTAGTTAATTTTAAGTGTAACAAAATATTCACTCTTCAAAAACTTTCTACATTCAGCAAAATATAATAAAATGTCAAACGCAAATGTAATTAGTAAAATAATTAAAATTTGTAGTAAAAATCAACAAGCCCCTCATTATATGTTTGTAAATAGTGGTTTACATAATTTAGGTAACCACACATACATATATATTTAGTTAAAACCATTAAATACTAATACTCACACCTGTTAATATTTACTGTAAACATTGAAGTAGTATGATGGAGTTGTATTTTAATATTATTTTCACTTGCACTTGTACTGGCAGTATTATCGAAAAAAAAAATAATTATAGCTTTGTGAGGGGCTGTACGAATACATATTATTCGTTTTTATGTACACCATTTTTAAATAATTAGTTTGGAAATACTTCAAACATATTTCAACTGTATTTAGTTGACACACTGAAAGGTGATTTTTTTCTTCAATGCTCACTATTTTTAGAAAAAATACAGGCATTTCGAAAAATATACAGAAATAATATTATTTTGCAACATGCGAAAAACTGTTTAACTTGTTAAGTAAGGAAAAAACGTTCTGTAGTTTTGTAAAGAAAATCAAGCGGAAAGGATTTTAAATGGGAGAACTCTATACAAAAAGAATTTTTAGGTCAGTAGAAACGTACGAGTTGTATTAATTAATTTTAATTAAAATTAAAGTATTATTTTGTTGGTACAAAAGACCATGTGTGTGTACCCCTGAGGGAAAAAAATAGCAGAGGACCAGTTTCTTCATCAGCGAAATAATTATTATAAATATTTTACGCCAGTTAAAATGGCAAAGAATTACTTTTATAATGTGTATTACTTCTCTTAGTATGCAGATTACTAGATTTTTAAGTGACTTTGATTCAAGCCAAAAGGTCGTTTTTAATTGATTTACTATGAATTTTCATAACTTCTTAATATTTTAAAATTGATCAACATTAAACGTTTCGATTAAAAATAGATGCAGCTTTACTAACAGTATGAAACTATCGACACCCAGCTCTAGCAAGACAAGCACGGCAACCATAAACAAATACATTTTCACATCTTTAATAAAAAGACCCTGGGAACAATAGAGAAGTAAAGACGAATTCGAAAAAAAACAATAAAAGAACACAATAAGGCAAAGACAAATCCCAACAAACAAAAAACTGCTAAACAAATAATGGCAAAGCTACGGGACAATGACCTACTAATTACAAAAGCGGATAAAGGAATCACTACTGTAGAAATGTACAAAAAAGATTACATATATAGACAGAACACAATAATTTATACAACAGATCAACTACACTGAATTTAAAAATGACGCAACTGACTCTTTCCACAAGAAAATATGTAGCCTATTAAAACGCCGCAAAACCTTTACAGACGGAAAAGTGTATAAATACAAGAGCATGAACCCAGGACCAGCAACACTCAAAACACAACGGAAAATACACAAAGAAAACATACCAATTAAACCCATTGTAAACTACAGATCTCTACCAGCACATCACCTGGCTAAAAAGCTCACCGGCCTACTTAAATAATTGATAAATTTACAAAATACATATACCGCACGTAATGCACAAGACCTTGTTGAAAAACTTTGAGGCATCAAGATAATCGAAAATACGCAACTCGTTTTTCTTGACATCAAGGATTTATAACACAAGAAACCTAGACACGCTAGACAATTTATACGTTAACCAATACACAACGACATAAGAGATGTTATAGCTAATGCAAAGATGATAATAAAATATAACCACTTTAGATGTAATAAGCACTTTTACAAATTACCTAGCAGACTCGTCATGGGAGTCCCACCTACCGCAATCTTCATTGAAATTTTAAGGAATTGCTATACGTAAAACATTAATGGAAAAGCACAGAATAATTCACTAGGCATTCTCGAACAAATTCCAAACACGACAGAAATTTGCATTATCTTGACATCATAATAACACGAAGAACTGATTGTTTAACATTTGACATTTATAGAAAACCAATTACGACATAAACTAGCAGCACTTACACATATGATGTACAAATTCCGCTTAGAAACTCCAGATAAGTACAACAAAGAACGCGACACAGTATACAGCATGGCTACAAACCTACAAGTATCGCTAAATGCAGAAGCAATTAACACATTTAGTTCAAGTGGAGTATACAGACTTACTTGTATATGTGAACATACTTTTATAGAATAAACTGCACGAGCAATAAAAACAAGATTTATAGTCACATAAGCTCATACAAACGAAAAAGAGACGCGCACCAAGAAAAATAGATAAATGATAATAATACATCCCAGGAAAAAAGAATGAAAGCTAGACATTCTTAAAAACATTGAAATCTGCAAAACAAAATTTTTTAACAGCGGTATTACAAATGAACGGGTAATCCCGACCTCAGCCACAATTTTCCCACCATTGAGACTACTCAAAAACTCTAACAAACGAAAAAAATGGTCAGGCAGACACGCCTACCTCTATATTAATAAAAGACAGAAATATTAGATTAGCTCCGCATAATATGCCAGGTGGCGGGCGATCTTCCTACATGAGTAGATACGACCCTAATGAAAGAACAACGACTCGCCAGTACAGTCTAGAACGCGACTTAATAATGATGTCATCACATCGAAATCACTCACCGAAAGGCGCCAAGTTTGCGAACCATATTTCTTGGTCAAGACTCATTTTAGCTTGTACGTAACTTTTAAAATAACAATCAGATCAAATAATAATAATGCTTAGTTCACATGGCAAAACAAAGCACACAATTTACTCCACACTCACCACAAGCTTCGTTTTAACTTCTGCACAAAAACTTAAAGGACTTTTGCAAATGATATTGACCGCGATTTGTTTCTTATATTTTGCTGTTTGTGTTATTTAATTAATTTGACATTGCAATTGTGTTATTTTTTGTTGTATTTTTATTCAAATACCGCTTACAATTTTGGTTTGTATATACTTTTATACAACTATTTCAGATGAACTTGCGATTAAATTCGAGAAGACCGAAATATTAACTAAATTATCTCAAAGCAACATGCTTTGCTCACCTGATTTTAATTGGACTTTAAAAATCATACATATAAGAACGAAGCACGAATCACTTTATGTCCTGATATATAGGGCAATAAGCTATGATAGAATCAATGCTTATATGACGGGAACGCGTATAAAATTTTAGAGAGAGAGAGTCTCGTTCCCCTAAAAACAGACTTGTCGGATATTACTTTGAAAGGTTTAACAGTATAGATACTGTTCGGCTTTCAATGTACATATGTCCAGTGAACCTAAGTACCTTAATTGAAGTTGGCCTCTTTTAAGGGAATACTCTTTCGATATGGATAAGACGATATGTAACACCACTGAATAGACCATAGAGCAAACAGCTTAATAAGTTTCTTTTATGTATAATCTCTTCCCTTATTGTTTTTAAATTTGTTAAAATTGTTTTTAAATTTTTTAAGGACAATTATTATCAAAATCGTTTAGCATAAAGTTAGCATAAATATTTTGTTAATATGGAATTTTTGACTACAAATAAATACCTATCATTTCCGCTATACTGACCCAAAGGATTTTTAAACAAGAACTTAGTTTTCTAAAAAAAAAAAATATAATAAAAGATTTAGGTTAAGACTATCCAAAAGTTCAGCAATTATGAATGAAAAATGATATTTGGCAAATGTCCACCACGATAGATGTCGATTCTTTCATCAAAATGTTTAATCAGTTTTTGACAAAATGTCGGTACTGTTTCGTTAATCATACCACGGATTTTGAGTTTTAAGACTGAAATCGATTCGATTGGCTTCGTATAGACTATATCCTTAACATAGCCCTACAAAAAATAATCCAGTGATGTTAAATACCCGATCTGGCTGGCCACTTAACTGCTGATTGTCGTAAAATTATGCGATCAAGAAATATGATGGTTTCATTGGCTGTGTGGCATGTGGCACAATCCCATTGAAACCACGTGTCAGTAATGTCCACGTCGTCAATAGTAGATGAAAACTGGGTTGTTAGCAACTTGCGATAGGGTGATCCATTGACCGTTACCACATTTCCAGACTCATATTCGATAAGGACAACCCATAGCGCATGGCGCTCAATATAGTGAGCACGCAAAATTTTTTCAACAATCGCTTCAGCATTTTCATAAGCCAAAATGCGGCAATTTGGCGTGTTGACATACCCTGACAAGTTCCCCCCGGGGGCACATTATAGTCTTTTTGGAACCTACTATTCCATTTAGATTTGTGTCTTGCGGGGTAAAAGGGAGCCCAGGCCCCTCAAAGGCTAGTAGGAGTCACCTGGACAATCCACATATTTCCACGGGAAATCAGTTGCCCCAGAGTACAATATTTGCTCTCTTTAGACAAAAAATGTGCTCTGACTGGTTATTAAGGTTGGCCCCTATATGGGAGTATCGTGGTGGTTGTGGTTTCGGACCCTCGTGAGAGTTTGTGGGTCGGATCATTCAAATTAACACAATGAATGGTTCAGGTTCAGTGAGTATGAATGCTGTCGTGTTCTTGAGAAATAAGAGCTTCATGCGTTCTGGACCAGGAGTTGGAAAGTCTCCAACTCCTCAGCAAGGAGTGAGGGCACGGCCTACTCCGGACTTTCTAAATTGCTACTAGAAGTGACTGGAGGATATACGTATCTGAAGGCCTTCTAGGGCGTAGTTGGTGTCCAATCAACTAAGTGGTTTAACTACCATCTGATTATGACCTCGCGGTCGGTGCAGATGTAAAACAAATCACACATACCCTGACAAGTGAAAATGTGCTGCATCTGAAAAAATATATAAAAAAAAGTCAGTTGTTTCTGAAAGAATTGAGTAATCTACGGCGATATGAATGGTCGGTTCGCCTCAATTCCTGCACCAGTTAAACCTTCAAAGTGAAATCAAAAAATTCGTCATGTGGTGGTTTTGGACAGCCTCCAATTATTGAGAACATCGAGGGATTGACTAATTTGGGTCTGCTTCAACACTGCGGCTCACGGCTGTGATGTTTTCAATTGAATGACCAAGTCGAACTCCCATTGGTGTTCGCATATTTTGTAACAAGCCTGTCGACTCAAATTTAGAGACCAAATTCTTAATAGCGGTCTGAAAAGGCTGATTATATTGTCATGAGTTTTACAATATGTAATTTTAGCAGAACCATCGTTATGATAGTGGATTTTAATTATTTTAATGCGATTTTCGTGCGAAATTGTAATCATTGTAACAATTGCCAATGCATCTGCTACGAATGCGTCAAAAAACTAACTGGGAGAAATATCATGTTGTTGGTGCTGCCACAATTGAAAAACAAACTTCAGGCTAAAAAAGCCGATATTAAAAACAAGATCATATTAAATACTGAAATCTATATATACTCGTACAATAAATTTATAATTATATTTTTACTATTACCCCACTCCCTTTCAAAACATTACAATACTTATATGTAATAAAAATTTATTATTGCTTTTGGATCATATTACAAATTTATTGGAACTATTATTATATTTTTTGGATATAGGCAAATGCTATTTTGAATATTTATAATATTTAATATATACAAAACGAGTTAAATAAATAAACAAAAAAAAATTTTTAATAAACAAATTTAATAAGAAAATAAACAAAAAAAAAATTAGAAATAACTCTTAAACACCAAACAACAAATGCAAGTGTGTTTGTTAACAATAAAAAATACACAAGTAGAGTCACTTGATATAGTGCGTTAATAATAAGATTTTAAACAAGCAACTAATTTTGTTCCCTATTAAATAAGTTTTTTAACATACAATCCACTCACTTTATAGCAAAATTCTAACATAACACGAAATCAACATTTAAGAGAATAATGAAACATGTTTATTTATGTTTGTTCCCTACCATGCCAATTAATATCAACATGTTGCTTTTGTTTCTCACACTGTAAAAAATAAAAATGTGTCTGAAACTTGTATAGCATTGAGAATGTTAAGTTTATGGCAACATTTTTGTTTTATGTTGTATATAAAGTTATTTAACAATCTTGTCTTTTTGATTGAGTTCATAATTTATTTTGAAAATGATTTTTCGAATGAAATTTTTTGAAAGTTTTGAAAAAATATAAGATTAAAAATTTAAAGTCGTTTTAAACAATCTGCCAACTACGAATTAGACTAACACGGGCCACCTTTTAATTGTAAGTATTATAATTATTATGTTGCAGACAGTTTAGCACCTGCCTGTTACGGTTAAAAAAAAATAATGTATAAAATTAGGTCTTGTCCGAATTCAATGGCATTTATTTTTTTCTCTTATTAACTATTTCGTAAAACTATTTAAAAATTAATAGTAATACTAAACAAAAAAACAAAAACAAATAAAATTAGTCTTTACCAAATCTTTTTTAATCTTCATTTTATCATGAATCATGTTATTGCGGAAGGTTCCCATTTATAGTGAAATGATTCTTCATACATATAAAAGTAATAAATACAGCGACAAAACTGTTTTTCGCCCAAAGTTGGCATTCAATATTCATTTCAAGTTATTTGTGTCTTTTACTTTATTTCATTTACCAGCACCTTTAAACCCAGTTTCCCCCCTAAACGACCACTAAGATTCACTACATCCTCTGCCAGGTCAAATTGAATATTTAGGATTGTTATTGCTATTTATGGTCCTCTATAAGTATCGAAGCAAAAGAAAACGTAAAAATTTGAAAAAAAATTAACATTAGTAAATCATAGCCGCGTTTGCAACTTTGTATATGTTACTTCACCCTGCGACCAACCGGCGATTCATGCTGATCTTCTATATAAAATATAAGAAAGCAATTTACCCTTTTCGGCAAATATTTTCATAATTTCTAATTTTATTTATATAATTTAAATTAATCCGGCCACCCCGGGGTTCCGGGGGTAAGAGGTGGCACCAGCCGCCTAGACTAATAATAACCTGAAGCTGGGAGAATTGGACACTAGAAGTCCGACCACTGAATTACCAAACTAGTATTACGGGAACCAGTGGCCCCCGTGCTATGGCCGTGTACTGGTTGTGGGCAAGGACCTTCGGGGAGTAACGTAGAGGCTGTGGTTTGAACCAAAAAACCACGGTAAGGAAGCAGCTTTTCCCTATCCGATGTATTGTTGCATTGTAACATACTGTCGCTAAGCTGGAACGACAAGTAGTTTAGACAGACTCCGGCTTTCGAGTTAGGCACGACCCTGCACGCTGTATTCTTAAAATTGACATCTTGGGTGTGTATGAAACATAATGTGTATGTACCTTAGTGTGTATGAGAGCGTTGCTAGACGCATCCTTTTCACCCATTAGTAAGATGACCCTTCGATTAGAGTCAAACGACTAGGTGCTGACGAAAATCTGTATCACAATTGTTTTGTGAATTTTCGGTTTCCAATAAGCTTTAACATAAATTTCTTGATGAATTAAAAATGTTTTCTATAAAGTTTTGATGAAAATAATTCCCTTTCTTGTGAAATTGTGATTTTTTAAATTTATTTTTTTTTCTCATTTTTTGGTACTTAATAAAATTTCAAATTTTTTACCCGAGAAGCATTTTTTAAGAAAGTTTTATTTTTTTATGCAATTCCGATAGTTTCGTGTTTGCTGAGTAATCTAGAGTTTTTTTAAGAAATGTTTGTTTCCAATACAAAAAGAACAATTACCTACAAAAAAGACAACATCTGAGAAATATGGGCGCTAAAGTCAAAGTCTTTTAATTTTAAATCTTTTGTATTCATAATATTTAATGAAATTTCACTCTGGTCTCACAAAACTATCTAAATATGAGTATCTTGTTTTCAATATCGGATAAGTACCACGTGGTACTGAGGGGAATTCACGGGAAAAATCTAATTGTCACCGTTAGGGGATATGAAATAGTATTTTTCTGACTAAATGATCAGAACTGATCATTCAGTCTTTTTTTGTTTTCAATAATTTCGTTATGACTTAACGTGTGTTTTCTTACTTAATATGTACTCATAAACCCTTTTCGTTATGGACACGATTTTACTTTGAAATTTAAGGCAAAACAACCATTTTAATCGAAACAAAATAACGCCCGCAATCTAAATTTTTCTTTGCAACTAGTGCTTCTTTCGTGAATGGTAACACTTAGCTCATGATTAATTTGACAGATAATCCTTCCGCTGAACGAATATGTTTGTGTATACGCTTTAAGTGGGCCTGCGATCGACTTACAGAAGATGCCGATTTTGCAAAAAAAATCATCTTTTCAGATGAAGCTCATTGATCTTGGCGGGCATGTAAACAAGCGAAATTGTCGCATTTGGGGCACAGAATACCCGCACGCATACATTTGAAAGCCGACGCACCTAAAACGATTCACTATTTGGACTCATTCTGGTCCAGAGGCATAATTGGACCATTTTTCAGGAGTGGCCGTTACAGTCAATGGCAAACGTTTTGTTTATAGCATTTAAAACAAAAAAAAGTTATATGGCGGACCCTATATAAGGCCATTACCATTACATAGTAATTTTGTTGTTGATTCTGCTGGTCGGTCCCGCCTTGAAAAAGAACTAATGGGCTGTGATTTGTTGTGCCGATTCAAAACTCTTAAGAAATTGAAGAATTTTTCGCAGCACTGTAGCTTTTGAATAGATTAAAATGCTTTCCAATTCACCTATTTAAATTGCAACTCAAGTTTTGAGTGAATATTTAGAGTTACAACTGAGAAATAAAGTATGAGAAAGAAGGATAACCCTTTTTACAGTGAATTTGAATGACATGACAAAAAATACATTTAAACTTCAAAAATAAAATAATATCGGATTTTTTTTATATAAACCTGTTTATCTATTGTGGCAACACCAACAACATGGCAGTTTTGACATTTAGTTTTTTGACGTATTCGTAGATGAATTGGCGCTTGTTACAATGGTATCAGTTTTGTACGAAAATCGTATTAAAATAATTAAAATCCACTGAAAATGGTGGCTCTGTTAAATTTACATTTCGTAAAATTCGTGATATTTTCGAACAATATAACCGCCCTTCTGAGACCGCTATTAAGAATTTGAGTCCACAGGCTCGATGCAAAATGAGCAAACAGAAACGCGTGTTTGACCGGGTCCTTCAACTGAAAACAGCGCAGCCGTTAGCTTCTGCCGAAAAATTTGTCAATTGCTCGACGTTCTCAACACTTGGGATTATTCAAAACCACCAAATGGCAAAATTTTTGTGAGGATTTGCCTTTAGAGCCTTACAAGGTTTAACTGGTATAGGAATTGTAGCCGACCGACCATTTACATCGCCGTAGATTCACTCAATTTATTTACGCACAACCGGCTAGTTTTACTGAAAAGATAACTTTTTCAGACGAAGCCCATTTTCACTTGTCAAGGTATGTCAACTACCAAAATTGCTGCGTTTGGGCTTTTGAAAATCTCAGAGCGATTTTAGTATGGTGCGCTATGTGGTCTGAAGCCATGATTGGGGCGTTTTTTTTGATGATGCTGGAAATGCGGTAACGCTATCGCAAGATGCTAACAACTCTATTTTTGCCTATTGTTGACGACGTGGATATCACTGACATGTGGCTTCAACAGGACGATGTCACATGCCACGTAGCCAGCAGTTAAGTTGCCAGCCAAATCGTGTGATTTAATTCCGCTGGATAATTTTTTGTGGAACTATGTTAAGGATAGAGTCTATACGGAGCCAATCGAATCGATTTCAGTCCTACAAATTGGTCAAGTGATTAACGAAGTAGGATCACCATTTTGCCAAAAAGTTATTAAAAACTTTGATGAAAGAATCAACATCTGGCAGCGTGGTCGCAGTGGAACTATGCCAGATATAATTTTTCATTCATAATTATCGAACTTTTCTCTTCGTAATACAATCAAAATTTGAACGACCTTAATATAAATTTTTTGTTTTATTTTGTATTTATTTTGTTTTATTTTGTGTTAGTTGCACTAATAATACCCTTTGAAGCGTAAGTAAATATGAAGCAGTTTTATTTTAGCCATAATCAATTTGATGCATTTGTTTGTAATTAAATATATTATGTTAAATTATTAATAAAGAATTTCTTTTAACACAGAATGTTATAACCAAAATTTTTAAAACAAAATTGCGACTTGAATTTCTAAGCCGATATATGAAGGAAATACAATTTTTAATTAATGATGACTAATAAATTTGTAAAAGAATTAGACTAAAAAAAAACTAAAATTTAAAAGGCCTGCAAACACATTATTTTAAAGCCTAATAAGGAAAAGCGTACATATATGCCATTAATATCTCTTATATCTTCCCTACCGTTCCGATGGCATCATAGGAAATGTAAACAAAACCCTTTAAAACTTTTACTTTATTTTAATTTGTTAAACGTCCAAACAGAATATATTCCAATTGGATGGAATACAAAAAACGCATGAGCCATGGCACAAACGTGGATGCTAAAACTCATTTATTCAATTGTTTTCTCGCACACGGAAATATAAAATACTCTCATTCTCTTTAGTTTAACTCTCCCGGTGCATTTTTTCATCATTACATTTGTATGCAACATAATATGAGTAACAACAAATCTAGTGCTAAATAAACTAGTTCCAAAACCATTGTACTAATTAAATGAGAAAAATTAAATTTTATTCTCTCCTTTACAGCTAATAATGAGAGAGTGGTATAATTTTTATTAGTAGCATACAATCCAAAATCTACATTTAAATTGTGTACTCTCGGCATAAATCTGAATTCAAACTGCTTCGTGATGAGCGAGTATTTGGTTGTATCAATGAGGATTTTCGTATTGGGTGTACCACACACAAAAAATAATTATGCTCTACAATTTATACACATTGTATGGACAGCGTAGTGAAATGCACGCAATTCATAAATTTCGTAAGCAGAGTGAACTCAGTGTTGCCGGGATATTCAAACGATTTGGTAGTCGTAAGGTGTCTGTAACACATTTTTAATTGCACTCACCAAATCTAGTACGAAATCGTAGTTTTAAAGTAAAGAAAAAATATTTCAAGTGAAAAAAATTTTCGTAATTTAATGCAGAATAACCATAAACGTTTATTGACATTAACTGTCGTGATAATTGGGATAAAAAAAGTGTTGTATATAAATACACCTTACGGTTGTATTGTGTAGTGAAAACAATTTTGTACATTATACAGTTCTGCTGAGTAAAAAATTAAAATATTACAATTAATTTAATGAAAAATGTAATAAAAGGAATTATGATCAATTTTATATTTTCCACTAAAAATACAAATTTTGTGAAGAATACAATTTTCAATTAAATTATAAATTCAATTTGAAGTCTAGTACTCGTATGAATCATTAAAATTTTAAAGAATTATTATATCAATAAAAAAGTTAAAAATTATATAATATACAAAATATATTGTGTAGTTATAATTATATTTATAAATATAATTAAAACTAAAGTGAAAATTTTTAAGGTATAATAATACAAAAATTGGAAAACGAAGTTTTTCTTACAACCACAGCTATAAAAACAAACACCACATCAAACCAAAAGCACAAAGATACAAGGATTAAACAAGGATTATTTATTCATTTCTAGGGAATAAAAAGAAAAGTAATATTTTATGAATTTATATAAAAAATTAAAAAAAATATCTTAATGTTTTAATATATTAAGTATAAAGTCAGAGAAAAGAGATGAATTTGAAATAAGTGCATGTGCATAATTTAAAAATATTAAAAGGAGATGTCGAAAGCAAATGCCATTCAATAAATTGAGAGAAAATTTAATGTTGCAAATTATTTATTGTAAATTCTTGTTAATTATAAAGCATTACAGAATGTTTAAAAGTATTATTATACTGTTCTTTATGTTATCATGAAGATAAAAATATTTAATAAATAATTGAATTTTTATATATTCAGAGCTGCACAGTAGGGGTGGTTGAAAAACAAGGGCTTAATTTATGAAAGCGATATTCAAACGTAAAATATTCAAACAAGTGTAGCGTGAAACAAACCAGGATTAAGTGGTTCAAATAATGCCACCTTAAGGCTTTGTCAATTTAAAAATACAATACAAATAATGGAAAAAAAATGTATATCATATATTGCTGTCACAGTAGTTCCATAAATTAAGGAAAGAACAAAAAAAGCTATAATATAGTAAAGTGTCCCTATTCAAAAATATGTGAGTTTAAGGTATATTTTAAAGCATATTATATTAGAAAAACATAAAAATTTTTAAGGGAATAACTTGTTAATTAAAGAGTGACTTAAAAATAATAAAAACTTAAACATTTTTCTTAATACAAATCCATTTTAAATTTGATTGCAACTTATAAAAATTCAAAATTTCTTAGCTAGAAAACTATAATTGAATAGAAATAAATATAAAATTAATAAAGTGGTAAATACTTTTTATGGTGTAACAAAAGGTCTGTAACAAAAAATTGTTGCATTTTCGATGTAGGAATATAAGCTAAGGATTGTGTTTTTTTCTCTAAAGGGAAGTGAACTGATACAAAACTAAAAATTTAATATAAAAAAATATGTTATTATAGAAATAAGAAAAAGAAGCCAAATAACACAATTTTGATGCTCTGTAACAAGCCTGAGATGAAACTTTAAAAAACTTAAACGAATAATATTTGAAAGTCAAAGTGTTATCATTTATAAATAAGTTTCATGATCAGCCCGTCCACCGCCACTTTTACATGTGAGGGAACAACTGTGTTAAGAATACTTGACCCTAATTTCCGGTAGGATATGATTTAATTTTTGCTTTGTAAGATTTTTAGATATTTTAACCAGAATCTTTTATCAGTTTTTTACCCAAAGAATTTTTAGTGTATCAGATGGCTTTGGAAAATACTTTTCATATAAAATGAAATATTACAAATAATTTTTTTAAGTACAAGGACTTTATACAAAATAAATAAATATTAAATATATAATAATTATAGTTGTTTGACCTTTTTAATATATAATTAGTAAAATATTATTTAAGCACTAGGCCTTTTTTATAAAAAATTTAGTTAATCTTTATTTTTTTTTTGTTTTTATATAAAATAAAGATTAACTAAACTTTTTATACAAAAGGCCTAGTGCTTAAATAATAAATTACTAATTAAATATTAAATAACAAATAATTATAGATAATTGAACTTTTTAATGTTTTTGAAATAATTTTTTTAAGCTCAAGCTCATTTATATAAAACTTAAATAAATTTTATTTTTATTTTCAATGTTTCGCCAGTTTCTTCAGTTAAAAAAAATATATAAACAATTTCCTAAAACAATCGATAAATGAAAAATGTTTGTCAAACAAATTAAAAAAAAATGTTTATAAATGAAAATTTGTTGAGACATTTTATCTTTTCCTGAAAACGTTATCCAATGTTCAGGCGACATATTAAAAACAAAAATAAAATTTACTTAAGTTTAATATAAGGACCTTGTGCTAATAAAAAAAATATTTAAAAGATACTAAAAAGTTCAATTAACTATAATTATTGTTTATTTAATATTTATTTATTTATTTATTTTTTCTTAAATCAATAGTCAAAATATATTAGAAACATTTTTGTGCTTTTCATTATCCTCTGCCTTTTTATAAAGTTTTCTTAGTAGCAAAATTTTCTAACTTTTTAAAATGATGAGGGTTTTGAATTCTTTTTTTTGAAAACCTAAAACTTTACTAGAGAAAATTGGTATATTTAAGAATTATGCTTTAATTTATTTTTCTTATAAAATCGATAGCAAGAAAGATATTATAATTTCTCAAAAAAACTTATTTTGTTTTATGTTACAAGTTGTTTTAGCTTACATTAATTTACTTATTAAATATTGAAAATAAGTTTGAAACTTTTCAACCTCCACAATAGTTTTCTGTGACTAATTTTGGTTGTTAATTTTCTAAACTAATTGCTTTATCCTTTTTTTGAAGGATTTTTTTTAAAGTCTAAATACACATGACATTATTGACATAAGAAAAGCAAAAATGTTGATGTACTTGCTGTAGTTAATTAACCGGAAATGTTTATGTCATATAATATCTGAATAAAATAGCAATTATTGAAAATTGTGTTTGTAGAAGATACCAAAAAAGTAAATGTACAGTATAAATTTGCCTTACACTACTCGATCCTTTCGATATTGAAGACCAAAAACTTAATTATTCAAACGAAGTTTCTTTTATTTCTATGATTGTAATTTATTTGTTGAACATAAATTTCCTTAATAAAGCGTATAAAAACTGCGAAAAGACAGTGTTATTCTTTTAAATAATTATTATTGAGCTATCGAAAAAATCTATAAATTTTGTAACAGCGATAATCGATCCCACCAATAAAACATTCAATTATCATTCAATAGCCTAGACCCACTAGTGTTGAGGGTAAAACATTGATATTTTAGCTGAAAAGATACTTAATAAAATAACCCCTTATTAACACTTCATATACAACTATAACTCATTGTAGAGAATGAAACATTTTTTTGTAACATTCCATGGATAAGAATTAAGCGATTTGGCACAATTATAAATTAATGCTGTTTAACTTAAAGAATTAAAAAAATAGTGCTATTATAAAATTAACAAACTGGTTTGATAATTAAAAAATTATTTTAGTATATTTGATTACATATTATAGAAATTTCTTTAGTATAACTATTCTCCATATTCTAATGAGTGACATGTAAATATTATAAAATTTTAGTTTAATTGAATGAAGAAGCTATTTTATTTAAATTAGCTAACATATTGATACTAAACATATCTCTTGCAAATAAACAGCTTAAACGAAGTCCGAAAAAATAATGAGTATTATTTTTCAACTTCACTTGCAATCATTATCAATACGTTCTGGTTATACGATTTTCTGTTATTAATTTGGAAATTAATCCCATTAAAGTATAACAAACAAAATTTTGTTCTGTCTTTAAAACTTAGAAAAATGTTTCAACAACTACAAGATACTTAAATTATTGTACAACTTCAAAAATGCTTTCTGTTTTTAAAGTCTTTTTAAATTATTTTCTTAATTTTTAATTTAAAGGATTTATTATATCTACATGTCTTTATTCAGTTTAAGAAACATATTCAATTCACAAAACGTAAATGACTAGAAAAGTTTTCCAAGTTTTTATGGCTTTAGTAAAGTGAAAACAGGAAGTAAAATAAATGATAATTTAATCAGCCAAGCGGATCTATAATTCACCTTGACTTCCTTGCAGGATACAAGTTTAACTAGTTTAACTAAAAGCTTGTTAAATTAAAGGAATTTCTCTTAATATCTTAACTATATTTAGTTAGATTAACAGATTTTATTAAGCAATATTTAAAAACGTGTATGTTTGAATCTATTAAAATTAAATTATTAAAATTAACTTGATTTAACTATTGTTGCTGCTAAGCTGTTTTTACTTTAACTGGTTTAGTTAACCGGTTAAATGTAATCGCTTAATTATTTATAAATTAAAATTGTAACACTTGAAGCCAAATTGTTGTTCTTAAAGGCTTTTAGGTGATTTGTTTTCAATATTATTCTCTAGAAAAAATTTTATTTAAAAAAATTAATATCTCAAATTTTTTTTATTATAAGGAAATTGTACAACATAGCTCTGCATTTACTAATATTTTCATGTCATTATGCCTTTCTATATTACTAAACGGCTTAAAGATTTATTCAGGTAAACACCTTGGTGATCACTATATTATTAATTTTTCCATTCGAGTGTGAACAGTCAACAAACTTCTGTAAGTTCATATAAGCCATAAACAAATTGGTACAAAAAGTTTTCCCAAATATTGTACATAACTACAAAAATCATCATTGAATGGAATACTCAGCGAAATGACAACACACATATAAGTTCATCAATACTGTGGTGATCAAGATAAAGTTCTCACTATCGAACTTAATTCTTAAACTCGCTGAATTTGCCAGGCATAGCACCTGGAAGTTGTCACTTGCAACTGAATTCTTGAATTCACTAGATTCACCTGACATTCTTTTATTAAAAATAGGCATACGAGTCATTCTTCTTCGAAGCATAAATCCACCACAACTTTGCAACGGAATCCACACTCTTAGTCGAGAAAGTGATAAACAATGTTATCGAGGGAACAATTTTGACTGAAAAATGCCACATACCACTATGATACCGACAGGTATTACATTCGAATTTAAACGCTTGCAATTCCTGGTGCAACTTGCTTTAGCAATGAGTACCAACAAATTAAAAGGGCAATCGTTGCAAGTGTGTGAATTAAATTAAGAGAATCCATTGTTCTCGTAGCGGCAGCTCTAGATGACTTGCTCAAGTGGCGGAAAACCTTCTAAATTATTAATAAATATATGCACCAGAAGAAAAGAAACGCTGCTATAAAGAGAACAAAATCAATAAAATTACCAAAAATGAAATGTAATGTCTTTCCTAAAAATTTTTATTTAAGTTAGCGGCATAGAAACTACGCAGGATACTGCTAGCATTAAAAAGGGTCTGTTTGAATCAAAATTAATTTTATTAAACTATTTTTACCGCTAAGCTTTTATTCTCGATGAAGTTCAGTCTAGTGTAAATGGCTTAACGACTTATAACTTTAAATTTTAATATTTGAAGGCATATTATGGCCCCTAAAGGCTTTCAGTATATGTTTTTTCAATATTATTCTGTAGAAAATTTTTCAAATAAAAAAACAGAACCACAAAATATATCGGGATTATACTTAGATAACAACATGAGCTTTGATACTCAGGTAAATTATGTTATCTCCAAGATTAGCTTTGTTTTAAGAAAATTATAAAATATAGTTTTGCCAAGTAAAAAAGAGTATTACCATGCCGTTATACCTTCCTATGTTTTTAAACGGCTTAGGAATTTATTCAGACCACTTAAAACAGCGTTTCTGTAGAATTGCTCGTTATATCTTTCAATTTAAATTTAATACTCTAGTTTTGCAAAGGTATCATATATGGAAGGCTTGGTGGTATGCTTCCTTAATCTGACTACAAACGAGCTATCTAGAGTTTAAATACTATGGAATGGGTTAGTACTCTGCGACCAACGACATTTTTCTAAATTACAGCCAGTCCCACAATATCGAACGTTATCGTTCGCACGCTTATTACGTGACAATCAGCTGATTTGCGCTCCACTAATAAAAATCAGCACGACAAGTAGAATAGTAATTAATGCTAACAATAACGCAAACAGTTCAGTACAAATTTGCGTCCTATTAACTATTTTCGCTGCCAGTTGTGCGAAAAGAAATACGCTCGTATTATATTTACGCTTATGTTTTTTGTTTAATTTTTCTGCCGCCATTTGCACAAGTTCGAGTAGTATAGAGTTGACATTTTTTTGGAACAATTTATTAATTTCAACATGTTTCTTTTCTTAAATTTTGCGATCAATCTAAGGTTTCGTTGATAAGGTAACATATTAATTTAACGAGGGAAAAATGGCTTACGTTTCAAAAGTTAAAGTCAAGCATACCACAAGTCGGAAGAGTGAAAGTGAGTGAGTAGTTTTCTTTCGCTTGACTTGGCGTTCGATATTATAGGACTGTCTGTTAGTTTCAATTTTCAAGAAAATCTTATTAAAAAATCTCTTGTACTTGGGCTTTGTTTTTAAATCGTAACAAAGCCTCTAACGAAATTGTCAGCATTTATATTTTTTATTTATTATCTTTTAATATTGTCTGATAGAGGGATATTATTTTTTTTATATTAGGCAATTTCTAGAATTTTAAATTATTTTTTTTACTAGCCTAATATTTAAACTGGGGCTTACAGTTTCTATATTATATAAATACAAAAAATAGCACGTTAACCGCTTCTATTAAAAATATTAAGATATTGATGTTGAGCTATGGCTAAAACAAATAAAATAATGAGTTTCGACCTCTTCAAAAGCAAACTAATATATGTCGTTGTGTATAATACATTTTCGATGTATAAACATGTTGCTTTAATTATTTTAATGACATTTATTGAACAAATAATAATTCGTATCATATGTTACTTAACGAAATTCCCATGACAAAGAAATTGTAATAAAATTTTATAAATCAAAAACCTCTTAAAAAACATAAAGTGCTTTTGAATACAATAAACTTATTTTGGGGGTGATTTTTTTCTTAAATTTGTTAAGGATTATTAAAATATAATCACAAAAAATTTTATAGTTAAAAACAAATGACTTTTTCAAGTATTTCAATAATTGCTGACAGTTTATATTTGTTTCTTTGAGAGTTTTCTAAAAATTTAACATTCTTAGCGTTAGTTTCATAACGCACATCTACAATTTTGTTAATAATGTTTAAAGAATTTTCCGAATATTTTTACTATAAACATTTCGTTGGTCTCAATGACTGTTTTGTTAAGAGAGTTACATTTCATTTAAGTGACATATTCTTTCAATTGTTTTAAAAACAATTTCTTTAATTCATATCTTAGGTTTATTGCCTTGTTTTTTATTGCAATCTCCCTTGACAATTGTCTTTACACTTTTTGACACATTCGTTAACTTTCAAACAATTTAAAAACGTGCACAGCAACTGGCAAAGGAGAAAATAAAAAAAATGATTTAAGAACAATTTACTTAGAAATATACGAAGTTTTTTTTAAATATTACAAAAAAGATTTATTCATTCATAAAAACATGTTTATGCACAAATGTATAACACAAACTAACAGTATCCTTTGTTGAATGTAATTCTTTAAACATAAAATAACTCCTATCCGTGTATAAACGTTCCCCTTATGTGAACTCACGTTTTAAAAAAAAAATCTCCTAGGATTAAACTACGAAATTTATCATCATGTATTTAAGTCTAAACACCAGCAACAAAAAACAATCATAAAGATACCGACTCATAAAAACTATTATAAGTCATGTAGCAGTAGCAGCATACAACAGCAGTTTCAATAGAACAGAAAAAATAACTCACAAAATAAATGGTGCAACATTATTTTTCATGTAAAATTATGTTGTAGATGGGCATTTCCATTGAAATATAAATTTAAGCTTCATCATGGAGCGCATAACAATAAAGTGAAAATGTAATTAAGTTTTATTATTTCAAAGCCAGGGTTAATTAACTGAAATTCTTTTTATTTCTTAATATTTTTTCATTTTTTGACTTAAATATAGTATTATATTTAAACGGTTTATATAATTTGATTAGCAATGTAGTTTGGTGCTTAAATTGTATACAACTAATTTATGACACTTCAGTCAACAGCCCTGCCGTCAATTTAGTTGAAAGTCTAGTTACATTATTTTTACTAACTTATGCCCACTGTTTCCATTTTAAATTCAATTATAGTGTTGCAAGGTGGCATGCATAAGACAGTGATACGTGGTAAGATTTAGCTGTGTAAGCCATAACCAGACGGTGGATCATACCTCTGTGATGAAATGTAGCGTCATCCTTGCACTTTACTGATTCCCGTGGAAATATAGTGGAATTGTCCAGTTGGCTCCTGCTAGCCTTGAAGGGAACTGGGCTCCATTTTACCCCCGTTGTCACATGTAATGACACATGTAATGAGATTCTGTTTAAACATATCAATGTGCCCCCGAGGGGGATCCATAACAAAGTGATAATAAAAAGGCGGCAACTAAAATACTTGTCCGATTTACATGAAACTTATTGCAGCTTATCGCCTTTTTAGTTTTTATATTTGGAAGCTGCTCGGCGTTAGGTAAGGTTAGTTTAAGAGTACACCAAAGATGGTTAACTAGCAGCAGCCAAACCTATTACTTGCATAATGTATAGCCTATTTGTAAACCATACTATAGATGAAGCAAACTTTAATTGTGCGCCTAACATATGTTTGTTTTTCATAAAGATGAACATATTTGGAATTAAGGAATTTGAACGTTCATTTCGCTAAACATTCATTTTTAATTTGAATAAATGAGACATTCACAAACTGTTTAAAATATGATTTAACTATTAGAAACGCGGCTTGATGTCATCACATCGAAAACGTTCGTCCATCGTACTAAACAAACAGCCAGTAACGATGGTTCTAACCGGGAGGTATGGCAATAGTATTTAATTTATTTGCAATACTCCGAAGAGAAATAAGTGATTTTGTGCCTCGATTTGTAATAAAAATAACATGTTATATATTATTGTTATATTGCAATAACAAAAACATAAATTTGAAAATATATTTCGTGGATGTGGAATTTTATTTTATACCATATATACTATGCTATATATATACTTTGCTCCGAATATTAATTTTATGATATGATATTTAAAAACTAACTGCTCAATATCTACTACGAGATGTGTCAATTACTTTATTACTTTGCTTGTATTCACTAATTTAGCAAACAATAAGTATTGGTTAAACACATGTGTGTTATCGTTAAATTTCACGTCATAAAAGTTAAGAATTCCTAAAATTCTTGGGCGAGATTGGTCATTGCATAAGAACATTTTAAGTTTAATTTACATCAGTACCACCTTACACTTTGTCTAATAAATTGTTGTTGCATAAATTTTTAATTTATTAAATAACTTAAATAGAAACTAACTAAAATTTATAGCTAATTTTATTATTTATTTTATTCCATTAAATTAAATTATCACAACCACATTTTTAGTCTAAACAGTATAAAATAAAATAAACGATAATAGTTATCCTGAAGAAATTTCTGCAATATAAATAATTTTATAAAATAGTTTTTATTTAAGCAACAAAAATGGTTGGGTAGTTTGTTTGTGTGAATAGGGAAATTTGAGGTTAAAAATAAATTAGCTTAACACACATTTTTTTGTTGATTCCAATGTAAAGTAGAAATTGGGAATTTTGGGAATGGAAAATTATATCTGGTAAGGTGGTCAGGCACGTCGGCAGACATGCGCTGTTTTCAAAAAATTTCGAAGTATGTTTTGCAACAAAGCTTCGCTTATCTTGTCTATGCAGCACCCTTCTTGATTGTTCGAGCGTCATTTGTTTGTGAGTTGTTCACGTAAACCTGAAACTTCAAATGGCCTTAGAAAAAATAACAAAATGGTATTAAATCACAAGAATGAGGCTGCCAATTAAGAAATTAGGAGACCGAAAAATTTTCTGCAATAACTGAATTGTTTGGTGGGCTATGTGGCTTGTGCCGACGTCTTACTGAAACCAAAAGTTATTCATGGCAACATTAGCCAATTGTGGTCCCAAAAAATTTGTAGTGCAAAGAATTCATGGTGAAGGCGTCCTTTAATGGCTCATTGTAAATAAAGTATACGACCCGCCGGCGTATATGGTTTCACAAACCATACCACATGGTCACTTTCTTTGGATGTAATGGTTTTTCGAGTATTGTTTTAGATTCTTTGATAGATTTTGTTTATTTACAAAACCGCCTAATGGAAAATGAGCCTCATCAGTAAAGATGATTTTGTTAAACGCTTTTATACAGGACGGTGTTGATTTTTATAAGCGTGAAGATTCTTATCTTTATGCAAAGTGCCTCTAGTGATGCCCAATTATTGCGAACGTCGACGAATTGTTGCTTCAGACTCATATTCAACACTTAATTGTACAGCTGCTATGTTCGCATCACTAAAAGCGTATTGTTTTGGTCTGCTATCGGCAAGAATACTATGCGCCTTGAAGCAAGCTGATTATGGGGAAAATTTGCTCTAATTTTACAAAGCATCCAATAAAATTTTTACAATTTTGTTAAAAAATTCTGACAACTAAATATTTTGCTCAAGGCTTAAGGCTTAAAACTTTCAAACTTTTTACTGAATAAACGTCAAAGAACATTCAAAAGACATTCTAACCTCAAATTTGCTAACCCCATACAATAACCTACTTTTCTTCAATGCTATACCCCATTTTAAAGTATTTCAGTGTTCGGAACCATTTAATTTTCAGTATCTTTTGCATATATACTTGTAATTGTAGCTGATGTGGCAACCGATTAAAATATAAAGTCATATAAAACCTCTGTAACAATTTGTCTAGGTGCTAAATATAGAGGTCTATAATAGAGAGTTGTTAATACGGTTACAATTTTCTACTTTGGGTAGGGCGTTGTAAAAATCAAGTTGATTTCTAACCCAATTTTTTTATACACTATGATAAAATATTAAATTAAATTAAAAAATTTTTTAAATAAAATTTTCATTATCATAGAAACTAGAAAAAATTAACAAAATATTAAAAAAAAAAAATACTAAACGTATATGTTCGGTTTATTATTAGATGAATAATTTATAACAATTAATTTTAAATGGCCAGCTAGGCTTCATTTCTTTTATGAGATAATATTAAATAAATCACATTAAATAATTTATCACAATAAAATTTAATTAAAAAATAATAAATATTTAATTAACTTTTTAATAACACTTTCAATAGATGAATATAATCGTAATAAATGTAATGGAAATTAATTACTTTACTAATTTTGGCTTTTAAAGGATTCGAATAATATGAAAGTTAATATTTTACAGTCTTAATTCAAATTTTTGCTTTTAAAAATTTATGTTTGTTCTAAATATTTGTAACAAATTTGTATGGAAAAGGCTTTTCCAAAAGGGTCAAATATTTTAAGAATTAACATGGAAGTTGTTAATAATTCTAAAATGATGTGGGAGCATATTTCGATCTGTAAAATACAAGAAGTTTCATTTTTTAGGTTGCTAGGTGCAATCGTGATTTTTTAGGTAAATTATTTTTACCTCAAAATGCTACTTCTTACATGGTGTAAAACAGTCTTACTTCAATCATGCAGCATGGATGACCTAAGAGTAATGAAAAAGATTGAATCAGATTTTTAATTTCGTAGTAGTATTCGTAGTAATTAGCTGGAAAAATATAAAACCATCAAATATAATAAAATCTGTTCTTTCCCATTCGAATATCCTATATTTCAAATATTCTTTTTTGGCCTTTTGTTATGGCATAGTTACAGTCATTTTATAAATATTAAATGATAAATTACAATAGTGAAATTTTTCTACATACGTTGCATTATAGAAAAGGTAAAAACGATATACATTTTTAATTATTTTTCTGGTGTTTATTTAACACAAGCTAAACTATTATTTATTTTTAAATAATAATTTTAAAATAATAATAATAATTTTTTAGATATGAGAATATTTGAGGTCGAAAGGCATACTGAAATAACATGCATGGAAAAAGTCACGGCTATTTGCGAAATAATGATCGATTATCAATTTGGAAAATTATCTAAGTATGAATCTAATAATATAAATGAATTATCGTGCTATTTAGGCTTGAGTTTATTTTAATATATACATAAATCAATGTAGAGAATAAATTAAGTAATTTAAATTTTGCTATATAATAATAATAATCTTCTGCTTTAAAGGGCCACTTTTTTATAGAAATAGTACTCAGTTATTTAAAATTAAAAATTATCACATATAAATTTATTAATTTTAAGTTATAATCTTTTTTAATTTAAAAATGAAATTTTATGAAAAAATAGACAAAATGGGTTAAATAAACCCACTCGTTATTAACCCTGCATAGATAAGTTACGTATATCAGACGTATGCCTTTTTAATTTAGTACTCCATCTCTGTGGTTTGTAGTGAGAGAAAATGTATATGCTCAGTATTCTCAGTTGATCTCAGTAGCTTGCTAATGGTTACCAAAGAGAAAATTTAATAAATAAATGATCTCAATAACTCCTATGCTAATTTTTATTTTGTTGAAGTCCTTATAAGGATGTTAGAAACCATAAGTCTTTCAGACGTAACGTACTAAAAAATATACAAATGAATACTCATTATCAATCAAAATATGAGGTCTGTAAATTAAATAATGAGATTTGCAATCTTACGGGGGTGTACGGGTTTGGCATCGCTCGATTCATTTTGTCGTCAGTAGCGATTTTTTTGTGAAACAATATTTTCTGTTGTCTTTAGTTTCGAACAACGGTGTGCTATTAGGTTTTGTATTCAGGCTTAGGCACAGTGCAATGGAAAGTCTTGTTAAACTTCAGTGGATCTACGGAGATAACGTTATGCCAAGAGTCCATGTTTTTCGGTGGTTTAAGGCTTTTTCAGAAGGAAGAGAATTAATAGATGAATCACGAAGCGGAAGACATTCATATTTAAGAACACATGAAATTGTCGACAGAATCCCGGATCAGGATAATCGAGGAATAGTTTAATTTGATTCACTCTACCGTTCCTAAGAGTTTGACAAATGAATTGGGGATGACAAAAATCTGAGCAATAATGGTTGGAAAAAAACCTTTCGCAAAACCAAAAGGACGCCGGGAAGGAAAAGTACTTGATTACTTGCATTTGATTGAAAATGACCCCCATTTTTTGGAACGTGTCATTACTCGTGATGAGTCTTGGGTATTTGAAAACGGTCAGAAAACAAGCGCAAGAGAATGGAGTGGAACACTTCAAATTCTCCAAGGCCCAAAAAACAAGCATGGAAAAGTCAAATATCTAATACATACATGCCGATTTGTTTTTTCGATATCCGCGGAATCGTTCACAAAGAGTATGTTCCTCAAAGCCAAATAGTCAATCAACATTTTTACTAAAAGATTTTGAAAGACTTCGAAAAAGGGTCATTCGTGTGAATCAAATTATCAGGAAGGATTGGGTGTTGTATCACAATAATGCTACGTGTCACATAGCAATTTCAATAAACGAGTTGTTACCCTGTGAAAACTTTCCTGTGGCTCCTCAGCCTCCATATTCACCTAACTTAAGTCCATGTAATTTTTTTCTTTTCCCGAAGTTGAAAAATCTCAATGTAACTCATTTTAGGACAATTGAAAACATTCAAATGCCCATATATGACCAGCTGAAGGCTATTCCGGTATCAGAGTTCCCAGCACTGCTATGAGGAGTGAAAGAACCGTCTCCAGCGCTATGTGGCTTCAGAAAGAAGTTATTTTGAGGGTGACAATATAAAATTGTAATTTTATTTGAATAAGAAGAATTTAAATAATCAGTCTCATTACTTAATTTACAGACGTCGTCAATATATTTGAACGCAGTCTGCACACACTTGGTTGTTCTCTTTATAAATCCTGAAATATATATTAATTTTTTGCTTTCTGCCTGCCAACCTTTGATTAATACTTTTTTTTTATAAAATTGTAGATGCTGTTCTATGAACGATAATTTAAAATATAAAAATTGAATTAAAAATTATCTTTAAAATTTCCTTAATTTCCCTTATGTTTTCTAATGCGAGGTAGAATCAGATTTAAGGAATTCCAATCACGTAAGGGCTTAAATAGTAAAATTTATACTTCAATTATCTTTGAAAGACAGTCATATTGTAGTAAACTCGTCGCTATGTGGACGCTCTTTAATTTGTTCTTTGGTATTCTTTTTCTTATAGCAGATATATTAATGGTTACTCTGTATTAGCTTTAAGGGCTTGCCCATAAGGGTTAAAAATTAGATATCATATTCATCAAAATTAAAATATCTACGGGCAAGTCCCTTAACCTTTGGTTATATTTTAAATTTTTTGTGAACATTAAAGTATTTAAACTTTTAATGCCAGAGGTTACGAATTTTGTATAGGGTGGTATAGCGAATATAGTTTTGAATACACATAGGCAAATTTTCCTATCGCTATTCAAAAGATTACAATATTGTTTATGATTATACCTTTACATCTAGAACACCGTTTAATTTTTAGGTATTTGTTTTTATATATTGTCAGAAAATTCCAAGAATCTCTTGTTTACGGTTTCGGCCATAAAGGGCTGTGCGAAACAGACAGATATGTTCCAGACGATAAAACGGCTACTTCATAATACTATGGGTAGGAAAGTCTAACAATTGTCTTCATCAAAACTATCATTTTTTTTGTTTATTTTGTGTCCTTAGTAGATTCCTTCTGCAAAGTTTTGCGAATTTGTAAAGGGACATTTATCTGCCATCCCCTTCTTTGTTTGATGAATTTTTTAATTTTTTTTCGAAATTTACTTTTTCCGGAATTGTGCAAATGAGATCTTAGTGACTTTCAAATATTAGATAGATCTCTTTGTTAAATTACCAGTTTAAAAAAAATTCCAATTCTTAATGGTTTTTCGGATTTTGTTCTAATGTTGAAGCTGCATTTTAGTCAGAGAAAAAATTATTTCCGCCGCATATCTTATATTTTACAGATATTTCGTTTATTTGGAGAAAATATGCTTAATTGTCGAAATATTCATGGCTTGATAAATGTTCGGTTGTTATGGAAATCTTTGCTAAGATATCAATTATTTTTGTTAAATTTTGAATTTTTGATGATATCTTGATATACAACTGAGTGTGAAATTTTCCTTTCGTATTATTTGTTCATTAATGCTGAATTTTAATTTTTTGTTAAAAATTTTACTTTTTTGAATTTGTTCACATATTTTCCTTAACAAGTGAAAAAAATTATAATATTTTTATTCATAATATTTAAAATATTTGCACATTCATTTAATTTAATAGTCCATATGACGCTATACATTTTTATTCCTTGAATGTGTGCTAATGTTAAATATTTTACAGGCATTTTATGTATGTGTAGATTAAACAAAAAGAAAATTTCACATTTTATTAAAACAAATATTTTACATATTTTTTGTTTAATTTGTAATGTCCAATATTGTGGTTGTATTTTATTTTCTTTAAAATCGATAAATTATATATACATACCTACAAATAATTGCTTTCATTGTGCCCATAAATGCCAATAATTTAAATTTGTTGTCATGCAGGGAATTATATTGTACTCATAAATTGGTTTAATAAATATTATTAAACTAACAGTTTCCAATAACTGAAAAGTTAATAAGTTACTGTCACAAACTGTCCTTGGAAATTTAAATAAAGAGTTGGAGAGAAATGAGGAAAATAATAATCAAACAGTTAAAAATTATTCATTAATTTAAATTAAGCACTAAGATAAGTGTAATTTCGAATAACAATGCATTTCAAGTAATTGAATTAAAAAATGATTACTATATAACTTTTGAGTATATATTACGTTCCCGTAAGTAGTATTTGGAGAGCAATTCAAAATTTGTGTGTTTAAAAATTCCTAAATTCTTACTATCTTCCCCGAAAATTCCATTAAAGTAGTAGAAGTTTAATTCAAAACCATTTACGCATTAGGTTTATTTCCAGAGTTTAAAAGTGTAAATATTTCTGACACTGGATCAAATTTTTCGCTGCAAATAGGACTATTTGAAAGTGTGCTTTAAATTTTAACATAATCCTTATTTTTAGTCTTAATCAAGTTTATTGTGAAAAAACACTTTTCACAAAAGCATTGATGAGATATCCATCACATTTTTGTCAGATCTTCAAATAGTCTTAATTAGATGCATATTAATTGTGTATAAATTTTACGTAAATTTTATTATATTATATTTTATATAATGACGGCAATTATATGGAATACAATATCAGATATATATTCGTCTCTGTAGCCTCACAAATGCGAGCACTTTTGATTACATTTTTCATCAAGTCCAAAGCATACAGCTGTGGCGTTAAAAACTTCTCAATCATAATACGATATCGACCTTCCATTAACAGTTATCGTCACGCCAATTTCATTTTCAAAGAATTAAGGTCCAATTATTCCTCCTCACCAAATTGCACACCAGACTGTCATTTTTAAATGGACTCAAAGGTGACGTGCTTACTTTATATAAAGTATGAACTGTCAAGATAGATGTTTAGCAAAATGGCGACAAAACAAAGACTTACTATCCGAAGAGGCTCAGGAAAGTCGTAACAAAGACTATAAAAAATATCGCCTTAGACACTCCAAAAAATGTAGTCGAAATGCCACAACGAAGATATTATGAACCGAATGATGGCAACATCAGATCCCATGATCTCATGTTAAGAAGAGCTTCTTCCACAAGATCATTTATGCCGCCGTACATATGCCAATAGGATGTTACAGCCGATTTTCATGAAAAACCCGATTTTCATGAAAAAATTATAATGAGTGACGATGCAAATTTTCATTTTAATGAATATATGAATAAACAGAATAGTCGGTTCTGGGAAATGGGAAACACTCAAATTAGTCAACAGTCACCTTTTCATCTATTAAAAGTGACAGTCGAGGGGAATCATTGGACCTTCTTTGAAAATGAAAACGGCGTAACGGTAACTGAAAATGGGGTGCAATATCGCTGTATGGTTTAAGATTTTGTAACGCCAGAACTGCATGCTTTGGGCTTAATTAACATTTGGTATCAACAAGACGGTGAAACATCACATACAGCCAGGATTACAATGGAATTACTGGACGACCCCTTTCCACAACATGTTATTTCAAGAAAATGTGATGTTGATTGGCCTTCAAGGTCACGTGATTTGACTGCTCCGGACTTCTTTTTGTGAGGATAAGTAAGTCTTATGCAAACAAACCAGAAACGCTTGAGCAACTCAAACAAAATATTCGTGATGAAATTAATGAAATACCGCGTGAAATGTGTAAAAATATAATGAAAAATTTGCTCAAAAAACTTTCATTTGTGAGGCTAAGAGAGGCGGATATTTATCTGATATTGTGTTCCCTTTTATGAAATGATTTATTCATTTTGAGAAAGATAAAATTGTCTCAATCAAGCAAAACCAAAAAAGATAAAGAAATAAAAATAAAATATTTGAAGAATTCTAGCACAATTAACATAGGATAGCCTAAAAATTACAACCTTTAAGTAAATAACAGAATATAGTACTGCTACTGTTTGCCTTAAAAAGACATTTTTTAAAAAGTTGTAAGTAATTTTCCATTAATAAAAAGGTTTAAGAATTGCAAAAAAATGAACTAAAGTCGAATGATGTTATTTATTCGTTATAAGGTAAGCCAGTTCAACTAATAGTTTCAAAATTAAACAAAACTAAATGAAATAACAATCAAACTGAAGTGATATTAAAAATTATGTAGAAAAATGATTCGAGAAAATTCCAGAAAAAATCCCTAATTTACAAAAAATATTTGCTGTCCCCTATTTCAAAAGAGAATTACTATTTTTGGAACAAATATGCTAAAGTGAGAAAAATCTTATATTCTGTCATATAATATTTAATTTCAGCAGGATATCGAATTTATAACCAAAATATTTTCAAGATTTTGGAAATCAAGTACCTCTATGTACTTCTTGGAACTTAACTTGGAAAGACTGCGTAGAATCGAAGATGTTAGTGAAGACATTATGTGTTTTTACAGTTGTTTGAGTATAAGAAACGCTGTACTGGTTACATCCTTCTTTGTACTGCATACTTTAAAGTTCATTAGTTATTCCATAATCAAATAAAACCACTGTTTTAACTGTTCAATCTAATGCGAAACACTGTAATTTATCATTGATGATATGCCATAACGCCATAGCGATATAAGCCTTACCATTAGCAGTTTTCAATTTTCAATCATACCAAATATTAATACATTAAGAAACTAATGGTTTTCCTATTTTTTATATCTGCTGCATTTATAGTTTATATTTATCGAACAATTCACCAGCAATGACGGTTTACACCGAAAGAAATGACAACAGAATCAAATAAGTGTTTGATTCAATCATATTTAACAAAATTTTTATTACTTATTTGTAATGTTAGTGAAAAGAAAATATGTGTAAATTCATAAATATAATTTGTGTGGTTGTAAGAATGGCATTCAAGACTGTTTTGCTATGAAATGTCACAAGAGATTAATTGCTTTCAAAATATCACCCATATTTAACATTCACTTATATGTTATGGTATAGCGTATGGGAGACCTTATTGTGCAGCTAGGGATACATAAAAGGTATTAAATGTTTGTTATAGTATTTTCTATAGAAGCGGCTTCTTTTAGTTGTGCAGCAATTATATATGACACATTGTATTTTTTCTTAGTGTTCCTGTGTGCTTCATTTTTTGTTTTTATATAAAAATTTTATTAAGACCTTAAATCCTAAAATTAAGATAATTAATACAAAAAACAAATGCTTTATATAGCCGTGATCTTAAATAAGTGTGTTCCTTCTAGATTTTATGATTCTTTTTGGAGCTTATGAATGTATTGTGACTGTTTTATTATGTTTATTTCCCAGTATGTGTTTAAGTGAAGACATAAAAAATACTGCTTTTTATAATTTACTAAAATAAATATATTTCAATATATTTTTTTTAAATTTTAAAGTGTTTCATAAATTAAGAAGAAAAACAAAAGCGTATGCATATTTTATTGGCTTCATGCTAACTGTAAGAAATATCTTAATAATAAGCTTGAAGGTATATGTTAGTTAAACGTTGTAAAAATAGTTGACATTTTAGTTTAAAACGCTGTATCAAATTTCTTATCAATAAAATCAATTTTTATTTTATGTTTTTGTTAATACAAAAGGAGAAAATTTATGCATGATAGTATTAAGAACAAATACTGCAGTTACTTAAGTTAAGTTGGCCAATACTGTCGATGTAGAGGCGCTGACTCAAAGTGTGTACATTAATGTTTCACTTATTTTTAACCTGTTTGTGAGTTCTTTAAGAAAATACTGTTATTCTGTGAACGGATTTTATAGTAATACTACTGTTAAATTATAATAAATATTTTTTATTATACATGCTTTTGAGGAGAGTCTTAGCCTGCTGAATTACTTTAAGAACAAGACGAATTTAGAGTTATTTTTAATATTAAACAAAAGCAGGACAAATACTAAAAAACAAACGAAATAATTTTGGTATTAACGTTTTGTACGCTTTCTTATTAAAAATTATTACAGTTATATTCAATCGACTTAAGAAAATGCACTAAAATTGTTATTGCTCCCCTTACAACCTCATTTATTTTTCTTACATAACATGCTGCTATTGAATGCGTCATTATACAAAATCGATCCTGGTTCGAAATGAGATTAAAGCAGTAAAAAACTTTTTTAATTTTAACAGAGATTTGCTGCTGATATAAGCAAAAAATTATTAAAAAACAAAATTTATAATAAAATTCATTTAAAGTATATTGAAAAATTGCTGAATAAGCTTTACATATTATATTGGCACGAAGATGATTTGTTTAAGTTATAAAAGAAAATAATTATCAGTCAAAAAGTAAACGATATAACATATTATGTAGTTTGCAAGCTGCGTAGTTTTCTAAGAAATCTTATACACGCAAGACATTAACAACATGCTTATACGAAATTCCATGAAATAAGCTAAACTACAGAAAACAAAAACAACTAACATAGAATAAAAACAAAGCACACAGACAAACAGGCGCCTACACTTAATAATGATAACAATAACAATATGGGAAAATGTTAAAGTAGAATATTCTTGTAAGTGCGAAAACTGCTTAAAATAGCTAAATAAGAACAACTCGCTGGCAAATGAATTAATTTCACGCTATAACCTCGTTGAAAGCAGACAAAACAATAGTAAAGAATGTTTTAGGCGTTACAATGTTGAAGTTACCATCCTGTTTATTTTGTGCATATTGAAAGTAAATAAATCGTTTAGTTTAAAACTGTCTTATTATTTTGCAATAAAATAACTCAAAATAACAAAACGTTTATTTAAAGGAATAAACGTAACAATATAAAGAGTACTGCTGCTTACAAAGCTTTGTGTTCTTATTGTTTTTGCGGGAATTTTGGCAGCAATCGCTATAAACTTACTTATATTTCGATATATGACAAAAGAATCTATACAGAAGGTTATAAATTATGGCAAGTTATATCAGGTAACTGGGAAATTTTAGACAATTGTAGGCAATTTTTCTTTTTGTAGGTAATATATTATATGTGTCAATGGATATTAATACGTTATTAGGTTAATACTCGTATACCCATTTTGATTTTAAAATATTATACTAAAAGATATTTATTTAAGATGTTATTTATTTTAAATTTTTAACACGGAACAGGTTTGCAAAATAATTTTATCTGGAATTGTTACAGAGTTTATTAACAGAGCAGAGTCGTATCATCAAACTTTTCTGGGTGTTATTTCTATTATAATTATTATTACAACTATTACTAATATTTTGCTTATAACAATAATTATATTTTTTATGTAATAATAATAATTACAATAATTAAAAATGTGATTTAAATTATAATTATTTTTATAGTTTTAATTATTATAATTATATATTTTGTATATTATAATTAGAAATTATAAGTCTCCTGCTGCTTAAATAATTTTCTGCCTCCTCTCAAAATTCTTTTATTCTTTTTACTTTTTTTAAGCGCCCTTCTTCTTATAATAATAAAACGTTTTTTATTTTGTTTTTGCTTGTGATATTTCAACGTTTTGTACGAAAACAAATTATTTCATCATAAATGTGATAATAAAATTGTAAAATCAAAAGTATAAATGCAAATAACAACTATTTCGAATATAGGTTATTATAACTAATTGTAACAATTAAAATAATGTAGTAATACTATTAATTAATAATAACAGTTGTTGCAATATAATTGTAATAACTAAATTAATTATAATAATCTAAGAATATAATAACACTATTTAGAGTTATTATAATAAATTATAATTATAATTCATTATAATACTTATATGCTAATGTCAGTATTAAATCGTTTACTTCCGACCGATCGCAGATATTAGGCCGATATTGGTATAATTAGTATAATCCAAGCTGCTATTAATATAAGTTTAAATCTCTGGACTAATTGCTCGAGTGGAACCAGTATTATCATAACTGGTATTTATTTATCGAAAAACAAATTTGTGAAATATTGAAGCTATATATATCACGGTTATTGCTTAAGTTTTGTGGATCCATAAGCCGACCCTCAACCGAAACAAAATCCACGTTAGAAGTTGTTTATTATTTTTGTCTTCTTCATTTATAATTGATTCAAACAATAATTTAGTTAAAAAACTTTTTATGCATTTTTTATTTAATTATATAATTGAGTTACTTAAAATTTTTACAAAATATCCATCTGAAAAATAAAAAAAGTCCTACAATACGTGCAATAAGGGTTTACTGAAATATCAACTATTTAATCAAAACATGTTAATAACACTATATCCCGTAGCAACAAAATAACTGTTCACCAATAAAATTAAAATATTTTTATATTTAGTTATACCCTCCAGCTTAGTATCTATACGCAAGGAATAGCAATACGTTTAGAGCGCAGGCAATGAACAGTGGGGTTTCTATAGGAAAGAAAAAGAAATAGACATTGGGCGTAAATAATTTCACTTAATTTATCGCCGCACAGTTTTTTGCTTCCAGTTTCAAAAATGTTTTTTTTTTCTTACATTTGGTGGCAGTTTAACATAATTTAGTGTTACTCCCATTAGCGTCTACATACAACGCTATTTTATTTGTTAAAACTCAAATAATTATTTTCAAATTATAACATTATTTTCAATTATCCTAAATTGAAAAACGTGTATTTTATTAATTACACAAATTATCACAAAATTAAAATTGTTTATTTAATTAAGTTTTAATTTCAAAGGTACTTATTAAAATAGTCCAACTTTTAATAAATCTTTAATTTTAAGACGTAACTGTAACTTCTTTCGCATAATAATTAATCACACTAATTATGTACTAACGTTTATACTTTACTTTTTACCTTTATAATTAAAAATAAATAAATTAAATTTTTTTCGAATAATAATGAAGAAGGAACTAAATGAATTTTTAGCTGTTATTAGTTATCAGAAAGCAGCCTGTATTAAAGTGGATATAAAATTGCCATTTGAATACCTTTTTTAGTTATGGCAACTATTTAGTATAACAATTAATAATGAACAAATATTTACTTAATAGAAAACTAATAAACGACCCCATATAAATACTAAGAAAACTTTAAACCCCAGCAAATATTTTTACTTCCTTTTTTTCGTAATTATTATCCTTTTGCCCTATGCAAGCTAGAGAATCGTCTACCTTCCAATTATGAATAAAAGTCCTTTGAGACTTAACAAAGCAACAACGCACAAGGACTAAAGTTGAATATTTGGTAGAAGATCACAGACTGTTTAAATGAAAAAAGCACTTTATTTAAAATGATTAAAACCCAGTGGCCATAAAATGGTTTAAAACAAATAAAATATAACGTGATAAATATGCTCCCAAGGATGTCTAAATTTGTATGCATGTTCTTTACTCCATTTTGACAAAACCATATATTAAGCCAACCATAGTTAGTCATTATAAATCATAAAAAAGTAATAATTAAAGGTAACAAACAAATAAAATAGGTTAAATTATTGTTGGCAAACCAAAAAAAAAAAATTACTGCGCTATCTTCACTATTTATAAATGGCCTTCGGGAGTAGTTCATTATTTTTCATTTTTATGTTTTGTTTTCTTTTTGTTGTAATAGCCCCACATAATAACAAAAAAAGCTTAGAATTACTCTGAAATATTTGGTTGGCGTGGAATGTTTGTTAACCAAATTTTATTTTATTTTATTTTGGTAATTAGCAGCAAAGTAAATTTGTAATTTGTGTTTCTAATAAAATTGAATAATTTAACTACACTAAACGCCTTAATGTTATTATTAACCCAAACGGATTTTTTTAGTTTCAAATAAGACTGTTAAAAATTAGTAAAAACAGTAACAAATTTCGTATTTTGCCAAATTTTTTTCTGCGACCAGCACTCAGGGGATGGCCCTACACATGCAATTCATAGCGTCAGAACTAGGAAATTAGGTTAAAGGCAGGAGGAAAAGGGAGTAGTGCTAGTGGATTTGAACTTTTCTACATTGAAGGTGACAGGAAACACCTCAAAAGGGACTTTATTCCACATATGGACTATTCTGCTAAAAAATTAATTTCCCCCTTAATGCGTAGTGTGATTCAGTGTGTGGTCAATCAATCACAAATGGATGCGCTATCGACAAAAATCGAGTTAAATGTAAAAACGTGCGAGTAACGTGAAGAAATTCCCTACTTTCATTAGAGTACTTATCATTGTAGTAGCGATTAAACAGTGACCCTCTCCTGTGTGCGGACTTTTTTTTTTAATGGTCCCCAATTGTAAAATTTTAAACTTAATTCGAAAATAGATACTAGTATACCTCAAGAGCCAAAAAATTAAAACTTTATTTTTACTATATCACACTGAACAGGGAGATTCAAAATGAGCATTTTCAGTATTTTGCTAAAATTGTATACACGGTACGATACGACCGTGAGCACCAGAACAATTTTTCTCACACAAGGTCGAACATTTTTGCAAAATGGAATTCTGCTATTTTGTAAGTTTTATTTATTTATCAAATCGTCTTTATAAGAGACGTTGTTTAGATGAATATGCGTATTTTCAGAAAGAAAGCAAAAATTTTTAATCGATTTGAAAGCCAAGCAAAGTCATATTTTGCCTACTTAAAATAACGTAAATTGATATAATTTAGGAGGTCACAAGAGTACTTTATTTTTTAAATTGATTTGCACTGATTGTAAAATAGTATGGAAAAATGAAATACCCTCATCAAGAAAATATTGCGGACCAATAAAATTTACTTTTAAAAAAGAAACAAAAAATGTCCTTACTAAAGAAGTCTGAATATAAAAGATGAAATTAAAATTTTCAACTAAATTTTAAAATGTATCTCACAATGATTGATGGAAAAGTTGCATAAGCTTTAACTGATACAAAAGCATCATTAAGCTGTATTATATGCGAAAAAACATCAAGTCAATTAAGCCATACAGTTCCAGAAGATGACACTTTCAAGTCAGCATACGAATTCGGATTGTCCCCTCTTCATACTAGAATACGTTGATTTGAATTTTGGTCCTTTAAGCGAAACAGTGCGAAAAAATAAGAAAAATGGAGAGAACAGAAACCAAAAAAAAAAAAAAAACAAATTCAAGAAAAATATGTAGAACAAGGCCTAATCATCGATCAGCCAAAGCAAGGGGAGGGGATGGAAACACTGCAAGAAGATTTTTTTCAGATCCAGCATCAATCATAGGAGTAGATTTGGAAATAGGAGTATTATTTTAAGAGTTATATCATGCAGCAGAAAGATAAATGCAAAAAAATTTGGAGAGTATACCAGAAAAACAGCTTCAACGAAAAATATTCTTGGAGATATATGCCATCCAAAGCTCATAAAATCTTATACCATTGGAAGAAGTGCAAGAAACAAAGACTATAGATTCTTTCGTGAGAATAACACAAGAAAAATTTCTAGATATTATACTAATGAAAACTTGATTGTTATTTTGTTATGCACATCAGATCTCTATATCTCCAATATCTGGCAAAAATGGAAAACTACTTCTATTAAACTAGACGTAGAAGCTAAACTACTTCTAGAAGATGAAAATCAAGGCTATTTAGAAGAAATATTTACGAAAATTGTTTAGTTAATAGTAATTTTTTCAAACATAAGAGTTATCTATATGTATTTCATCCTTTTAAAATTTTTGTATATTAATAAAGTATTAACCAATTTACAATAAAACTTTACATATACGAGTAGTACTTATGTTTATTTTGGACCTAAATACCCCCTTATCTAAAGTAAATTTGAACCAATGAATATATTTTTTATGTTTTTGCTACTTAATCAGCTAATTTTTAACTCAAATTGTTTCAAAAAATCAAACTTTGGCCTTCGTACTAAAAATTTCACGGGGCCCAAATCTTGTCCCTACCTGACTAAATTTAAGTTTTTAATAAGTATAAGTTCTAAACGTGGCTGAAAATATAAGACTTTATGTATTGTAAAAGAAACTATTTGAACAAGTTTTATTACTTTACTTTCGTACCAAAAATCAGCTAAAACTTAGAATGTATTTTTAATCCTTGCCCAACTATTTTTCGATTTTAAGTTTATATACTTTAAACGAAAGCCTATAATCTCACCTAGAAGACAGAAAAAACTGCGTATAAAAATGACAATCCGGTCAAAAGTTATATATTTTTGACCGCCTTCTCGTGAAATGGTTCACTGTGCGTCGGCAACGACTACGTATGGAATAGGTTGCTGTCGACTGGGTAGTGCCTGAGGTGGTACTAAGTTTAGTTCGTTAGTATCCAGCGCTTGCCCAAACGTACAACGGTTAAATACACCGCCATCAGAAAATCTTCCATTGCGACCTGCGTCAACGTATAGAAATTTATATTCCTCGTCAGCAATGCCCATTAATATTAGTCTATGAGTGTCCTTATAATTATAGAAAATGCTACCAGCATTGGGTGGCACATCCATCACGACATGCTTTCCGTCTACTGCTCCAATGCAATTAGGAAATTGCCATAATTCCTCACATTTGCTAGCAATACCTTTTCATACATCTACTGTCTTTGGCGTTTAAAAATAAATTGTATTGACATACCATATGCATATGTAAATCTATGCTACGGTAATACGAGTAAAGAAAATAAATATATTTATCGTGAGATACATATTCACAAGCACTTTGTAAGTGGCATCTAAAACTTCTGCAATATTGGACGATATCGTGGATACATGGATACGAAATAGGTATTGCAGTGACCTAAAGTTTTCACCAGTAGCTAAGTAACATAGCGTTAGCACAAGTCGCTCACCTTCTAAAATGCTTTTGCGCATGTTTGTATCCTGCTTCTGAATATAAGAAACCACTAAATTAAGTAGGGCATCAAACTGTTCGGAGTATATTCGTAAAAAATTGCAATACAACTCCGGCTCGTCATTTCGTAGCTCGACAAGCAATAGAACGCAATCTTTTACCCAAATTTTGCGGCGTTTCCTTGCTATTTTGCTTTCATTATCGCTATCTTCTAAAATATATGCAGCTAAAATCGTGACAATTGCTATTTTTATTTGCTGTTCCATATTATATTTTTTTTTTTACAAACACAAACATTTGACAATTAATAACTTTTATTAAATGTTTTAAATATTCTGGCAATGCCGAACAAAATATTTGTTGTACAACAACCTAACAACCGTGTGAGCTGACAATATTTATTGGTAGATAAATGAAATTGTAACCTTTTCTAACAATCGTCTGAAATAACAATTTAACTTTTTGTAGCCATATTGAATTGTCAGTGCATTGCCAGCACATTGCCAGATCAAAGAATATTGTTAGATATGACAACCGTCTGTACATAGCTTAAATTTATTAAACGCTCAAAAAATATCCCATTTTGGTTACAGTTAATTTACTATTGTGAAAGGTGGAATCACCACTAATGCATAAAACGTTTAGTTGTGAACAACACTGTTATTTGGAAATCTTGTATATTTTATATCTGCCCTTAACATTGATAAGAAAAATGAAATAATATTTAGTTTTTGAATAATATATCACTGTTGCGTCAATAATATCAACTAAAAACTGAAATTATTGTCTTCGTTTTACATAATTAATGTTTACTCATTATTAATGCATAATAAGATTTCAATCAATGTGTATTTACATGTATATTTACTTAAGTAACTTAAATAAAATAACATTTTTGGAAGAACTTAATATTTACATAATACTGATTTTACAATATAATTGTCGTTAGTTATCGTGTGACAAACTGTTGTACCTTTAATCAATAATCAATTATTTTTTTATATGCTTTCAAATTCATGCTTATAATATATTTAAACACATGTTAAACATAAAATCAAATTTATAGTTATTATTTTTTAGTAATGCTATTTACTAAATGTAGAAAAAAACGTTTGAATTAATTTAATTATGGGATAGTATGATAATTTACTATTATTATTAATTAAGCAAAGCAGGCACAAACATTTCAATTGCATTACAGGATATAAAAAATATATAAATAGATTTTTGTTTAAACGACCATTTGTTAGCAGTGAAGTGTATGTTTTATAACTAACTGCTTTAATAATTTTATTGATTGTGAAAAACAAAAATTGTAACTAAACGAATACTGGTCGGTAAAAAATCTGAGTCGGGAGGTCGGTAGTGATTCAGTGTTTTTTTGTACTGAATCCAAATATCTTCACAGATTTTTTCTATATTATTTTTTTTTTCTAGTTTTTGAGATACTGCTATTTCAATTAATGAAACAATAGGATAATTAAAATTTTGTTGCATTTCGAAAAGAAAAGTTAGGCAATAATGAATGAAAATGATATTTGGCAATTATCCACTACAATCACGCTGACAGATGTTGATTATTTCATCAAAGTTTCTAATCACTTTTTGGCAATATGGCGGTCCTATTTCGTTTATCACATCCCGGATTTTAAGTTTTAAGGCTAAAATCGATTCGACCGGCCCCGTATAGACCCCACAAAAAATAATCAAGTGGTATTAAATCACACCATGTGGTAGGAAATTTGGTTTGCAATAAATTGATTGTTTGATTGGCTGTGTGACATGTGGCACCATCCCACATGTCAGTGATATCCACGTCGTCAATACTAGGCTAAAATAGACTTGTTAGCATCTCGCGATAAAGTGATCCATTAACTGTTACTTCATTTCCAGCCTCATCTTGAAAAAAAACGGCCTAATCATGCCTCCAGACCACATAGTGCACTATATAGTAACACGTTTGTCATGCAAAGGCCTCTCAATAATAGCTCTAGGATTTTCAGAAGCCAAAATGCGGCAATTTTGCGTTGACCAATCTCGAAAACTGAAAATGGGCTTCATGTGAAAAAATGTCTGTACCACATAGCGCTAAATTCGCCATGTGATGGTTTTGGATAACTCCAATTGTTGAGAACGTCGTGAAGTTAACAAATTTGTATCCGCTCAACACTGTGGCTCACGGTTGCAATGTTTTCAGTTAAGCGGCCCGGTGGGACACGCAGCGATATTCGCTCATTTGGTATCGAACCTATCGACTAACGACCTATCAACGAATTTTACGAAATGTAACCTTAAGAGAACCACCATTTTCATAGTGAATTTTAATTATTTTAATGCGATTTTCGTGCGAAATTAAATTCATTGTAACAATTGCCAATGCATCTACTGCGAATACATTAAAAAAACTAACTGTCACAACTATCGTTGTTGTTGGTGTTGCCATAATTGTAAAACAAACTTCTTGTTGAAAAATCCGATAGTTACGAGAATATCTCAATAAGTACGTGCGTTTTTTAATCAGGTGCAGGCATTTGGACAAACAAATCATTTTAGTTTCAAACTTATCTCCATTAAGTTCTACAGTTTTTGTCCAGTTTTCCTTGATTTTATCTCTTTCGAAAACGAATTATATCAAAGTCAAAAACAGGTAATCGACTATGAAATAAGCCTTAAGCTTTAAGTTTGGAAACTCACCATCTGTCGTAAAGTATTCTGTTGAATAAATGATCATTCAAAACTGCAGCCAATGAGCGATGATAGTTAAAGGTTTCAACCATCTTTCATTTTAGTTTACTAGAAATTTGTTGCAATTTCGGACGTTTGATAAGAATTGTGGAAATTAAAGTAACAAACATTCAGAAAGGGGCTTAATAACCTACATACGTAAAGCACAACCCTACCTAGCGCCTAGCTTATGTGTTGGAACGTCAACGTCATACCAAAATATTGTGAATTTTTTGTCTTAAACAGAAACCTACTGTACAGCATTAAAAATTAGATAAAACCGCTAAAATGTCCAGAAAATAAATGTCAAAGCTGTTCAACAAAAACAAAAGAAACGCACCGGATCTTCCTATTTTCGCGGTGCTATTTACGCTTGTTTTTTGCATCTGTATATATCTTCACGAAAATTTTTGACTTGTGCGTTAATTAAGCTTTGGCTGCAATGACTACACAACATTCTTCTATTATCTTCACAAATTACGCGAAAGTCTGCTATTAGTGTCTATCAAAGACACGCGCAATGAAGCAGATTTTTAAATTTTTGACAGGAGTTAACAGACATATGTTGGTGTAAAGAGAAATGCTGCAGAGAAGACAGTAAACAAAAAAGTATCGGATTTGTTGCCCCACTTCTTAAAAAATAAATTAAATGTCACTTGGCTTCCCGTAAAGTACAAACAAACAAACAACCAAACTTATAAACACAGAGATATTTTATATACTGCTGATTCCTTTTAATAAACGTTTTCTTATGTTGGGTCTTTTTGCTGCAAAATAATAACGCAGCACTCTAGAGTTTTTAATTAAATTTAACGATTTATTTAGATTCTACACAATACGGTTGTAACTTTTTTGTCTTTACTCAACGATGATTTCAATTGAATTAATTAATTGCCCAACAAGTGGTGCTTATATAGCTGTTTTACGCGGTTCTCGCATACACGATAACATTCCACTTCCACAACATCACCCCATATTGTTGTAGCTATTATCATTCACTGTAGGTGTCTACTTAGATGTTTGTTTTGTTTTTGCTTACTGTTGTTTAGCTTATTTCGTAGATTTGTGTGTATATAATATTGCTTAGAAAACTACGCAGCTTGTATGCATACAACAGGTTAGTTCGTTTATTTTTTGTTTACTCATAATTATTTTCTTTTAAAACTTAAACAAATAATTTTCATAACAATATAGATTAAAGAATTTAATACCGAACTATTATTTCTATTATTTACATTTTTTTAGTATTTTTTTTTATATTCCGTTTAGCGTTAATTAGCTGCTCGTATACAAATGTTTAAATAAAGTTCTAATAATGTTCATTTGCGGTTTGAGCCAAATTGGTTTATTAAAGTCAGTAAATTGCTCTTGTATTTTTATTTTTGCTACTACTTCACCATAATTCCGTTAACAATACAAGCGTGAGTAAGTGTTCAACTGTTTGCGTAATTGTTGTGCATAAAAACGAAGAAGAATGAAATATTTAAAAACATAAAATTTAAACTTTGGATGTTAATGTGTTCTAGCAAAGTTCTAAAAAAATTGAAATAGTTTTTGTTTTCTTGAAAATTAAGTTTTTTAAATCAATTCTTAAATCCAAAAGAAAAGAATTAAGACTTTAATTTGTAAACCTTCTCACTGTTGGCTAAAGCGACCTCTATCGAATAATTATGCACACCTCGCCTTGACATAAGTAAATAAACAGCTTCGCTCTTCAATATTTACAGTGCAAATTTTGAACTGTACAAAAATAAAAACAACCGAAATAAAGACAAAGCAAGATCATAGCTGCAAGGAAAAATATTCGGAATAATTACGGCGAGGGGTGTTTTGTTGAGGTACATCTCATGAACATTTATAGGACTGATAAACCATAACAGCCATTGTCTATCCAAATTCAAGAGAAAGAAAGAAAGAAATTGTAGATCTTAGAAAAAGTACCTCTGTTGGATCTAATCTAATAGGTATATGACCACAAATCTTAACAATGATGTTTGAGCATCTGTGCACCTATACGGTTTTTCGTCTCTGTTGTTCCGACTTTTGACATCAGGTATATAATATTGCACTCTTTTGAATGAAAACCTATAGCTGCTTGAATTTAATTAAAATCTTTTCAACCTCTCTTGTTTTTTTCACTCCTTTAATTTACCTTTTTTTATATTAAATACTTTAAGATTTAACGTGTCTAAATTAGCCGAAAATGACAAATGACGACTAAACTTATAGAATAACCAGTTAATTATTTTATTTATAGCCATACTTTAATTGTATAATAAAAAATACTATAATATATAATGTTTCTTAATACTATTATAGTTATTATTACTATAGTATTTTCGAGTAAGTTATTTGTAAAATTTCGACATGATATGAACTTAAACAACAGGCTTAATTCACACTAATCATGTTGTACTTTTTTGCATTTTGTAACTATTGAGTAAAAAAAATGTTAACAAAAATTAGTCTATTATAATTAAAGTATCACAATTGTAAAACTATAATTTTTCACTGCATGTATGCAAAAAATAAAACGACTCGTACGTTTTCTAAACCATTGTCCAGCTATTGAGCAAATACCATTACAAAAATTATCTTCTAGACATTGACTGCAACGTGCGGAAGAATTACAAAAATTCGCAAGGAGTTTGCTTCTCATACACGAGACACATAACAAGTCGAAACATTTAAGAAAGTCTGTTTCCACCATACTATATTAAACTTAGAACTACCTAATTTTATCTTACCTAAATAAGGAGAAGGAGGGTTAAAAATAATGAAAAAGATAAACAAGCTTAACGCTTTCTTCCCTTATTAATCATTTTTTCTACAAAACTCTTACAGCGCTGCACGTTTTCCAGCAAGTATGCACTTGCTGCCCTGGCAATTTTCTCTATGACATTTATGACTCTTTCTAAGGTATCTATAATTATAAGCGCCTTTAATTTTGAAAGCCTTAGCTTTATTAGTTCTTTAAATCTTGTAGAGTATTTCCGTAACTCCCTTATTACGTGTTAAAAAAACAACAACTACGCACTTACTGCCCTGCAAATTTTCTCTATCAGGTTTTTTTTCGGACCAACACTAAGGGGATGACGCCTACACATGCAAGGCATTGTGCCAGGACGAGGAAATTAGGTTATGGGGAGGGGGAGGAAAACGGATGCGCAATCAATGAAAATCGAGATAATCTCGATAACGATAAACCAGTGAAATACCACCCACATTATATCGATGAGTTTCTCGGCCATCTCCTGTACGTGGTCGAGCAACTCCAAAATAAACTTTCGGGCGTCGGCCCATACACGAGAGTTGCTTTCCATTTTCGAGCAGATACGCCTCTTTTTAAAATAATTATAATTAGAATCGTCTTATCATTTATAATCTTTGGGGCTATTAATGCTTTGACCTAGTTTTAAATCCTTTTGTTATATTGAGTTCTGTTATTGCAAAATCATAACACAGAACTTTAATATTTTTAATTAAATTAAACGATTTATTTATTTTTAATACACATAAGATACTTTATTCATTTATTGTCTTTACTCAACCATTTTCAACTTTAATTCAATTTATTTTCCCAACAAGCTGTGCTATATACCTGTTCTCGAATATACAAGAATATTTTACTTTAACATATTGTAGTTATTATTATTATTCAGTGTAGGCGCTTGTTTGGCTGTATGCTTTTTTGTTCTGTGTTAGTTGTTTTTGTTTTCTGTTGTTTAATTTATTTCGTAGAATTTATAACAAGCATGATCTTGTTGTCCTGTGTGAATTTCCCCTTCGGGGCACATTAATATGTCTTAATGGAATATCACCATTAAGACGTGTGTCATCGTGGGGTAAAAGGAAATCCAGTACCCTAAAGACTAGCAGGAGCAAACTGGACAACTTTATTTTCACGGGAATCAGTAAGTCTTACCATTGGGGCGGTCCCTTGGGGAGTATCGCGGTGGTTGTGGTCTCGCAGGCCGTCATTAAATGATTGAGGGGCCAGGATCATTTCACTTTTGACCAAGGCAATTGGTTTGATTCACCATCAGGTTATGACTTACACAGCTATGCACTGAAGTAAGTCTTATCACGCATGTCCTGTGTGTATAAGATTTCTTAGAAAACTACACAGTTTTTAAAATACGCAATAGGTCCTTTCGTTTGCTTTTTGTACTGATAATTATTTTCTTAAACAAAACACATTCGTAACAATATGATTAAATGTTGGATGTTGTGTTAAAGCCCATAGAACTCACAAAAGTATAAACTGCCAAATGAATTTTCGAGCTGCACAATTTTGATCACCATACTTATGAAGGAGTTTCACTTGATCAGCGCAATCAAATTATTTACATTATTCGCTAAAATGTCCAACATATGAATGCAGAAATGCCTTTAGGCAGAAGTATCTTTTTGCAGAACGGGCAAACAAAATTATCACATTAGGTAGAAAACCAATCACTTACAGACTTCCAAAATTCCTTTACATTAAAAAAATGACCCGATTGGCGTAATTTTCTTTCGTTATTGGTGGCACTATTGGACCTCTTCTCTTAATGTATAAAGCTAGAGCTTGTACATACGACCGAAGGAGATCGTAGCATTAATATTTTTGTTAAAAAATATGGTTAATATTGATCAGGGAGCATGTGGTTTCAACAATATGTTTCCTTTACATTGAAGCAACTTGACTCGATTGGTAAAATTTGTGTACTTTATTGGTAGCACTGTCGGACCTTATCTTTTTATGTATGAAGCTGGAGCTTGAATTTTTGTTGAAAATTATGGTTTACAATAATCAGAGAGAAATGTGGTTTTAACAAATTGGTGCTACATGCTAAATAGCGCAGGCAACTATGACTTTATTTTGTAAAATTGTCCTGCCAATAAGCTGTAAATAATTAAGTCCATGGAGGCTAACATTGTTTGTGTTATTCGCATCATACCATGCTTTGCTATAGTACGTTAGTTTTTACAATTTAAAGTCTTCTTGGACTTAACTAACATCCACTATCATGGAAATTTAAAAATTATACTTTGTAAGAGCAGAACATACACATGTTGGTAATGCTGTTAAATTACGTAATGAGGATCGTATCTTAATTTGCCCATAATCATATAAGGCAATTTTATTGCTTTCTCTCTTTCATTTTCGATAAAGCTTTTATTCATTGTTGTATTGTAGATTTATTGTTTTAATAATGATACATAACGTATTTTAAAATAATATTTCCGATATGTTATTGATTAATGTGAATTAGATTAAAAAATCAAATTAGAGCGCTATATACACCAATCTAATGACTGACTGCAAGATTTAATATAAAGTAGAATTTGTACGAACAAATATAATTTTTAATGCCAACATTTTTCATTGTGTTTCAACTACAACCTCTAGCGAGCAGCATATTTGCAAAACTCGTACATAAATGTATTTACCATATGCTAAAATATTAATTTATTTACACTCTTTTTCACCTTAATAAATGATATTTTCCCCTTTTTTGCTATATTCAGTTAGAATATTAAAAAGGAAGGTAGCACCTTCATAAACGCCTGGGGCATCCCTACACGTTTGGGGCTCGTATATTTAAGTGGAATCCAAACAAAAAAAAAATTAAACGAAACTAACAAACACACACAAAGTAATATAAATTTTAGCATGAAGTATTTTTCAAATACCATTGCTTTACATTTTTGAAAAATGTAAGCAGTATAAATTTCAGTTTAATGCATGTGATCAATAGATTTTAGCTAAATACGACTATGTAGATATGAAAGGTTTTAAAAATTTATCAAATAGTTTGTGACATTCTGAGTACGGCAATATATTGGATACTAAACCGTTTCAGCGTGTCCTTCTTAAAGGAAGTATGTATATTTTTGTGAATACCTTTGAAGCAAAATAATTACTATATAAATGGCAATTGAAAGTATTGCGTTAAGAATGAAAAACTCTCTATTGCTTTAGATCGTTAATGCAAAATATATCTATGACTTACTGAATCCTTTCTTTCCCTTACGCCTTTTTTCACTGCCAGTAGCATTATTTTGCAAAAATAATAAACAATAACTAAGGATAATTTCATTGAATCGGGTACTAAATCACTTGGGTATATGCGAACAGCCTAAATCAAGATAAGGTTCAATTGCTATTCTAAAACTTGAAATCATGTTTGTTATTTATGATAAATCATATTAACACTTCGAACCGAAAATCTAAACAGTGTAAAAAAGTGTTTGCGACGAAAATTAGTTGTTTGTTATCAGAATTAATTTTACTTTATTTATTTTAGTCTAAAGATGCAATATCCTTATAGACTATAAAAATATTTAATACATTTTTTCAACATTAATTATTTCAAAAGAGAACAATACTTTAATTAACATTATGTATGTTCTGATTACAATCAATAAGTCTATAATATTTATTAAATTCAGAAAACCTCTTTAATCCGGAACCCAGTTAGCATAGTTAGCTCTGTACACTTGTATAGATAGCAGGGTAAAATTACGTGTAGGACGTGATGAAACATTAAAAAAGATATTACTTTTTAGAAATTGATAGGACACATTTCCTTTAATAAGGAAATTTCATTGTTCTACAACCTTAATCAACTTTTAAGCGTGGCAAGTTCAAGTAAAGCAAATCTTTTATTATAAGATGATAAATTTTGCATATTCCAATGCAAGCCACGGAGACAAAAGGGCAAAAATTGCTTTTAAATAGATTCGACAGCATCTGGACATTGTAGGTTGGGTCCCAAACTATAGGGCCATATTTCAGAATAGGTCTAACTAAAAATGTATATAATTGCTTCGTTATATGAGGGTCAGTAGAGTCTTTAGTCCAGCATTTTATAAATTCCAAGACAGATCGGGCTTTATTTACTGTAAATGAAATGTGTTATATAAAATTAAGTTTAGGATAAAGTAAAACACCATTATCAGGAATTGCTTCAACTTTGTTTAGAATTCTATCGTTCAAGACATATTCAACATTAAACTGTGTTCTCCGAAAGAAACACATACTGCTACGCTTTTTATGGTTGAGCTGCATAAGATTAATTTTGCACTAGAAACTAATCACATCTAAATCATGTTGCTAGAAGATATAAGCTGAATAATAACTATAAGTTAAACAAATTTTGTCATCATCGGCACACATTTGGCTATTTGAAAACTTTATTACTGTTATTAAAACATTGATGAACAAGGAAAACAACAACCATCCGATATAGCTACCTAGTGATACACCAGATTTAACATGTCGCACCCTAAATACAAAAGGTTCACAACTCAAAATACTAAAATTTTTAGGAGAGACAAGAAACTGTTTAGTTCATCATACAGAAGCAACACATTTAACACAAAAATAGACATAAGTGTATTTTTCCAGTTAAAGAAGATAGTGATGTGAAGCAAATTTTTCCAGTAGTTAGAGATGTGTGCTCTGAATTAATTTATGGAAAAACGTCAGTTTTGAAAATCTTTGAGTTGTGATCCTCTTGTATTTAGGGTGCGATATATTGGCTAAGATGTCAGATTTTTTAAGTGAAGTTTTTGTATTCTGCTTTTAAGTATTCTGTTTTTGTATTCTGTTTAACAAGTAAGACGAAACCCATCTTAAGGACTCAAGTGTGAATCCCAGGCTATAAAAAGCTTTACTTTAGTTTTCAAATTTCCAGATAGAAAGCATTGTTTAGGCCTTCAGCATCACAAACATAATATTTTTTCACGATAAATGTGATTCCATCTAAAGAAAAAATTTTAAAATTTTTATAGTTTTTCATTCATTCATTTATTTTCTATATAGTATTTACAGTGTTTCTTTTATGTTATATAGATAGGCAAGGAGTTCAAGATTTTTATCTTCTTCTTTTTCATAATTTACCTTAATTTATAAAATTTATATATATAAAAGGTTTGGAGGAAAAGCTTTTACAAAAACCTATTTAATAACTTTTTAAATGATTTTAGATAAAACTTATTGTAAGAGCTTACATCTGCTATGGTGGTAGTAATCCATAGTATGTGCATGTTCATAGTTACTATAATGCAGATAAAAGTTATCTGAGAGCCTATTTACTAATTCTATTATGGCAAGTTCATGGAGTTTATTTGTAGAGAAATGTGAAGGAAGATTATAAGTCATCTGTGGTAAATTGGTTTGAGTAACTTGAAGTTACTTAATGTGATATTTTGCCTAAACTGGAGCAGCACAATTGCATTGAGATTTTTCCTTGAGTTGCTCTTTATAAAGTGATAGAGTGTATGAATGTGATCTTTAAATTTCATTTTGGGTCAAGTATTATAGCTAAATATCTAACTCTTCCTGCCCATAAAATTGTATTATTATTAATGTTAATGTATACTTGAGGAATGTAACAAGGTTGTCTTTTTCTTGTGCAAAATATTGCTTGTATTTCGTCACTATTCAACATAATTTTCCATCTATTCGAAAAAAATTCGATATTGCTACTAACACACTTTTTTTTTTAAAGAGAAGTAGCACTTCAGGCAACAATACCTATTTAGTCAAATACCGTGCTACATTATTTAGGAAAGGGATAGAGAATAGATGAAACAGGTGGTGAAAGTAGAAGGATAGTCGGAAATTAACTGCCGTATATAAGACAGCACGGCGACCAGTGACTATGCCTACATCGCTGAGCAGCCCCACCAACAGTCAATTTTTATTTTTGTAGTGAAAAGAACCAAGGTTTTCGTTGGGAATCGAACCCACAACCCCAATACTTACAAGCTAGTACACCACCTACTACCCTACAAGGGCAAATTAGTTATAATATCGTGAGCAAACATATCAGAGCAAGTTGGGGAAGATCATGTGTATATATATATCACAAAGTATTGATCAAAGGCATGAGCTTTGTAGGCGCTGAAAATTGTGGAACAATCCAAACCAATATGTACTTCAAAACTATGTACAGAGATAAAACTTTGAACAATTTTAGGAGTACTTAGTGGAAAATTAAACGAATTACTTTATAGGTTAAAGCATTGTGCCATACTGATTCGAATGCAGAAAATTTGAATTGACTAAGCTTCGAATTCTTGCTAACGTTTATACAGTATAGTGTTGGCTGCGAAAACCAAATTGGTAAGGAGGTATTATACTATTAGCTCCAATAAAACTAGTTAATTCCTCCTTATTAAATTTTTTGAGGATTTTGCTTAAGTTTGGTTTGAGAAAGAACAATCAAGTGACTTATTTGGCTTCTTTATTGAAATAATTTCAGACTCTTTAAACTGGCGTGGGAAGTAGCACAATATCAGAAATGTATTTATTATAATTTTTGGGCAGCGCTTTTAATCATATATTATTAATGCCATCACTACCTGGTGAATTTTTTGGTTTAAACTTTTTTATAATGCGAAAAATTTGCGAGGTATTTGTTGATATGATGATTGTATGGTACTGTGGGTATTGAGTGAAAGTGAGTATTCACTTTTTAAAAATTATTATTATTTTTAAGAAATCGTCTTTTTGATAAAATTACAAATTGCTAAAAATACTATTCATCTGTTTTGGTGGTTTTAAATTTTTGAATTTAAATTTTCTGTTTTCAATTCTTAGTCGTTAGTAGTTATTAAACAGTAAAATTTTGCATTCAATTTATGGTCTTTGGAAAAAATCTTCTTCACCACCTATAGGTACTCATAATATATTTATGTTATGGGAACACAAGTCTATAGTGTTTTAGTTATAGGATAAATTGTGTAATATTATTCTTTCATTCACATCTCTAATATTGATTCACCAAGAAGGATGAAGCAAACTAGTTAACGTATAATAGCAGCTGGTCATTTAATCAAATTTTCTAATTTTTATTTAAATTTATTTCATAATTTGAAATTCTACATTTAAAGGAAGTAAAAAACTAAACTGTATCATTTGAAAAAAAAAAAATAACAGACCTTTAGTCTGAATAATAGTATTAAATTATTTTACAAAAATAAAAAATTAATAAATTTGTATGACCAAGAATAAAGCTGCAAGTAATGGCATATTTCCAATTTTATTTCAAATAGACCTTTATTTAATCTCAATCAATTAAATTTAATTTAAAATAAAATTATATCCTTGTGCATTTGTATACCGAACCATTAAAGCCGTTAAAAATATTTTATATGGCAAAAAGTTCATACTTAAACGCTTAATTTGTTATTATTAATTTTTTGGAATATTTAATGTTTATAAATTAATTAATTCAAGGAAAAAGTTTTCCATATATTAAATTCATGTTATTATCTGGAAACAAAAATGAAACTCCTTATCATTTCTAATTCCAACCATACAAATAGACTAAAATTGGTAAGAAACTCAAGTAATGAATTTTAAGTTGTTTGGTTGTGATCCGCCAGTGAGTGAAATACTGTTGTTCTGTACTCATGTTCATTCTGTTGCTATTCTCCTCAGTGAAAATTGTCGTAACTGGATGCTTTTTTGGTATGATAGGTGATCGATTTCATGCATGTATATTGTCCCACCAACTGGCATTTTATGCGAGTGGAGAGAGAATCTACCTGCTTGAGAAGATACCACCCGAATAAAAAAACGACAAAGCCCTACACTATTTATACTAACAGACATAATACTAACTATCCAGTACTATCTAGAAACGTAGCTTGAACACGATGTCATCGCATTGAAAGCGCTCGGCGATCATATCCAATAAACAGCCAGGCGGTTTTCACCAAGGGAAATGACAACAGAATGAACTTTAAGTATAATGATATTTTTATAAAAAATAAATGCTTCTTGTGTGCTACTGAAATAACAATAAAAATAATAACTAACAATAATCTGAAAATATTTTAAACTGTTTGCAAGGATCAACCGTCTTGCATGTTATATCATGCATGGCATAAAGTGTACATAAATGTCGTTTTAGCTGATTGCTTTACTGACATTTTGTTTATAAGAAATAGATACTTATGTATTCGACAAAAGCAAATAGAAAAAATATATTACATACACGCAGCAAATATAGGTATGTACATGTGCATGTATTTAGGTACGAGTACGTTCGATAATTTTACAGCTTGTTTGGATATAAAATGATGCCACGCCATTGTGTTTATAAATGAGACACAACAATTCTTTGTTTTAATTCAAATATGAAAGTGGAAAGAATAAAAAATAAGAAAAAAAATTAAATAAAATTTCATTTTATTTTGAGAGCAAGAACGAAAAAAATTGTTTACAGAAAAAAAAAACAAAAAAATAACTCTGTGGATTTAAACAAGATATAAAATGGGGTTATATTTACGGTAGCATGGTGCATACATACGGCTGTTTTGTTTGTTTCGTTCATTTTAAAAGTCTTTTAATCTAAACATCATGACAGTAAATCTGTGGTATTTATTTTACGCCAGGGTAGTCTGTATAAAGTCATTTAAGCTGGTACTTATTTAGTCTCTCAGTCATTCCAGTACAACCCTGGTGTATGTAACCGCACATCTGACAAATAATGCACAATTTATTTTAGTTGTTGTTGTTGTTGTTTGATTTTAGGCAGTAGTAATGCCTTATTGTCAGAATGGTTTTTTTCTTAATGGCACATTTATTTATTTATTTATTTCTTGTCATCCTTAAAGCAATTGAATGAACTTGTTAAATTTCTTGGTATTTAAATCCCAAGAGATTTGTAAAATTTAAAATATTGAAATATAATATAAAATTTTTAAGTACTAAGTATACAGCAACCAAGAAACCTGATTTCTACTATGATCACTTAGAAAATAAATCATTTGTAGCAAATACTGTTGCTAAGTTGTTTGGATTTGTTCCACCAGTCAATGATATACTGTTGTCATTCGTTGCAGTGTAAGCCGTCATTGCTGGCTGTTTGTTCGGTACGACTTGATAATGGTGTCACTACATCGAAAGCGCTCACCGATCATACCGATTCAACAGCCAGCAATGGCGGTTTACACCGAAGGAAATGATAGGAGGAAATACTATTGCTTTATCTAATATTTTTGAAGTTGTACAAAGATGCGTATTTAAAAACTCAAAAAGGCGAATAGCTATTATACTCATTAAAGTAATGTTATCCCAGATATTTCAGTTTTACATTCGTCAAATAAAAATATTGAGTATTTGGCTACACAGCCAGACCTGGCTTGTCTTGACCTCTTTGATAGAGATAGACAGATTGTAATTTTTTAAAGACTGAACCGAAGTTATATTAAAATCTATACTTAAAAAATCAGTTTAGCTTGGGAGATTTTAGATACCACAGCGCCTTGTGTATGTTAAATTCGTTCTATAGGAGATTTACAACAAAAAAAATAAATAAATCCGTAGATACTGTTCGGCTCATTTACTTTTAAATTTTCGAAAACTAAGCGTAATTAAATTAGGACAAATCATCAATTGATGTTAGTTTAAAATTCTATGGCTCGAGTCAGGAATAGTCTGTAATATTTTTGATCAATTATTGGTCGAATAATTTTGCTATTATGGCCCATCTTATATAGAAATAGCATATATTTTGATTTCCCTAATTTATCGAGAAAGAAAAATTATTAAAACATTTTTGTGTTAATTTTTAATTTTTGAAATTTTTCGTCCTTCGACTTTGTATTACAAACAGTTTGTAAATTAACGAATTTAATCAACACAACAATTTTTAATAATAATTTTTCTTTCTTAATAAATTTAATTATTCAAATAAAATTTAACTTCAGTCATTAAGTCATTTGTTTCTCTACAAAATCATTAAATAAATGAAAATTATCAGTAATACACTGCGCACTCATGCATTTCTCTATCTTGTGCCAGAAATTGTAAGAAATTATAATAAAATAAATAATTCATAATCAATTCCTATCATATTTGGTTCATTGTTATTAATGTAATGATACATATTTTCCTGTTTGTTTGTTGCTTCTTGTGGATGTAGCATCGAAGTTATATATATTTTATCTTGCTTTCTCTTGTTATTGTTCTGGAGGTAGGAATCAGCGTTGTTTTTCGGGATTTTAGGGGTGTGTGTTTTGGTGCATCTTACATCTTTATAAACGCGAAAGTTTCGTTAATTTGTGTTTTAGAAAACGGATATATTCCATGTTTTTTCAAAATATCTTACAGTACTGTCCCAACCATTTTAATATTGTAACAAAGAATTTATCAAAACTTTTAAGATAAGAGACGTCGTTAAATTTTGATGTATTAAATAAAAGCTAAGAAACCAGTTATCTTTTATCTTAGCAAATATTTTATTTTATATTAAATATAGTCTTGAATTTCAATATGCATGTTGGAGAAGCATTTTAATAATGACGTAAATTAAATTACAAAGAAACTTACAAAAAGTCTAACTATATCGTTGAAACGTTATGAACATGAGCCTGATTTCCTTAAAAATAAAATAAATAAATATGAAATAGCTGTCGATTTTGCGTATGGACGGACAATCACCAGAATAAAACCAACAAACATTTTGAATAAAGAATACAAATTTAATTTATATAAAGGGTTTTTCAACAACAAGTTTGTTTTCCGAAACAAAATAAAACAAAAAATTTTCATTAAGATGAATCAAATTTTAATTGTATTACGAAAAGAAAAGTTCGGCAATTATAAATGAAATATGATATCTAGCAACTGCCCACCACGACCACGCTGACGGATGTTGATTATTTCATCAACATTTTTAATCACATTCTGGCAAAGTCGCGGTCTTTTTTCGTTAATCATATCATTAATTTGGAGTTTTAAGGCCGAAATCGATTCGATTGGCTCCGCATAGACTGTGTCCTTAACATAGTCTTACACAAAATAATCCAGTGGTGTTAAAACACACGCCCTGGCTGGTCACTTAACTGCTGATTATTGGGAAATTTGGTTTGCAATAAATTGACCGTTTCATTAGCTGTGTGAAATGTATCACTGTCCTATTGAAACCACATGTCAGTAATATCCACGTCGTCTATAACAGGCCAAACTTGAGTTGTTACCATCTCGCGATAGCGTGATCCATTAAACTTCCGCATTTCCAACCTCGCCTTCGAAAAAAACGGCCCAATCCCACCTCCAAACCACCTAGCGCACCATACAGTGCCATGTTAAGCATGTAGAGGCTTCTAAATAATCGTTCTAGGATTTGCAGAAGCCCAAATGTGGCAATTTTGCATGTTGACATACCCTGACAAGTAAAAATGGGTTTCATCTGAATGTTCTTGAATGGATCGAGCGAATCTACGGCAATGTGAATGATCGATCGTTTCTGCACCAGTTACACCTTGCAAGGCTTTAACCTTAAATCGTTACGCAAAATTCGCCATTGGGCGGTTTTGGATAACCCCAAATGTTGAGAACTTCAGGGAATTGACAAATTTGGGTCTGATTTAACACTGTGGCTCAAGGCTGCGATGTTTTCAGTTGAACAACCCGATCGATCCCGCGTTAGTCTTCGCACATTTTGTATCGAGTCTGTCGAGTCAAATTTAACGCCCAAATTCTTAAAAGCGTTCTCAGAAGGACGATTATGTCGTCCGAAAATATCATGAATTTTACGAAATATAACTTTAAGAGAACCATCATTTTCATAGTGAATTTTAACTATTTGATCTATTTTTCGTGCGAAATTCAATTCATATAACAATTGTAATGCACTTACTACGAATACGAAACTAAATATCAAAACCATTATGTTCTTGGTGTTGCTACAAGTGAAAAAAAAGAACTTCTTGCTGAAAAAGCCAATAGTTGCCTTTATAGTTACTAGCAATGCACACCTTGCGTAAATTTATATAAAAAGTCTATTACGATTAAAACAAGAAGGCCGAATATATAAATCTCAATTTATTATTGGGATATTCATTTAATTTTTAAATATACTTTCTAGTTATATGTACTCATATTTCAAATGCCTGCCAATAATGGTCTAAAAGACAAAGTCATACTTGTCAAATTCTTCTACAGTTAGAAATATAGCTGAATACGTGAATGTTCCATCACTTTAGGAACACCAATCATTTTTTAGTTTTGGTTATACCAAACTTAAAAATTATAAATTTAAAGTGTCGTCTTAAAAGCAAGAAATTCCCACCACTTTAGGGATACTATTTAATTTAGATGTTTTATTTTTTGCATTTTAAAAGAGATCATTTAAACCTTCTTTGAAAATTTCAAGAGTCTATCAATTACGGTTTCAGAAATAAAAAGCCTACAACGAAATAAGTAATGTTCACCTCTTATTTACGGAACCTTGAAAGCAAGAACAAAAATGTGTTTTATTTGATTTGATTTTGTAACTTCTCACCTGGCTTTTTTAATGGTAATTTTTAAGTTTATAACTATATAACTTGGTTAGTTTTATAAAAGTTATATATCGTTTTTTTATTTATTACTTCATCTCTAAAACAGCCTTGGATTATTAATAAAATTTTGTATTAAAAAATTTAAGTAAATCAGCAGACCTATATAAAGTTTTCAGTTGTACACATCAATAAGTATTAAAATTGGCCGACCTATGTATACCTTTTGTCTTTTTGTTGAGAAATATTATAAAAAAGTTTTAAGTCTAAAACTAATTAAACTCGGTTGTAATGCTGTTGATTGCCAAGCAACACCATCCGCCAGTATACTTTAAAATTGAAATGCTCTTACCAACAAACAAATAACACCGTATTCTAATACACTGACAAGCTTATGAAATGTTTTTGATCTACACGACACTTTTACCGTTATAACAAAAAAGGAAATTGTTTGCGAAAGAAAATAAAAGCCACAATCTAACTTAGAGCAAAAATTTCACCTTGAATACTACACAAACAATATAATACAATTGCACATCCTTCTCACACAGTCATTCTGTTCTAGTTTACTTTTACGTGAATAATGCCTGGAAACAAACACGCAGGATTTCTTAACAAATTAATGTTGAAAGAATGAAAATTAAAAAAAGTCAAAAGTGAACAAAGTTCGTTAAAAGTATGTAAAGAAGTGAACAGCAACGACTTTTGCACGCATATTTTAGTTAAGTAATTGTATATTTTATACATACACTGAGCACTCAACTTACGATCCGTAATTCACTTTTACTTTTCGCCTTTCTTTTTATCAATCTGTGGATTTTTTTAAGGTAATAGATTAATAAGATGTGCTGCATTTATCCAAATAAATTTATATATCAATTGGATTTACAAAAGTAGGCTTGCCTTAACAGTTAAAAATATTTATGAGGACTATGTAAAAATCAGAGACACATACAGTCTTCTATTTTGATATAAAAAAAAATTTTAAGTGATTTAACCTTTTATTCAGCTATTAAACCATGATTTTCCTTAAAGGTATTTTTGTATAAAAATGAGCTAGACCTTGTTTATTCTAAAGTTTTATTAGCATGTTATTGTGCATTAATAAATGTCTTTTGGGTGCTCTGCTACATATATATTTTAAATTATGATCACTTTTACCTTTACGACATATAAGCAACATGCTTGGCAAACAAGGATTTTTTGGAAAGTTTCTGTAAAAATTCTACACCGATTTTCTTAGAATATATGATTAAGAAAGCGAAACGAATAGTGTCTGAAGTTATTTAGATGTATAGTTTCTTATGGGATTTAATATATATATGTTGTTAGAACTATACTTACTTTGGCAATGCCAAACAAAATTTTTACTTAGCTTGTTCCAATTTGAATCTCATGATACAAAGAAATAAAGCAGCTTTTACAACTAAGTAACCTCTGACTTGAAGAAGAATTAAAGAAAGTAAACCTTTAAACTAGTTACAGTTATCTATGAAAATGCAAACTGAGCTTAACCGTACTGGGGCTGACGTTAGATATTACATGCCTCTCTCAACAGAAACATTCGTCCTTTTGTACTAAATGCTGTGTGCAGATGTGTCTTTACTCTTATCTACGGCTGATATGTGGGAACCTAATAACCGGTCAATGAAATCTTGCAACAAAGTGAAAATTGTACTTGTAGTTATACGACTGCATCAAAAATTCCCAGAAAAACTGACAACAACTCTAAAGGTAAATTTTTGAAAAAGAAAAACCTTGTATGGAATAAGTGAAGCCATAGTAGGTTTCCTACATCCATCCTGCTGGCCTGAACTCTAGTTCGTATTGAATTATTTGAAGGAAACAGATACTTACTCATTTGTCACTCAAGACGCTTTCAGACTGCCGACAGACACAAGAAGAAACATTTATGCTTGAGGACTTAAAAACGTCATAAGGAATAGGTAAAAATAAAATAATTAAGCGGGATTATTATGCTGATAGCAGATCACGCCTACTTCATATGTTAATTGATTTAACAAAAAAGGAAAATAATGGATATAAATAATCAATAAGGGCTGGAACCAGACTGAATATACCGCAGAGAGACATACATACAATTCATAAAAGCTTGTCGGTTTTTAAATTTAAAAATAATTTCCATTCACCAAAAAAAAAAAAATATTCACTGTAAAAACACATTATTAGGGAAGTCCGTATTGATAAAATTTCAAATTAGCGAAAATTTTGTGTGATAATATTTGAATGACATTTTATTTTATCTATTAGAAAATTTTAAAAATTTTCAAAAATAAATATATTTTTATTTTTTTTTCGCTTGTTTTCCAAATGTTTCAAAAACAAGCAAAATCTAGTTCACCTAACAACTCTAAATACTTCTATTCTACTATTAGCAAGCCAAACTCAGTGTTAAAAAAAGTATATACTAAATTGTTTGGATTTGTTCCGCTAGTAAACTAAACACTGTTGTCATTTCTTTTAATTTATATTATAATATATTTTTTAGTAATTAATTTTAAGCACTAGGTCTTATTTAATAAAAAATTTTTTAAAAAACTTTATTTTTTATTATATTTTCGATATTTCGCCACACCGTTGGTTGGCATCATCAGGAAAAACAAAAATAATAATGAACCTGATGATGCTGACCAACGGTGTGGCGAAATATCGAAAATATAATAAAAAATAAAGTTTTTTTAAAAATTTTTTATTAAATAAGACCTAGTGCTTAAAATTAATTACTAAAAAATATTAAAAAAGGTCAAAAAATTATAACTATTATATATATTATAATATATATTTTAATATATATTCCTTAATTTATATTCGTTTCCAGAGTTTAAGATGTACAATTTTGTAACGTAACCAAAACTATAATAAAAAATGTGCGTGTAAATTTGTTCACCCTTTTTGGTGTTGGTACTCCTTGTTTTATTATTGTTTCTTTATACACTTTTAAGTATATGCAAGTTGTTAATTAAAAATTTAGCCGCATAACCTCAAAAACATGACAAAATCTAAAGAAACAACAAACTATAACAGAAACAACAACAATAAACATAACAACGGTAGTTATTTAAAAAAAAATAAAAGAAAAAAAGAACATACCGCCATTTCAGCCATCAGCCAAATCGCGTATGTATAAATGCTTTAAGGAAGGTTTACACATTACTGCCACCCATAATGCCTTTGAATATTTTTTTCCGCCCTAAATATTGATGTTTCTAGTTAAAACATAAAAAAGATGAACACTTGTAAAAAATAAATTGCTATAATTTTTAATTAAAATACCTGCAACATAAAGTCAGATATTTTGTTTAGCTATAAAGGGTGCTCCAAAATAAACGTTGTATATATTCACATAGCACAGTGAGTGATTTTGAAAAAGATGGAAATTTATCACTTGATAAAAGATTTAAGAAATATTTCATAACTCTACAGAAGCTTATACACATTTCACAAAGAACTATTCAGCTATAAAATGTATTTTCTTCAGTACGCGGTGTAGTCAACCCAATTATAAACGGAAACAATGGCCTATTCATTTAAATTTAATTCATTTTCATGGAATATCTCTAGCACAGTTTAAGAAAACTAAACCTACTTTGCGACATGAAAATTTACTTGTTACACTAAATTTTGTTTTTGTGCTAAAAACTTCCGCAGATTCTGATTCCTTAATATGAAACCGTACTCTTTTTCCAATATACATAGCTTTGGTTTAAATTGGACCCTACTCATGATTTTTCCCGAAATTGCTAAAGATTTAGCGTAGCATCCATATCACGTAGGCTTAACTTGGGCTGGGTTTTCGTAAAAAATAATTTTTTCAGACGAAGCTCATTTTCACTTTTCAGGGTATGTCAGCAAGCAAAATTGCTGCATTTGAGCTTCTGAAAATCCTGGAGCGATTATTGAGAAGTCCTTGCATGCTCAACATGTCACTGTATAGTAGATCAAGCTGGAAATCCGGTAACGGTCCATGGATAACGCTATCGCGAGATGGTAACAACTCAATTTTGACCTATTATTATTGACGACGTGGATATCATTGACGTGGTTTCAACAGGACGATGCCACATGTCACAGAGCCAATAAAACGACTAATTTATTTCAAACCAAACTTTCCAATCGCATAATTTTACAACAATCGGCAGTTATGTGGCCAGCCAGATCATGTGATTTAACACCACTGGACTATTTCTTGTGAAGTCAAGAATACAATAAAAATTTTAATCCTCTTAATCAAATTTTTTTGTTTTAGAAAACAAATTTCTTGTTGAAAAACTTTACAAAATGAAACTAAGCATACTTAGCATCACCAGGTTTTTGCAAAAGAAAATTTAATTTTGGACCAACTGGATGTGATTTTTAACATAACCTTTTAACCACAACACAACAAATTTAAAAAAAAAAACACTAAAGTTAAGCACAATATTAAAGAATTGTTATTGTTAAAAAGTAAAAGTGGAAAATTTTTAAAGCTTCTGAATTTTTATGTGCCTTAAATATTCTTTATTTTTTGTTATAACTGCCTATTAAGCACCACTACTACCGAAAAGGTAAATAAAGGAATAGTTGTAGAAAGGTCTTGTTGGCATTTTAGGCTATTACGCACGCAAAAAAAATGGAAAAATAAAAAACAAACACAAAAGAAAAGAGCAAACTAAACACTTAACGACAAGGTTGTCAATAATGTCAACTAGTTTTATATTCTTTGTTGTTGCTACCATTTCTAATAGCCTTTATAAACCCACAAAGATATTTGACATAAATAAGGACATTTTTTTACATTCTCTTTCAAAAGTTTTTGTTCTCGGTTATTTGCTTAAGAACTTTATTTGCAAGAAAAGAGAAATGAATAGAGCATAAATAAGAAAGAAAAAAGACATTTAATTACTTTCCTTAGTTGTGTTTCAAGGTAAAATGATAGATGGTATATAAGAACATTAATGTGTATAATTAAGCTGTATGTATGTCTCTTTGTCCTTGTGAGCTAAATAGAATATTTATCCATATTTTTATTTATATATGAATCCAATTAATTTGGTTTATAATAAAGTAATAAAATCTCAAATGGCCAATAAACGTAATACAAATTCAATTTACTTCCATTTAACTTACATGTGATAATTCCAATAATTATTAATATATACCTAAATATCTAATTATTACGTTTGTAAAAAAGTCCACATTTTCCAGCGTCGGATATTCTATAAAATTTATTGTTTAGTATTAAATATTTATTTGGTCAACTCATCATCCCTTAGATTATCGAAGAAAACTTAAAACTGTATACTCTAGCGAGAACATAAAAGTATAACCAGTGAATACTATTTAGGTTTGCCTGGCCACAAATCAATTCTACTTACTAACGGAAACTTAGAAACGAAGTAATGAAGGGACTTTAATACCCTCATAAATGAAGTATGCACCATAATAATTTCTTTTAGAATTGTATAATTACTGCTACAATATGTTTGTTTTAAAATGACAATTAAAAAAGTGCTTAAATTCACTAGTATAAAAGAATGCCCAGTATAAAAATTAATTCCATATTTTTTGGTGCAAGGCTAACTGTTTGAACGTTTCTTTATAACATGTAAGTAAAATTAGGAACTATCTGCTTTTAATCCTGTATTTTGGAGGAGGAGAACTTTTAAAATAAAAATTTTAAATTTTCTATATAATAATTATAGTTATTTGACCTTTTTTAATATTTTTTAGTAGTTAATTATTAAGCACTACGTCATTATTTAATGGCCAACCAATGGTTTGGCGAAATCTTGAAAAAAAATAAAGTTTTAAAATTTTTTATTAAATAATGAGCTAGTGCTTAATAATTAAATACTAAAAAATTTTAAATTTTCTACAATTAAAAATATATCAAAAAAAAAAGTGTAGGTGTTTATCAAAAGCTTCAGTATATAGCCAAAGCAATAATAAATAATAAAGGTGTGCTTTTTAAGCACACCTTAGATCAGATCCTTACATCAATAGACGACAGTATAATTTATAAACAGTTTCGATCATATAAGCACCACTTTAGTTCTTAACAAAACGCTGTTGGAAATCCAGTTTAAGGCCATTTTTTCGAGCATGTCTGACCATATATTACATATAACACCCTTCATGTTGATCCATAATAACTAGCATGACAGCATAAATCTTCATAATTAGGTATCTAGTCGTATGCCCCGGTATGTCAGTTAACATGAATATGTGTCAATGATCTTCCTAAGATCAATGGGTGGCAGTATAACTTATAAAAGGTTTCAATCATTGCGTTGGTTCTTAACAAAACGCATTTCTGGCCATATACTCTAGATAATACGCTTCATATTGCTTTTTAATAGCTGGTTAGGCAACATAAATCTTCATAAAGAGGTCTCTAGTCGTATGTCAATTGAACATGCCTGTGTCTCAATGATCTTGCTTAGATTAATCATTGGCAGTATCATTTAGTTTCGTTCATATATCCACCGCGTTGGTTCTTGACACAACCCTGTTGGAAGACCAGTTTAAGGCCACTTTATTGAGCATTTCTGGCCATAAGCCAGACGCTTCATCTTGCTCTCTAATGCCATGAATCTTTATAAATCTCTAGTCGTACATCCTGGGTACGGCAATTGGCATGACTTTGTCTCACTGATCTTCCTAAAATCAATGGTTGGCAGTATCAGTTAGATATTGTTTTGATCATATAACTACCGCATTGGTTCCTAAAAAAACGTTGTTTAAAGACTAGTTTCTGGCCACATTTTCGAACATTACTGGCCATATATCATAGATAACACGCTTCATGTTGCTCTCTAATAGCTGGTATGACAGCATAAATCTGCATAAAGAGGTCGCTAAAACCGCAAAGAGTCAACCAATCACCAAACTATAAGTCGATGACTATAATTGCTGTTTTAATAACATTTTTAAACAACTTGGTTTAATTTTAGCAGATATAAGGTTCAATATGTTTACCAGAATGTAAATTTCATTATACGGTACATTTTCAAGATGTTATTAAGTCTGTAGCAGCGTAAATTGATAAAAGATTATCAAAGTAAATCTGAAAACTTTGGTAGCCATGTTTAAGTGTTAATTTCTTCACTGATTATAAACGTCAAAAAGTTTGAGCATTATGACAGTTTGTTTGACAGTTTACTTAGTCGTAAGTAGGATCGCGCTTAAAAGTTATTACATTTACATTATAGTATTACCAATGAGTTAAAATAAAAAACTTCATAATCCCAACTTCGTAATCAATGCAATATAAACTCCGACAACTGATCTGAATAAAAAGCTTTAACGTTACTTTGACAATAAGTATATTAAAATTTATGTTCTCATTAAATAAAACAATAAGAAACTACAGTTTTATAAAAAATTCAAACGTATCAAATATCAAGGCCTAATTTTCCGTTGCTGTCGTCAACATAGGAATCTAACGATGACATCGACAAGTGTTAACAGGTTTTATAAATTTATGTTTATTATATTTACACTCTTATAATTTATAAAAATACCAACAAACGTTTCTCCATGATCATCCATGTTGCAATTGAAATTTTTATTGAGTCTTGTTTTGGAAACTAAATTCACAGTACGAGCGTTATTAGACTCTTCCTTTGGGAAATATGAAACCATATTTAACATTTTGTATGTAGTTTACTAGTGTTATCGAAAAATCAATCTATTTCAGTAGTCGATATAAACAGATTTCCATTTAGCTCCGAGTAACGGTTGGCATTCTAAAATATACAATCACTTCAACAATAGAACAATTAAAAATTTCTTAATATTTCAACTGCTGTAGAATTATAAGAACAAATCATGCTAATGAAAAAATGTGTCAGAGTTTACAGGACAAACCAAACAAATCTATATGTAAATATTTTTTCAAACATCCCTATTCCCACATGAGTATTTGATTCATAAATTGAAAAATTGTGTTCTTGAAATTGGTATGGTTGTTTTTGTTATTTAATAAACCAATAATCCTTATTTTCTTTTTTGTCAAGTTTAAGCATTATGTTACACAATTTCATGAATAACGTTTACGGATACAAATGTTTTGTTGATTTTTGGTTAGTTATTTCAAGTGGTTGTGTAAATACTTGTTCTTGTTGATTGGGTTTTCCGCAAAGGATGTTTTTTTTTGTTGTCTTTTGTTTCTTTTTTTGTTTTGTAATGCTACTCTGCTGTATTCATTTATCCTTTTTTTGTTATTTATGCAGGTTTCTACGAATCTTGAAATCTTGTTGTTTGTTTGCTGTCGTTAGCTGATTTCTCAATACAATTATTATTCATTTGTTAAATAACATTCTAGATTTAAATGTACAAAAAATACCTTTTTGCTTTGGGTGGTAAAAGGACTCTAAAAAGCAGTAAAAAATTACAACACATTATTATCGAAGTCAAAGAAGAATCCTTTGAGACTAAAGTTATGCTAAATATATACAAAGAAATAATGATGATAAAAACTGATACACAGCAGACAAACATTTAACTTTAATAACAGGTATTTAAAATTTAAAACACAAAAAGAAATGAATATAATTCTGGCAAGAGAGAAAATAGTTATAAAATCTAAACCAAAAATTTAAATGAGGCCAATCTGTAAGCATAAATTTTAAGAAAAGGATTAGAGTAGACATGGCTACACAAGCTTCTACGTTTCAAACGAAAAGCCCATAAATATAAAAAGTACTTTCTTATTTAACTTTAAATTTATTCGTAAGCAGCCTATATAATTTTAAAGCATCTGCCTACAGCGGCTCAAAATATAAGCCCACATACATACATACACACCTGAAAATCGCCGTTCCCTAATTTTTTACTTCATTTTATATTGTTTTTGTATAAAGTAAAAAGTTTTGTATTTTGGCTGAAGTTGAAAACAAATTAAAAATCGTCTGTATAGAAACAAGGGGCAATGCTTAATGTTTATAAAGTGGATATAACAAACATGCAGGGTAATTTTAAAACTTTTATCATTGCCCTCGGTAAAAGCCCTCGTTACTGGCTAATTTCTCGGTGTGATCGGTGAGTGCTTTCGGTGCGACAACATAATATTCAAGCTGCGTTTCTAGATATAAGTGAGCTAGTATTATTTCTGTTAGTATAAATAGTTTTCGGTTATGTCGTTCTTTTATTAGGGGCATAACTACTCTACTCTACTTATTCTGACGCCTGGCCTTTTAATGCGGGGCTAATTTAACGTTTTGTTCTACGAACGACATTTGCTGGCGGAATAAATGCAAACAACTTAAAAATTTTAAAACGTTTAACTATTACGACTTTAAAGAAAAAAAGTTTTCATTTGATAAATGTCTCCTAAGCTTTTTCTTATTGAATTTTATTTGGAGCCATCCCTATAAGCGGTTAATGAGAATTAAACCTGTCGCGAATTACGCTTCAAAAGCCACGAAAAACCGTGGTTTTTATGCAACTCTTTTAATTTAAATATAATCTTTCCAAAAAAATAAAATTCAAATTCTGTTGGCCAAAGACGTAGAGCTGGCCAACACATGAATTATAGTAAAGTAAAGTGAGCTAAATATCCTGTCTTCTGAATCAAATTTAATCAAGATCACTGAAAATACTCCTGGTTAGCATTTTGCATGTATTTTGAGTTTTTTATGTGTTAGAATGTTTCACGATTTCCGCTCTAACAAATGGCAGTAAAAGTTTAAATTTTTAACACACGAATGGGCTGTAAAATTATATTTCTCGATTCTTTATATATTTCTCAATTTTTTTATGACTAGCATCTCGCGATAGTCCCCCGCGGGGGTACATTGATTTGTTTTACATGTGTCAACGGGGGAAAACGGGAACCCAGTCCCCTGAAAGCTGTCAGGAAGTCAACTGGAAGCTCCACGTTATATCCACGGGAATCAGTAAGCCGCAGAGTTCAGCTAATTAGTTCTTTAGCTTTTTAGCTGTTCTCTGTCTGATTATTGATGTATTATCCTCTTCTGGAGTATCGTGGTTGTTGTGGTTTCGCGGGTCTCACGAATTTGATTAAGGGGGCCAGGATCATCCCATCTTTACTGAGGACATTGGGTGAATGATCCGGACCCAGTGAGCATGCTTCTTATGTGTTCTGAAACTGGAGTTCAATAGTCTCCAGCTCTTCAGCAAGGAGTGGTGGTTGGTGGCCCTGCTTCGGAACTTCCGAAAATGCAACTAGGAAGAACCTGTTGCTAAAGATTAGTCTTCGGCTTCCTAGGGCGCGGCGCACGCATCATATTGCCCAAGTGGTATGGCATATACATGCTTGGTACTGACGTAAATCATATCACGCATCTCACGATAGTATGATCAATTGACCGTTATCGCATTTCCAGCCTCATCTTCGGCTCAATCAAGCCACCAGACCCATAGTGCACCATACTGTGGTACGTTGAGTATGCAGAGGCTTCTAAATAATCGCTGTAGAATTTTCAGAAGCCAAAATATGGTAATTTTACTTGTTAATATACCCTGATAACTGAAAATGTGCTTCGTTTCAAAAAATTAATTTTTCCAGAAAAACCCACTTCTCGTTCCTGAATGAACTTAGCGAATATACAGCGATGTGTATTGTCGGTCGGCTTCAATTCCTGCACCAGTTGAACCTAGTAAAGCTTCTTTACGCAAAATTCGCCGCGTAGTGGCTTTGGATAACCCCATTATTGAGAACGTCGAGGAATTAACAAATTTGTATCTGTTTCATCACTGAAGCTCACGGCTGCGATGTTTTCAGTTGAATGACCCGGTTGAATACGCATTTTGTATCGAGCCTGTCGACTCAAGTTTAGCAAACAAGTGCGGTCTCAGAAGGACGATTATGTTATCTGAAAATATCACGAACTTCACGATATTTGACTTTAACAGAACCACCATTTCGATAGTGGATTTTAATTATTTTAATTCAATTTTCGTGCGAAACCGAATAAATTGTAATAATTTTCAATGCATCTACTACAAATACGTCAAAAATACTAAATGTTTGTGTTGCTACATTTGAAAAACAAACTTCTTGTTGAAAAAACCGATGTAAAGAGAATATACTTAAGTTGTAGGATCTTCGCAAACCTCGCCTTCTGATAAAGTTTTTCTCTTTTTATACGTAAAATGAAAAATATGTATTTTATGCCCGATGTATTCAACCTAGAAGCCTTCCATTACTCCAGGCGGCCAACCGTCCGCTACTTCACTTACAAATAACCCTGCATAAACTCTTTGAAATATCATTAGAATATCTTAAGTAGTTCATTACCTACCGAATAATTTCCAAAATAAAACGTTTTCAAACCACTGTGTGTCGTATAAAAACATAGTTGATACACTTGTACAAATCACGTTCTTTTTATTAAATAACTATATTTCTTAGTTTTTATTTTATATTAAAATTCCTTTTTTTTAAATATCTTTTAAAGAAAAATAATAATAAAAATTAAATTAATCTACATCTTTTTAACACGTTTCTTTTTATTTTCTTTGCAGACAATTCGCACTACTAAATCAACTTAACAATTTCCTTGGAACGTGCTTTTTAAAACACAACATGTCTGCAAAAATATGTAATATTTTTCGGTTATGAAATTTTCGTTTTGTTTTCAAAATGTTTATAAAATTATAAACGTGTTTTGTTTTTCATCGCCCAGCATACTCGTATAAGGAAATTTTTTTTATATTTTCTTTCTTTAAATTTTCTTTGTATATTTTGCCAATAATAAAGGAATATATATGTTTCAAACATATTTTACAAAATATATAAATTAAAAATAATATAAACAAATAAAATTATAATAATGCATTACCACACCTGGTATTATGTGATAATTGGACTGTTTTATGGGTTACAAGCTGAACAGCATCCAGCGACAGCAGATGAAGGTAAGTTACACTCAATTTAATTTATTTAAATCCCCCTCTAATAATTTTTATTTCTGAGAACTTATGAAGGATATAAATATCAAGTTGTTATTTTTCTTTAGTTTTGTAAAATAATTTTCCTTCGTCATTTACATCAGCACTTGTAATCCCTTTGTAAATTATTTTGACAGGTTTAGTTTTATTTCGTTTTTTTTTTTATACTTAAATCTATACAAAGTAAATCCCTGCCTAATGATTTTCAATTAAATGTATTTAAAGTCATAAAAACAGTTCCAGCACTTGAGTAAGTGACACAAAACGAACAAAAAACAACCATGAACAACTTGTGCTGTTGGGGGGTATAAACGTGAAAAATGACAAACGATTATTATATTCCTATTCAGGCTTAACACTAAACATACCACAACGGGTAAAATGTGACATTTTTTGTTGTATAAGTCATATTGCCCATCGTATTGTAGTTGATAAGATGCAAATTTCTGCAAATACTGTTTCGTAAAGTAGATCAATTAAAATAATATTTATAAAACAACAAAACCGCGCTTAGCATAAGAAAAGATAGAAAAATTTTTATATCTTAGTAATTAGCTTATATTTTATTTTGACAGATTTAGTTATTCTTTACCCCGAAGGAAATAAGACAGTACAGGTTTTTAGAAGGTATAAATAATAGTGGCGAAATTTTCGGAAATTGGTGAAGATAAATTTTCTGATGAAGAAGAAGTTACATTGGTTGCAAACTAAAATGAGCTTTAATCTACAGAGGAAAATATTGTGAATATATGTTGAGAAGGAAAAATAATAATATTACTCTCAAGTTCTGAAGAAAGTGAAGTAGAAATAAATGATCAACTTAGTGCAAACGATGGATCTATTTAGGATGAAATACAAGTAGGGGTCACACCTAGACTACCACTTCATAACATTTTTAGGCAAAAAGTAGGTCCGACAGGATATGCAAATATCTCGAGATAAAATTTTTTTTACTCAAGCTAGCACGTAGAACTTGTCGCCGATTTTGAAGAACAACCAAAAAAAAAAAACAAAAAAACCAGCAAATACCAAAGTATCATTACTTAAATCTACTACAGATGCTTATCAATGTAAGAGGTGTCAAATGAGATACTATAAAATAAAACTAACAAAATTTGCTCTAAGTGTACAAAATATATTTGCGGAAAATGTACAAAGGACACACATATATGTAAGAAATGCTATGAGCAATGAATTAAAAACTCCAAAGTTTTGCATTTGCAATCGAAATGGGCTATAAACTATTTTGTTTAATTTAAATAAATTTAATAGTTAAAATTATTTTAATAGTTACTTTATCTTTATTTTCCTCCTAATATCTATAATTCATACATTCTAGCAAGGAACATTAAGTATAAGTTATAGTAGTTATAGTAAATAGTGTTGGTATTATTAGTGTTAATGGCATTTCTACTTAGACTTTTAAATTGTGGGAACATATTAAGCAACTATTAAAATATTAACTAAGAGATTTTTATAAAATGTTATCAGATATTATTTCAAAAAAACAATATTACAGTTAAGTGATAATTCATTATGGATATGATGGAACAAAGGGCCAACTTGTCAAATGATTATGCAACCCATTAAGGAATTTTTGGGAACTACAGTGTATTTACATTAATTTACCACACATAAGTGTAATTCGTAGCAGAGAACATTACGAGTACATTGCAACCATAAGTACACCGTGTATTTAATCTATGCATTCGCGTATTTTAAACACCACAATAATGTGTAGCGGTGTTTAAAATATTTATTATTAAGTTGTTAAAAGCATAATGCGATCAATTCATTGATAATAAACTTTGTTGCGAATATTTTTTGCCGCATAGAAACAGAGAGCCTAAAAGCAAATTGTCTAAATATAGCAATGAGAATGAAAAGATATTTGGGTATTTCCCATATGAGTAGGCGAGTGTTCTTTGTACTTTACGTTGCTTGTAATCAGCGTTGCCATATTTTATACAACAGATCAAAAAATGTAAAATATAAAATTTTTAGCAAAATTTGTTGAAATCTATTACTTACAAGTAAAAAATTCGGCTGATTTTCTGAAATACTGAAAAATTTCTATAATCACTATTAAAACCTAAAATCCGTTGAGCATGCAAAGGCTTCTCAATAATCACTCGAGGATTTTCAGAAGCCCAAATGCGGCAATTTTGTTTGTTGGCATACCCCGACAAGTGAAAATGGTCTTTGTCTGAAAAAATAGAGTTTCCGAAAAACCAGCCGGGTGTTTCTTAATAATTGAGCGAGTTACGGCGATGTGAATGGTGGGTCGGCTTCATTTCCTGCACCAGTTAAATCTTGTAAGGCTTCAATCAAATCTTTAAACAAAATTCGCCATGTGGTGGTTTTGGATAAGCCCAGTTGTTGAGAACCTTGAGGAATTGACAAATTTGTATCTGCTTTAGCACTGTGGCTTACGACTGCGATGTTTTCAATTGAACGCCCCGGTCGAACATGCGTTGGAGTTCAAACATTTGTATCCAGCCTGTCGACTTAAATTTAACATCCAAATACTTAATAGCGGTTTCAGAAGGATGATTATGCTGTCCGAAAATATCGCGAATTTTACGAAATACTGGAATTTAGTTACTTTAATGCGATTTTCGTGCAAAATTAAATTAATTGTTACAAATGCCAATGCATCTACTATGAATACATCAAAAAACTAAATGTAAAAACTATCATGTTATTGGTGTTGCCATAATTTAAAAACAAACTTTTTGTTGAAAATCCCGATACAAAGAGTTGTATTTTATAAAAAGGAATCAAATTTTTAACGAAAAAACTTGGCAGCACTTTACTATAATCTCAAATATATTACACAAAATGGGAAAAAATTAATATTTTTGGCAGACTGTACTGCCTCAAACGTTATTTCAAAAGAGAAGTTAAAAATATTTTAATAGATTCTGTTTATTTATGGGTGGATGACAGTGGTGAAGATGACATCCAAGAAAAAGCTGAAAGAACAATTATTAGAAATAATACTAATTTCATAAGTCTAAGCGAAAGAAAGAAAGTAAGTAGAAAATATTGTTTTATATATGTATGTATATTTTACATATATACGTATATATATATATATATATATATATATATATATATATAATTACTTTTTAATACATAACATTTTTAGCCTTGCCACAGACTCAATAAAAAATATTTTAACTATTTGTACCATTGCATAAAAATCATATGAAAGATCGTCAAAGGTCAACAACTATCTAGCAATATTGAGATAAGTCGCAATAATTAAATTTTTGACGCAAGAAGGTTATCAGCATGTTTTTTTTTGTTTTTTTAAAGAGAATTAGCACTTCAGGTAATAATGCCTATTTAGTCAAGTACCGTGCTATATTCATGAGGAAAAGGCTAGAGAAGAGATGAAACAGGTGGTAAAAGTAGAAGGATAGTCGGAAATGACCTGCCGTATAAGACAGCACAGCGACCAGTGACTATGCCTTCATCGCTGAGCAGCCCCACCGACAGTCAATTTTTAGTTTTGTAGTGAAAAAACACCAAGGTCTTCATTGGGAATCGAACCTACAACCCCCGTACTGACAAGCTAGTACAGTACCTACAGGGACACCTAATTGGGCATGATAGACTTCTTGGAATATCTCAGCAATCCATTTCTAGTTGTATAAGATTAGCTTCCTGTTCTATTGAAAAAGGACTTTGCTCCAAAGATATTTCTGTTGAAATTTCGGAAAAACTAAAAAGACAAGCTGGATTTTAAGAGGACTTGCTGGCTTTTAGGACACAATTATTAAATAACCAAAAATCTTTAAGGTATAAGAAATATGTAAAACTTGCTTATAAAATTATTTAAGGACAGAAAATTCATATTTAAAAGTAAAAGAGTATTAAGTAATAATAAACTAAAATTTATAGAGTTCATTATTGAATGTGTGAATACGTATTAAATAGCAAGTAAATAAAAATCGAAGTTATTCGCTTAGGTAGCAGTAAGAAAATTAAAAGAGCAAAATTATAAAACAAGATAAATCATTCAAGAGCTAAACATCTACAAGAGTAAACACGTGAAAACAATAAAATTTTAATGTGGACTCTATCTACACTATCGGTTAGAAATGGTTTCACTAAATAAATAAAAATCAATGAAATACACAAGCAGTTAAATGATTGTTTGAGTTTTTAATTCAATACAATTCCAGATATTTTTTTAAGTGGTTAAAAATATTTCAGTGTACATATAATATCACTTCAATCCATAGAATTTATAGTATGTACTTGTTACAAAGTAATTGAAAATAATCGATTTTAAAGTTAATTTCAAACTCTTAATAATAAAGTCATGTTATTTAGTACTTTCGCTTTGTTATGTTTCTTATTTAAAAATTATTGCTTTGACATACAGCAAATGACATACAGGGCGAAGCAATAAAGAGGATCAAATAATAAATAAGAACCATGAACTACAAGCAACAACTGTCAATAATTCTTTACCAAGAATTTCATGCTGTAAATCCAGTGCCACCCCTCAGCAAATAAAATAAATAAACAAATATTATGTTCTTGGATGTCAAACATTTAAATTTAAAAAAACACCATATAGGAAAGAATTTTCAAGTATTGTTAATTTAAAAAATTAATAAACAAAAATTTTAAAATTAAAAGGCTTTTAAATCAAATTTAATGTCTTTGTTTGAAACAAAAGAAATTTTAATTAAATATTTGACTTATTTCTATCGTTCTCAAAGTTTTTTTAGAACAGGTTTTAGCTACAAATAATGTTAATAATAATCTTTGCTAATATATCGTGTAAATATATTCTTCACAATTGTCAACCGACTACTATTATGAATAGACCTTAAATCATGGCATCAGTAATACATCACTAATAGCTCCGTCATGTAATAAAAGCTGTTCTTCTTTGTATTAGAGCAAAAGTTTCAAAAAGAAATTTGCTTTTAATATAATAAACTACATCGCAAGTTATTTTTGAATGTTCAAAACTTCTTGAATAATTAATTGTCCTTTGAATAAGAATATATAAAACATTCCAATGACAAAGACCCTCCCCCTTAACTCAGTAACTAAACTGAAACAATTAATTAGAATTAATGTGATCATTAAAATTAACAATAAATTCATTTAGAAAACGTAAGAATAACCTTAACGTTTAACTCTTGACCTAATTTCTGATTATGGAGTCTATCGTCTATAAATAAATAAATAAATAAATAACAGGTGAAAATAGATTTTATCACACAAAAAGCGCTAGCTGCTCAGTTTCCTGACAGCAAACTGTGCAAGTATCATCTTTTGCTATTTTCGATACTTCAGTTGTGCTTCTTTTTGGGGCCTCTGCTGAGATGTTTTTGCAGACTAATCCTTCCAAATCTTTGTATTTGTGTTCATCTCTTTCGGGTTCCGGGTGTCGTTCCATAAACATATGAGCTGTATCAAAATTTAATATCTCCACCTCTTGCAAGACGTTTTTGAAAATCACCGAATTAATACTTCATGGATTGATATGCGCAGAAAAATCATTATTCTTCATAAGGGGGGCGATAGTTATCCTTAATTGTAATCATCCTTTTACAGGTAATGCAGAAGCCCGTTACTTGCCAATACTTGGTTATGGCGTCTGCCAGCCCATGGTGAATTCGTAAAGATTACTAGAATATAGCGAATAAGTCATATGCAATGGGAAATAAAGGGCAAAAAATCAAGTTATTTTCTTGTTTTATACACAGTAATGAGTTACACTGTTTCTCAAGCGCATAATCTGATATATTCGAAACATTACACGAATATTAAAGAGATAGTGTTGAGCCATTATAGGTATAGCCTTAGCTTACAGCTGTGTAAGGCACTTGAAGTTTATAATCATCATAATTCCATGTAGATTTATAGACAGTGAAAAGATTTATTTATAATTTTTATTAAAATTCCCCCAATGTGGTATAAGGTAATTTTTATTTACTGCTGATAAGGCAAACTTGGAAGGCAAATTATTTAAAAACTAATTTTAGAAAGAAGTGAAAATTTTTGAAAATTGAGAGTTAGAAAATCCTTTGAGAAGTAAAGGCAAAAGTCAGCGTTAATTTGTGTGAATTAAGGTTTGTTAAAATTATTTTAATTAAAACCAATTTTTTATTTTACTAGCAAATACTTAATGATTTTCTTTTATCTCAGATACCATCTCTTTAAATTTCCTACTGGCATATATTTGCATTTAATTGCAAACCAACATGACTTGCAAGAGGATGCTAAAATGTGACACTTGCAGTCATGTGTGCTGGATGACTGGGACATAATAACATTATGATTAACAACCAACCACTAAACCAACTCAAACACCCTTCAAGTAACGAAATGCTGCAAAAGACAAATCAAATACATTTTTATACAATAATTTTTCCAATAATTGACATTAAATATAGTTGGTTCTTTTCAAAATTTTCTTGTTTAAATTTAAGATCATAAAAATAATTAGAATAACAAACTAATAGTATGCCTCATAACAATTTTTACCCTTCTCTTAATAGGAATTATTTTCCGTTTTTTTTTGGTTTGTTAATGGTGCGAAAATATTTTCATAAAAGTCAAATTACATATAAAATAATCCTAAAAGAAGTTTATGGGTTTCATAGCAGGCCGTCGACATTTGTACGGTAAAGTGAAAATTGTAAACTGATTTTAACATGTGGGCTTCAGAAATGTGTACTTCATTAATTCTTAGAACGGATTAAAATTTAGAACAGTGAAGTAGAGGGCTTTGTACCATTATACTACGCGCTATTGCTTTTACGAAGGCAGTTCTAAAAGCACAATTTGTAAAATCGACAGATGTGGAAAGTGTAATATTTGAAAGTGGAGATTGAAAGTTTGTATATACCATGTTGTTACACGGTTAATTAGCTTTTTTTTAATTTCTTTTAATTCTGTAAAATAATTTTTGCTTATCTATTCTAATCGTTAATTTTAAAATTATTTCCAATATGAAGCTAATTATTTGATAAATGACTTTTTCTATCGAGAGAGAAAGAGAGAGAGAGAGAGAGAGGTGTTAAAAGGAGCTAATAAAAGTTTTTTTGTCATAGATATTGGATCTTCTGGTGTAGGTATCACTGTTCGCTTCGTCTCTCTCCTTAGAGAAGCATCATCTATAATATAAAATATGTTGTAGTTTATGCCTATTATCCTATCAACTTTTTCTAGCCTATACTGCGTAATAATCTTATAATAATCATTACGTTATACACGTTGGATCAAGAGGCCATCTGGTTTAAGTTAGGTTATATAAGGCACGTCAATTCTTTGTCGACAGGCAACTGGGGGAAGGCTTAGACACGCATGTTATAGAATACAGCTAGCTTATGGCTTATTTAGTTAACTTTTATGTTTCCCTGTCTCTTTATTTCCGCCTTCGCTTTTCAATATCACTGGCGTTCTAAGCTACTTTTTTCGATATTGTATTGAACTTAAAAGTATATTCTCTTGAACTTTAACTTTTTTAGAAATGGATATTTCCGCCTGTTGTATACTGAAGTTATTTGGCCGACTTAAAGACATTTTTATATCAACTGCCTCTTGATATGCCCTGTATATCTAACACCTTTCTTTCAACCATCAATGTAATCCGCGGAATGTTTGTTTGTGATAGTATAACGGCAAGGCCGCAGAATTTTTTAATCCATGCTCTAATAGCTATCTTTAATACCTGCTTCATAATTATCGTCAGCCGTTATGTCACGTCAGCCGTAGCCTCACGTCTATGTGAACATACCAATCACAAGGCAGTAAATAAGGTTTGCGAAGATCCTGCAACTTAAGTATATGTTCTTTACATCGGGTTTTCAACAAGAAGTTTGTTTTTAAATTATGGCAGCACGAACAACATAATAGTTTTGACATTAAGTTTTTTTAACGTATTTATAGTAGATGCATGGGCAATTATTACAATGAATTCAAATTCGCACCGTAATAGCATTAAAATAATTAAAATTTACTACGAAAATAATTGTTCTGTTAAAGTTACATTTCGCAAAATTTATATTTTCGGTCCTTCTGAGACGGCTATTAAGAATCTTGTCATTAAATTTGAATCGACAGGCTTGATACAAGATGTGCGAACATCCAAATTTGTCAATTCGTCGATGTTCTCAACAATTGGGGTTATCCAAATCACCACATGGCGAGCTTGGCGTAAGGATTTGACTTTAGAGGCTTTCAAGATTCAATTGGTGCAAGAATTGAAGCCGACAGACCTCTCAGGTCGTCGTAGATTCACTCAATTCATTCAGAAGAAATCGGCTTGATTTTTTGAAAAAAAAAAACATTTATTCAGACGAAGCCTATTTTTATTTGTCAGGGTAAATCAAAAAACAAAAGCGTTTATTAACAAACCTTTGCATACCCAACGTATCACTGTATTGTGCGTTATGTGGTTAGTGGGCGTGATTGGGGCTGGTTTTTCGAAAAAGAGGCTGGAAATGCGGAAATTTTGAGCTGTTATTGACGACGTGGATATCATTGACATGTAGTTAGAACAGGATGGTGCCACATATCACATAGCCAATAAACCGATAAATATATTGCAAACCTAATTTCCCGATCGCATAAATTCACAACAATCAGCAGTTAAGTGGCCAGAGAGACCGTGTGATTTAATACCACTGAATTATTTTTTTGTGGGAGTATGTTAAGAACAGAGTCTATATGGAGCTAATCGAATCTATTTCAGCCTTAAAATTCAAAATGGGAACGCCATTTAGCCAAAAAGTGATTAAAAACTTTAATGAAAGAATCGACATCTGCCAGCGCGGTTGTAGTGGATATTTGCCAGATATTTTTTTCATTCATAATTATCGAACTGTTCTCTTCGTAATACAATAAAAATTTAAAGGATCTTAATCTAAATTTTTTGTTTTATTTCAGAAAGTAAACTTCGTGTTAAAAAACCTTATATTTTAAGTAGAAATCTTTGTGATTTGTTTTAACAGAAATCTAGTAATTTTAGAACCACTCTCGTACTACAAGTCATTTAAAGTCCATTCATTTTGTTTCTGTTTGATGAAGTGAAGCTGAACGGTTCCATACTAACGCACTATTTTACACCAACACATTAAGTGCCATTGAAATAATTTCATTTTCAGTATTATTTCTCAATACACATGCTACACACACTACTAATACACAAACAACAAATTTCTGCTTCAATTGTTAAGGTTTTTCTCCATTATTGACTGTTAATTTTTTGTTTGCCGCTCTCTATTGAATGTACGAGTAAAAACATTTGTTACAATTTTCTGGCTATATTTGTTTTACTTTGTTCCGCTTAACAGCTGTGCAATATCTGAATTTCCGTAAAAATAAAAAGGGAGTTGGTTATTTTTTCTACTTTTTCATTTCTACCTCCTATCGGCCGTTATAGAATACGACTATTGTACAAATACTTTATTATTTCAATTTTTCAATTGTTATAATTTGAGGTTTTCGTTCAATAAAAAGATGAATGAGTTGTTGTTCATTGTTACGTTAAAGTGTTAATGGTTCTATTTACTTTTCATCAGTGAAGGTTGGCTGTTTTATTCTTCTATTTTTTTTTGTGGGTTACTACCGCAGAAAATTTATTGTTGTTAATAAAAATTGCGTAAAGTATATTTAACACGATGTTACATTTTACTTTATTTAAACTCGATTTCAATTACGAAATTTAATTAAAAATGTCTATTGTAAATATTTGAATATAATTACCATAGATTATACACATATTTGCTTAATGTTTGTATAACAATTGTTTAAGTAAATAAATTCTATGCTTAGAGGTCAGAGAAAAAACTGAGTATTTAATCGCTCCCAACTATGTAGTGGCAAGAAGAAAGAAAACTATTTTGAGCTAATTTGACTAAACAGTATGGAATTGAAGCTTTGCAGTTGCTCAAAAGGAGTATAATTACGAAAAAATATTGAAAAGTTAACGAATAAAAATATTCGCATTGTCGCCCTAAATTAAGTTATACAGCAGCGATTATTTAAAACAAATATCATGTCAGAAAAATAAATAAAGATCGGCGTTAAAAATTATAGAACCAAGCTTTTACTAGGAATACACCATTATGCCTTTTGGCCAATGCGATACCAACATCCTAGAAAAATATTGGCTATATCGATATAAATTGTAATTAGGGCTCTCTGCATTTCTGGAACTTGACAAAAATTTTAAACAGAAACACTAGCATTGTTCCTATTTTAAAGAACAATGGATCTCGTTACACAGCCAATCAGAAAAATCATTCTATTTCATGTCACCAAGGCTACTATTAATTCGTTAGGGAATGATACTCTTATTCCTTAAAATGATTACATAATAAATAATTTACAGATTTCTGATATATTTAAAACTTTAAAATATAAGAAAGCATCTGGTATAAACGGAGTTAATAAAAGATGTCTTAAGGCACTTTCTCAAATAGGCGTTGCATTTTTGACAATTGTTATTAACTCATGCCTAAAGTGTGGGAAAAAGTCATTAAAATTAAATTGACTGTGACTTATCTTACGGAAGCGAATAATATTATTCCGCGATATCAATTTGGGTTTCGCATAGAATATAGTACAGTGTATCCACTATTAAGAACGCGAATTTAGTTAAAACGAACTTTATATTTCAAAAAGCTACTGGTGTTATACTTTTAGATGTCAAAACCGCATCTGTCTGTTTTTCAAAATGATAAATTTAAATTTTCTAATTGCACTAACAAAAATAAATCAAAGTTTTTTCATCACTCGTACTTTTATATTGGTTCCTAATACTCTGAATGCTATTCCATTCTCCTGTCCTTTGTAATTTGTACACATTTGATTTTCCCAAAAATTGAATACTGCACCTTATCCATATTTCCAGATGACTAAACGATATTAAGTTCCGAAATCCTGGCTGTTGATATAATGGCAAACTTAGACAGAGAGTTATGGGTAATGGAAAATTACTTTAAATTACGAAAAATTTCAACGTTTTTACTTCACTAGGAACCAAAAGAATGTTATACACCACAGACAAATATTACTATTAAAAACAATTCTATACATTGGGAACAGAAAGTAAAGTGGCTGGAGATTATTTTCGACCTGAAAACGAAGTTCAAAGATCATGTAGTAAATAAAGTTAATATATTAACCCGTATCTTATATCCCCTTAGAAATCGCAAATCTGGAAGCATTGTTTCTATGAAACTCATTCTGAAGTCTATTTTTCATACTGTAATATTCTATGCATTCCCCCTAAAATAAATAATTTTAACTAATATTTATATATTATTAATACTCATGATATTGGGGATTTGGAATTAGTTCTAGTCTAGAACTTCTAGACAGGATAAATGGCTTATGGAAAATTTCAATATTAAATATTTGAATTCCGAGTTTTTCATATTAATGAACTACTACCACCTAAGGATTCTTCTAGTCAACAGTTAAGTAGTTTTAAATAGGTTTTCTGCCAAATTTTCTCCTATCATAAAAATTTTGATATGTGTATATGTATGTAGAATTCTCGTAAATATAAAATTATTTAGTTGAAAAGAAATCCCTTGACCACTTGTACTTTTATTTAAACGAAAATTTTAACTGTCCATTTCAATAATCCACTTTGAAAAAAATTTCTATAAAAATTTAAAAATGTTTATTTTTTGTAGACTCAACTATAAATTGAAGTTTTGTTTATTCTTTTTTTCGAAGAAAACAACAAGGACTAGATGGATTTTTTTGTTAACGTGCAAACGTGACATGGTCTTCAACCATTTACTTATTAGTTAATGTGATAAATGATATTTTTTCACTAAAATGCACTACCATTATTGAAATTAATAGCAATGCTTAATACTTATTAGCATTATTTATCATTCACTGCCAATTAAATGTTTATCCAATTATTTACTTTAATGTGTGGTGCAATAAATAAAAATTAATAAAACATATCACCATTAGCTTGCCTTATTGTTGTAAATATAAAATAAACAACATACAAGTAAGTGTTAGAGAAGATTATTTCTTAAAATGTATATTAGTAAGATTTTTGCTTGAGAAAAAAAGTTTTATTAAATTTGCGAGCGATGGTGATTTCTCAAGTCTATATGGACAAGAATTGAAGTCCAAAATAGTATATCAGATGGGATAGAACTTATTTAAAAGCTAAATATGGTAAATGGAACTGATTTCCTAGATATGTTAGAAGATCTTGGCCTTCCTACTAGTTTTAGTAAAATTATAGTTTAAAATAAATACGGGCTAATTTTCATCAGACTCTGGGAGCTTTATTATTTTCCTTGCTAATTAATGATCTACTCAAAGCCATTAAATACTCAAACGTTCGGTTATATGAAGTCAACGTTAATATATTTCGAACATATAATCGTCATTTATTAACCTTATGAAGTTGAACCTTTAAAAGTGCAAATACATGTGTTTCTTCCGAAGATGTCATACAAACATGCATAATATTTTAAATGACTACGTACTTTAGAAACTGAATGTAGTTTCAGATCTCGGTATTTGACTGGATGCTAAGTTAAATTTTTATAGCATATTTTGTTAGACACTAACAAAGCACGTGCAGTTCTTGTATTTGTAAGACGCTGGGCGAAGGAGTTTAGTCACTCGTATGTCACAAAAAAAAAACTTTACATTTCTCTTGTCAGACCTGTTCTGGAACACCTCACAATAATTTGGGATTCGCTTTAGTAATCCACAGTAATAGCATGGAATCGGTGCTATTCTGTCTTCGATGATTACAAGGGAATCTCATAATTCTATCATCTTACACTACCAAATTTGCGCTTATAACGCAGGCAACTTTAAAAAGCTAAAGAATAATGTTAAATGTCATCTTTTGTTTTCAATTTAATAAAAGAAAATGTCTGCTCAGATTTTTCAGATTAGCACTATTTCTTTTAATATTCCATTCCGTCCTATGCGCTATTTTAATCCATTGATAGTTAAACTATGCAGAGCAAATTATGCTAACTTTCAGCAGTCTAAATAAATTTTATAAGGACATTGGTTTTTCCTTAAATGTTAATGCTGTTAAATGTTACCTAATTTTATAATTAAATAACTAAATTTAAGTTTTATTAACTCTTATTTTTTACTATTATGTCGGAAAGGATCTTGAATCCATAGATTTAAAAATCAAAATTAATTAAGGCTAAAAACCGACATATTTAAAGTGGATATATGTCATGGATGTCAAGAAAATTATCCTAAAATGTAGTCAGTACATTAAGTAGGAGTCACGAATTTTATAATAATTTCAGAAAGTAGAGCAACATTAGTTGTTTTCTCAATCGCAGCTGAGAGGAAAAATTCTTTTTATAGTATTTGCAGCTTCAAATTGACAGATTGAAATTTAAATAAGTTTTAAAGTATTTTTAATATAAGTTAATTTTAATCTTTTTTTCTTATTTAGTTCCAATAAAACACATTTAGTCTGATTAAATTTTCATATTAAATTCTGTATTAATAAATTTAAATTAATTTGAACATATATTGGTTATTTCTTATTTCGCTTTTCTTTCTTATGAAGATTGCTTTCTCAACGGTAGTCAAAGAATAACTAACTTAAAGCTAATGAAATACTTATTAATAGCTGGAGAGATTGTTTAGTGGGAACAAATGATCACATGTAAATATAATATTTGACACACTGCCTTAAATTATATAAAGACCTTTTCAACAAGAAATTTGCTTACTTAAACAAAATAAAACAAAAATTTTATATTAAGATGATTTCAAATTTTTATTGTCTTACGTAGAAAAAAGTTGGGCAATTATGAATCAAAAATGATACCTGGCAAATGCCCACCACGTAAGAGAAAAAAAGTTCAGCCCAATCCTGGCTCCATATAATATAGCGCATAATACAGTGATACATTGAGCATGCAAAGGCTTTTCAATAATCACTCTAGGATTTTTAGAAGACCAAATGCGGCAATTTTGCTTGTCGATACAGCCTGACAAGTGAAAATGGGGTTGTTCCTTGATAAAATGATCGAATCTACGGCGATGTGAATGGTCGTTCGACTTCTATTCCTGCACCAGTTGAATCTTTCCGGCTTCAAAGTCAAATCCTTATGCAAAATTTGCCATGTGGTGGTTTTGCATAACCGCGATTGTTAAGAACGTCGAGGAATTTACAATTTGGATTTACTTCAGCACTGTAACTCACGGCTGCGATGTTCTCAGTTGAACGACCTATTTGAACAAGGTAACGACCAAATTCTTAACAGCAGTCTCAGAAGGACGATTATGTTTTTCGAAAATAACATGAATTTTACGAATTTTAACTTTAACAGAACAACAATTTTCATAGTAGATTTTAATTATTTTAATGCGATTTTCGTGCGAAATTGAATTCATTGTAATAATTGCCAATGTATCTACTATGAATACGTTAGGAATATAATGTCAAAACTATTACGTTTTTGATGTTGCTACAATTGAAAAAAAAACTTCTTTTTGCTACATTTTTTAGTTTGCTTGTAAGATGGTACTGCGCTAGCTAACAAATTAACCTGAGTCGCTACATATATTATAGGATCTTAAGCGTCTTATGACTTTTTTATTGGTAACATTATAGTATAAAATGAATAAGACTCTTATTTATGTGTGGGAAATAAATGAAAAATTTATTCCTGTTACAACACATTTGACATTTATTTACCTCCATACTCAAGCTAACATTATCAGTAACATTTGCTTAAGTTATTATTGAATCATCTCTTAGTTCATCTTAATCTTTAAGCTTTCAATCGCTATTCCTAAACATATAGAAGTTAAGACATTGTAAATGCTTGCACGATAGCCCAACTTAAAATCACTATTTCTGTCAGTTTAAATTAATTTAATTAAAATTCATCAACACGGATAAAAATAGAGTCCCATGAAAATCCATAAAATAGTGGCTTTCAGTATTGTTGGGGTAAGTTCGAGGTTGTTGACTCAACCGCGGATTATCCTACTTTCGGAGCCGTTTCTCCACTGCTGACTTTTTAACTTATTGCAAAAAAATATTAATTTCGGCTCTTCTCTAAGTTGAAGTGACCTCCAAACATGAATTGTACACACACTTTATTCCACCACTCCAGCCTCATTTTCCCTTTTAATTCTTAAAAATTATTATTATTTTTTCTTCAAATTCTTTTCTTCAAATTCTTTCTTTTTAACTTGAATGTATTGTATTAATTTCAGTTTCTATACCCTGACTAACTTACCTATGGCTTTATTAGATTGTTTCTTAGTATTTTATTGCTTTCAAAAGTAACTTTCAATTCTTGTTCAGTGTTATTATCTATTTCCAATTTAGTTTGAATAAAACAAAAATTTCCTGAAAAATTAACTCTTTTACTACAGAACAATCTAATAATACCAAAAATAAAAATAATTTCATGCAAAATTCCAATTTTATATGGAAAATATATTTAAATTAAAAAATAAAAAAGAAACATTAAATAATGCCATAAAGTGGCATGTTGTTGCAAATGTTATTTCCATTTGTACATTTTTATTTTTATGGCAAAATGATGTTGTCTGCACACAATTTTTGTTTTACAATGTACTTCAAATGTTACAGTCATTAAAAAACTTAATATTTCATAAAATAAATGCTTGATTATATTAGACAAGGCGAGTACGAATTAAAAATGTGCTACGCTAAATGCAAAAATAATGAACATGCGATTTCAAATAGTTGTTTGTTAACTAAAATTATTGTAAGGCAATGCTTGTAAGCAAAAAAAATTTAATTGAATTTATATTTCTATTGAATTTCGTGTAAGAGCATGTTGTACCATAGATGGTTCCAGAACTTTGGTTTAATTAAAAATTCCAATTTTCAATTTAATTTAGGTTAATTTGTGATTGATTATATATAAATATTTATTATTAAAAAATTATATTTGAAATGTATTATAATAATGCATTATATTAAATTAAAAAGTATTTATTATTAAAAAAAAAATATTGTTTTGGTCTGTTTCTAGTGACACTTAAAATTGTTAGCAGAAAGCATTAATTTTGCAAAACACAAATTATAAAAGCAACATGTTGTTTTCGATTATGGTAAAGATGTTTGTTGTTGTTTTATGTATCAAGAAATACAGATCTGAGAAAGCAAAAAGAAAACAAAGGTCCTCTGATATAAATTCGTTTAATGCTTAAAACTTTAAGTTCTTAAAGACAAAGTCATGTTTTTTTTTTATTTTACTATAAAATATTTTAAATTTTGAGTTATAACCCTCTTGGTTTATCATGACTTTTTGACTTTATTGGATTGAAAAATAACTGCCTTGTGTAGATTAGATCATATCTGTCAAACAGAACTAAAAATGTTCGTTTTAACTTTCAAAAAATTACTTGGTACGCCGCAAGGTAGCCATCTGGGTTCTTTATTATTTTTCTAGTTTATTAATGATGTACCCAAATGTTCGATTATATTCAGACGACCTGAAGATATTTCGAACATACAATCGATTATGCTGATCATATTGTCCTACAAAAGGGACTAAAAGTGTTTAGTTCCTGATGTTATATTAATCTTATGGAGTTGAACCTTTAAAAGTGCAAATACATACATGTGTTTCTTCCGAAAATGTCATACAAACATGCAATATATTTTAAACGGCTACGAACTTGATAAACTGAATGTTGTTTCAGATCTTTACTGGATGCTAAATTAAATTTTGTACAGCATATTTCTTTACCCACTAACAAAGCACATGCAGTTCATGGATTTATAAAATCCAGGGCGAAGGAGTTTAGTGACCCATATATCACAAAACATTAATATGGCTTAATAATTCTGCATCTAATTTATAAAGGCCGTTGTAATAATACAGACACGATACAAAAGCAGTTCTTGTTATTTTGTCTTCGGGGATTGCAATGAAATTCCTTAGTCTTACTATCCTTTTCTAGCAGACTTGCTCTAATAAAGCTACCAACTCTTAAAAGACACTTTTGTTTTAAATTTAATATAAGAAATTTGATTAGCAATATTTCATTTAACCTTCCATTTCATCCTACGCGCTAGATTAATCCGTCGGTAATTAAAGTATTCAAATTATGCCAACTCCGACCCGTTTGTAAGTATTTGTGCAGAGTTTAATAAATTTTATATTGATTTTTCTTTAAGTGTTAATGTTGTGAAATGTGATCTACTTTTATATTTGATAAACTAAACTTATGAACTATTACTATTTACTGTTTTATTTATTATTATTACTATTTACTGTTTTTATGTCTGTAGAGATCTTGAATCCGTAGACTAATTTTAGATAAATAAAAATATAGATAAAAAATAAAAGCTTTGGGTTAAGGATAAAAAAAGATAAAGCTGTTGTCATGTTTATTTTTCAATGAAAAAACCAAAGAAAACGTCTTTTTCTTGTTTTCTTTTATTTTGCGATTATTCTTATTATCTAATAATTAATATTATTTATTATTTTTAAAGTTTTATTGTTAATTTTTGGTTTTTTGTTTCAAGGTTGCAATAAAATATGGGAATTTTTTTATATTTTTTATGAAGTCCTTATTCATTAATTATTATATCATTGTTATAATAACATAACTAATAGTCTAGCAACAGGCTGCTATTTCACTAAAAGATGTTAGGTTAGGAAAGGTGGGGATTGAATTGATTTTTCGTCGGAATTTTCTTGCACAAGCCACGAATGTTTTATTTCTCAGCATTTGCTATATCTTGTGAAGTCGTTTTGTGGCTGCAAAATCTCTAGCTCTTATTTGAAAATAGGGATTGCAGAATTTCTAAAAAATAAAAAAAAAATAATCATGCCTACCAAGACTTTCCAGTCCATACTGCACGGCATTTCCCCTAATGCTCAGTAGGGGAATAATCTTAGTGTTTAATGCTAATGACTTGCAAATAAATCATGGTGATTGTTATAAATTTCATAGTACTGGTAATAGCCAGTGGGCGAAAAGAGTTGATACTAGATAAGATATTTTTGCTCTCATATATTTTTTCAGTAGTGACTTTAAGACTAAATGACTCCAAAAGAAAATGCCATTAAAGAATGTAGGGTAACATGCAACCATATAAAAAAAGTTCTCAAAATGTTTATCTATAATCATAAAAACTTGTGTGCTTTCCGGGAAAATAGCACCATAACATTTGAAGTGGTGTTAATATTTTATGTTTTAAAATATAATGGCTAGTGGTGATGTCGATTACATATGCTTTTACTAACAAAATATTAAAAATAGTATATTTAAAATGATTACACGGTCTCTCATTCTGTACACACACACACACATACACACACATATGTATATTTTCATTAGTAAAATAGTTTCATTTTAAATTGTTATAAAAACAGATATAGAATTTATAGAAAACTGTATATTATTAATTAATGGCGCCACTAAAGTACTCAATATGAATATTTAATTTATTATTATATTTTTGAACATTTTATCAAACAAATGTTTGAAAATTACAAAGAAACATGTTATAAACAAAAGTACGTGCTTTTTTAAACATTTAAATAATTAATTGAAAATTTAAATTAATACTCATTTGCACTACAATGAATGCTCTAAAAAATATATTTGTTTATAAGTGTTTATAAAGGGTCCGCCAAATAACTTTTTGTTTTTATTTTAAATGCTGTAAACAAAATTAGTGAATATTTTCTCAAATTTCTTTTTTTTGTTTGAAAGTACAATCCTTCCGGTTAATAATGGAAAATAATTTAATTCAAATGTCTACGTTGGCTGGCCATGCAGTAGCCTTCAGGATCGGTGCAATTTTTAAGCACAAGGAGGCCACACGACATCAGCTCTGCGGCTTATAATGCGATCTTCAAAAATAGGGCGCAAAACATCGAGTGTAGCTTCGGCTGTGCGGCGCGTAGCGCCGTCCTGTTGAAACCAAATGTTGCCAATATCCTCCTCTTCAATTTTTAAGAACAAAAATTCGTACAGCAAGGCCCGGTAGCGATCGCCACTAACTGTAGCGGCCACTTTTTGCTCATTTTCGAACAAAAATAGCCAATTATGCCTCTGGACCAAAATCCGCAGCCAAACAGTGACTCGTTTTGGGTGCGTCGGCTTTTCAGTGTATGCGTGCGGGTTTTCTGTGCCCCAAATGCCACAATTTTGCTTGTTTACATACCCGCCAAGATCAAAATGAGCTTCATCTGAAAAGATGATTTTTTTTTCCAAAATCGGCATCTTCTGTAAGTCGAAGCGAAAACGCATTGAATGGTCACTTGGTTTCAACTCCTGAAACAATTGAACTTTGTATGGCGTCATACCAAGGTCTTTATGCACAATTTGTCTCAATGATGTCTCTGAAATGTTCAATTGCTGAGAATTACGGTGAATTGATGTTGATGGCGCACACTTTCCGCCACAGCAGCAATATTCTCGGGTGTTCGCACTGTTTTTGGCTTTTCACGCTTTGATTTATCGATGAAGATGGCAGTTTCTTTCACTTTTTTCACAAGACAACGAACATACGGAGCTGACGGTGCTTCTTTCTTCCAAAATCCGTACGCAATTTTCGTTCACATTCTGCAACATTACCATGAATTTCAAAGTAATGACTGGCAAATACACAACTGTATTCGTTCAGCGGAAGGATAAAACTAATTATTTGTCAAATCAAACATGAGCTAAGTATTACCATTCACAAAATAAGCACTAGTTGAAAAAAAAAAGCGTTAGATGGCGGACCCTTTATTTCTATTTTTTTAATTGGATTAAATAAATTTCTGTTTAATACAATAAAATTTTATTTAACAATAATCCTTTTTAAGAAATTTAATAATAGAGCACATGCACTTGTGAATATTGATAAATAAACAGAAGCTATAATAAAATATCTAGAATTAGATTGTTCAAATATATTTAAAACATTTCATTTTTTCAATAAAAAATATAAAATTTTTCTCCATAAATATTCAGCTAAAATATCTAAAGATAAAACTGATAAATACATTGCTGAATATAGATATGCTTTTCGCACAGTTATCTATTATATAACTAATTATGTTTTGAGTATATATATATATATATATATATATATATATATATATATATATATATATATATATATATATATATTTGTGTACATATATATGTAGGAAGGGCGTAAGTGACCGCTAAGTAACTTACGAGGGTTAATGACAAATATGACAAAAACGACAAAGAAGACAAGGACAAGGACTTAAAGAAAAGTTAGTTGAAGCGTAGAGGTCGACGCGTACAGACATTTGAACGAACAACATTCTCAACAAATATTCTCTGGAAAGCATTTATATTAAAAGTAAAAATAAGAATAAACTAATCTCTTTTTTATTGAACGTGTTTAAAATTAAAGCAATCTAAATTGTAGTTGAAAGTGAATATTGTAGTGAAATTAAATAAATGAATTTGCAAGAAAACCCGAAGAGTGTTTTAGTGTTTTATTTGGCAGAAGCATACAAATTGGAAAAGAGTCTTGATAGTGAAACCACAAATTGGGGGCTCAACCTCTAAAACAATATAAAAACATTAAACTAAAAATTAAAAGAAAAAACTACCGGCGTGACTGTACTTTACTGTTTAAATTCAAAACGGGAATAAATTCTTAAAACAGTAAAATTTTGTTGCTGCAGTGTCAAAATAAGAAGAAAATTAAAAGAAGATCATCAAAACAAGAAAAAAAAACCGTAATTTTAACAACAACAAATTTCCAACATCGTCTCAACAATTGTGTCACGATTGTTTGCAAACGGGTGCTCTTTCTTCAGAACTAAAATGCTGTTAAATAAAAATAATCTAATTGAAAGTTGCTACAAATAAGGATTCAATTAAACTATAAATAAAAAAAAAAAAACTAGAAAATTTTAAGAATTTTGAATTATAAATAAACAGAAAACTAAAACAAAAAGAAAAGACAAATGAAAAAATACATGCAACAAACTAAAAATACAATTAAAATGAAAATAACTGCCTAAAACCACAGAGAACACAAAAATAACCGAATAATAAAATTGATATAAGAACAGAATCTGCAAATAATACAACAACAATTGAAGCATCTTTAAACGAAACAAAATATAATTAGCAACAGTTGTAACCGCAACCACAGTGATAATATCAGCAAAACAAGCAGTGTCAGTAACCAATCTTCATCATCGGCCATTGGAAATAACGAAGAGGACTGGAATTCCGCAAATACAACAACAACCACTCAAAATACCATACAACAAAAATTTTAGTCAAGAAATTAAACATACACTTGTAACGCTTTACATAAGTGAAATCTGTAAGAGATATATTTTATACTAACTCTATTACTTCAAATCATAAAATAATAATATTGTAGAAAGAAATAGTTGGAAAAATCACCAAAAGTAAGAAAAAGCAAAAAACAAAGAGGAAAAGACTTAAAAGTCTTTTAAAGAAATCCCCATAAAATAAACATAAATGCAATATAATAATGTATTATATTCTTACAACAAAAAAAGCTTATGTATTCATGTGTAAAACTTATGCATCTATTATTTTAAACTTAAATTAATACTCATCTAATTTCAATGGTTGTATTATTAGTTTTCTTTTTATTAAGAATTTTTACTAAATTTAATTAAGCAAATTTTACTTTTTAAGGTCTGACAAGATAAGTTGATTAACAATATAAAATTTAACCTAAATAAGTAAATCAACAGAAGAGAAAAAAAAAAGTCATTGAAATTTTGATTTAAAATTCAACAACTTAATTAGGTCGAAACAGTTTTACCAGCTGCTAGTATTTTGTTTCAATCACATATAGAACTTTAGTAACAAAAATTCAGTATTATCATTTTTATACATTTTTCCATTGATTGATATTTATAATCACATGTAGTTTAATGTTATCATTTATAGCTAAGTTCCAGAACAGTAACTAATATCTATTGATTTTATTCTCATTTTCTTAACTCTTTACCATTTAGTTTTCATTAATCATTAAAATATAATTATTTAATAATTTCTCCATAATATTTGTTATAAAAAAAAACCCAAACCAAAATTATATTTGTAATTGTAAACCACTAACGGGACAAATTAAATAACAATGAACAAGGAAGAAATTTTTGGACTAACGGTAGACTCACTACGATCGACTTTAGAAGAATTAGGACTTCCAAAAACTGGTGGCAAAGAAACTTTAAGGGAAAGACTTTTAGCACATTTTAAAATGGACCAGGAAGAAGGAAAATCAGAGTCTGGTGACGCGACCGGGGAAGCGCCAACCAACCTTGTCTACGTACCGGCCAGCAATTTTACCTTGAGAGATGTGCGAGATTCGGTTTCAACTTTCTCGGGAACGGGATTGCCAGAAATTAAGCAATGGTTGGAAGAATTCGAAGACTGCGCAGTCGCGGTGCAATGGAATAACCTACAAAGATTTATCTATGCGAAACAATTAATGATAGGGGCAGCGAAAGCTTTTGCTAGAAGTCAATCTAACATAAAAGACTGGGAATCCCTAAAATCGAACCTAGTGCGCGAATTCGGGAGAAAACTCTCATCATTAGAAATACACAGAACGTTGGAAAACCGAAAAAAGAAAATTGGAGAAACTTATAGGGAATATTTGTACATTTTACAGGAGATAGGGCAACCAATAAATATTGATGCGGAAAGCCTCATTCAATATTTCATCGATGGTATTGGAGACTCTAGATCTAACAAACTAATCCTGTATCAATCCAAAACATTAGATGAGCTTAAAGAAAATATAAAAGTTTATGAGAAAATCCGTCTGACCGAATCACCAAATTCAGTAGCAGCAAGATCAAAGACGTTTATACCAAATTTTCCAAATAGAACATTCGAAAAACATTGTTACAAATGTGGGGCAAAGGGCCATTTATCGAATTCATGCAACTCATCACTAGTGAAATGTTTTAAATGTAACAAAGTCGGCCACAAATCCTTCGAATGTAGGACAGGAGATCAAAAAAGGCAGAATGAGACAAACAATAGCGGAAACAGGAACATTCACACTTTGACAAATAAAATTTTAACACCTTCCAAAAGAATTTTCAAAAACATAACAGTTTTCGATAAAGAGCTATCTGCATTGATCGACACGGGAAGCGACATCTGCGCAATTAGATATGACACACTTTTCCTGCTAGGAGATTTTGATTTAAACCCGGATATGAAAACGTTGGTGGGGATAGGGGGAAAAACAATAAAAACAATGGGAAGTTTCACGTGCGGCGTCAAAATAGATGACCTGAATTTACAAATAACGTTCCACGTATTTAAGGAAAAGGATATTTTGTATTCGGTAGTCCTGGGCAATGACATTTTTGAACAAGTAGATATGGTGATTGATGAACAAGAGGCAACTTTTAGGATGAGAAATAAGAAGAGCGAGGTGAGGGGAACTGAAACCGCACAGAACTGGAAAAATATGAGTGGAGATTTTGGGGCGGCCTTCGAAGCCAATCGAATAGCCGACTTACAGTCCGAAGTAGGAAACGTCATTCATTTTATGGAGCCAGAGCAAGAGCACGAAGAGCAGTTAGATTTAGAACATTTAAGTTGGAACGTACAGGACGAATTGCGTAAAACGGTACAGTCATATAAAGCAATAAAACCCAAATCCTATCCAGTCCGAATGAATATAATACTGACGGACGAAAAGCCAGCCAGCCAACCACCAAGAAGAATGCCACACAGTGACCAACGCCTGGTTGACGAACAGATCAATGATTGGTTAGCGGAAGGTATAATTCGGCCAAGCTGCTCGGATTACGGGGCACCAATAGTTCTAGTTGCGAAAAAGGACGGTTCCAAGAGACTCTGCTGCGACTACCGAAAATTGAATCAGAAAATAGTTAGAGATAACTTTCCAATGGCAATTATAGACGAAGTTATTCAGAAACTTCAAAGCGCACAAGTCTTCACCACCATTGACCTTAAAAATGGATTTTTCCATGTACCTGTTGAAGCAAGTTCGAAAAAATATACGGCATTTATAACGCACAACGGGGTGTACGAATTTAATTACGTACCCTTTGGTATAACAAATTCACCTGCAGTGTTTTGCCGATATATTTCATCAGTTTTCAGGGATTTAATGAAGGATGGTACGGTAATAACTTATATGGACGATATAGTGATCCCTTCAAAGGATGAAAAAGAAGGTATAGCAAAGCTAAAAAGAGTGTTAAAAGTCGCGGAATCAAACGGACTTAAGATAAGATGGAGAAAATGTCAATTTTTAAAAAGAAAAATCAGTTTTTTGGGGTACATTGTTGAAAATTCAACGATCAGACCATCAACGGAAAAAACGAAGGCAGTTGCAAATTTTCCAATGCCCACAAACCAGAAATCTCTCCAAAGATTCCTAGGGTTAACCTCGTATTTTAGGCGATTTATTAGTAGTTACGCTTTAATAGCAAAACCGTTGAGCGATCTTTTACGAAAGGATAGCAAGTTCAAAATGGGCAGTGAGGAGATAATAGCATTTGAACAGTTGAAAAACGCACTTATTACCGCGCCAGTTCTGAAACTTTTTGATCCGGAGGCAATTACAGAAATTCACGCTGATGCCAGTATGCATGGTTATGGGGCAGTGCTGTTGCAACAAGATAGGGAGGACCTACAATTTCACCCCATCGAATTTATGAGCCGCAAAACAACACCAGCCGAACGGAAGTACCATTCATACGAACTTGAGGTTTTATCTATCATAGAGGCGCTTAAGAAATGGAGGGTGTATGTGTTAGGGTTGAAATTGAAGTTGGTGACAGATTGTAATGCATTCGCGCTAACCATGCGGAAAAAAGATGTACCCCCAAGAGTATCACGATGGGCTTTATTCCTGCAAGAGTTTGATTATGTGGTAGAACATAGATCAGGCTCAAAAATGAGACACGTGGACGCACTAAGCCGTCTATCATGCCTCATGATCGGTGATCCGTTAAGATATCGTATCAAAGAGGCTCAGATGCGCGATAATTGGACAAAAGCGGTCCGGAAAGTTTTAGAGAATAACTCCTATGAAGACTTTTATATCAAATTTGATATTCTACATAAAGACCCAAATAGGGAACTGATCGTCGTACCAGAATCTATGGAAAAAGAAGTCATGGAATTGACGCACCGCCAAGGCCATTTCGCATCACGCAAAACACGTGACCTAATAGAAAAATCATTTTACATCCCAGGCTTACCAACGAAAGTTGAGCAGACAGTTAGGGGTTGTATAGAATGCATCACAGCCGAAGCGAAGAAAGGACGGAAAGAAGGATTATTAAATCCTATAGATAAAGCCGATAAGCCGTTAGTTACATATCACATGGACCACGTAGGGCCCATGGAAAACACCCACAAAAAATACAACCACATTTTAGTTGTGATCGACGCTTTTTCTAAATTTGTGTGGTTATACCCAACGAAGAGCACGGGTAGTGACGAAGTCATAGATCGTCTGAGAAAACAAGCCGCTTTATTTGGAAACCCGGCGAGGATAGTAACAGATAGGGGAGCGGCTTTCACGTCAAGCAACTTCAAGGCATATTGCGAATCGGAGAGTATTCACCATCTCTTGATCGCAACGGGTGTCCCTAGGGGAAATGGTCAGGTCGAAAGGGCACACAAAACTATCGTCCCAATGCTTACCAAAGTTTGTCTGGAGAAGCCAGAGAATTGGTATAAGCACACAGACCGAGTGCAACGGATCATAAATAGCACCCCACCAAGAAGCACGGGAGTAACTCCATTCAAACTACTCACCGGTTTAGATATGCGGCATAAGGAAGACAATGATTTACGAACCATGTTAAATGAATTGTGGATTCAGGAACTTGACGATGAACGTGATACAATAAGGAAACATGCCAGAGAAAATATACTCCGCATCCAACAGGAAAATAGAAAAACATTCAACAAGGATAGGGTTCCAGACACGGACTACGCAGTTGGAGAACTAGTCGCAATAAAACGCACACAATTTGGTGCAGGGATGAAGTTGAGGCCAAAATTTCTGGGTCCATACAGGGTATCAAGAAAACAGAACCATGGCCGATATGAGGTGGAGAAGGTTGGTCGGTGTGAGGGCCCAAATAAAACCACCACAGTGACGGAAAATATGAAGTATTGGGAACCACATTCGGGGCCGAACGCGTAGTCAGGAGGGCCGAATGTAGGAAGGGCGTAAGTGACCGCTAAGTAACTTACGAGGGTTAATGACAAATATGACAAAAACGACAAAGAAGACAAGGACAAGGACTTAAAGAAAAGTTAGTTGAAGCGTAGAGGTCGACGCGTACAGACATTTGAACGAACAACATTCTCAACAAATATTCTCTGGAAAGCATTTATATTAAAAGTAAAAATAAGAATAAACTAATCTCTTTTTTATTGAACGTGTTTAAAATTAAAGCAATCTAAATTGTAGTTGAAAGTGAATATTGTAGTGAAATTAAATAAATGAATTTGCAAGAAAACCCGAAGAGTGTTTTAGTGTTTTATTTGGCAGAAGCATACAAATTGGAAAAGAGTCTTGATAGTGAAACCACATATACATATTATGCAGATTAATCTTAATTTAAATACACTTTTTTCTTTTATATCGAGTGTTATTATACTTGAGGTAACTTCAAAGGAATGCTAAACTTTGACTTGCATCGTACTCTCTTTGTGTCTCTTTGTGTATTCATATAGGGGCGTCGTTTAAGCACATAATAGGGCCCGTTAACCACTTCTTATGTGAAACTTCCTCTAAATCTATTGACTTGCAAGAGTCGTAAAGGTCTTGCAAGCATATCAGAGACCTCAAAACTCGAACACATTAAGTTTATTGGTACAATTGAACGTATTCCTTACATATCGTAGCAATAACATCACAAGTTGTTATAAATTGGATTGGATGTCATCAAACGAGTTCAAAATTAATTTAGGATTACCGCAAGGGTCCGTTCTTTCTACTACCCTATTTCTCATTCTTCTAAATGACCTGCTTTCCTAAACTGTATTGATTCTCCTGAGCATCAACGCAATGTGGTTTATATTTCACTGCTTCATCCTTACTTCAATGGTAAGTGCTTTAATGAAATTAAGGAAGTTGTTCCCGTTACTTGCCCATTTTCACGGTTAACAAGCTTTTCGTTGAGAGCCCATTTGTGATTGATTGGCCAGTAAATCGCATCACGCATTACAAGAAAAAAACGTTTATTAGTAGAGAAGTTCATATGTGAAATAAACTCTCTCCAGAAGTTTTTCCTGTCATTTTCAATGCCGGAAAATTAAACTCGATTTCCATAAGCACTCCCTCTTTATTCCCCCCCAAACTAATTTTTCCAGTTCTGGCACAATACTGGTCCAAACAAAAAAAAACCAACTAAAAAGACAAATATATATGACAAAGATCACCCTTTAAGCAATATGAAGACTGTTGTCCTCCCACAATTCCATTGGCGTCCCATGATTTACAGTGGGTTCAATTGAGGCCAGCACAGTATATTGGGCAAGTCCTTTACGGTAAAAAAAATTAGATGTAGTTGTTTTTCCAAATTTCTGTTATGGATCAAATTTAACCTTTATTTCCATAGATCATATGAGGTCCATTTCAATACAAAGACAGATTTAACAAATATATATTTGCAGATGCGGAATACTGATGACGAATGTTGTGGTATGAGACATATAACATTTGGAATTAGAATATATGATAAAAAGCTTCATTTGCATAAATTCTGATTAAAAATCTAATTTACTTGTTTACTAACGTCTTATTTAAAAATCTAATTTGGTTTGGTATTCTTTTTGACATCTTGTACTATATTTTATTCTAAGCTTGCATGAATTATTTTGTTGTAAGAACCAGTACAATATCATAGCGTACTGTTCAACGAACACAAATGTTTAACTTGTTTTTAACTTTTGTGAATGTGTACGCAAACACAGTACGTTGCACAATGATTTGTGGCTGATGAACACAAACACTAAAGATCAGTACGTTGTTTTAGTTTTTGTGGTCATCAACCAAGAATCGTTGTGTACGCTGTTTGCTTACACATACACAAACGGTAAAAACATTTTTGGTGCGTATTGAATTTTTTCCGAAAAAATGTGTTTTTGTACTGATCTCAAAAACTACAGTACAGAACACTAACGTAGCGTACATCGGAGCTTATGTAATTATTTACAGAAATGGCGAGAGCAAACAAAACTCTGACACTACGTAAACAGTTTTATAACGCAAAACAAAAAATAAATGGTTTTGTAATTTCACGGCGGGAATTTTCTGCCGATTTGGAATTTTTGTTCGCAAAAATTATACCGACACACAAAAATCTATCTGTTGCGGTGTTTTATTTTTGCGTTATTATGAGTTTTGATTATTTTTGATAGCAGATTTTAATCTACACATTTCGAAGTAATAAAGTGTAATGAATTGTTATTAACTAAAAACTCAATTTCGGTATTTTACTTTACTTTCCATTTTAGATGAAGGTGTATTTCCATAAACAAGGTTTGAATGTGGAACTTTTTATTTAAATGAATTCTACTTCTAGCTACTTTTTGTTTAAGCCAAGAAATTAAAATTGTTATATGCGAGTACATTACTTTTTGTAGTCTTAAAAAAGTGTCATTTTATAATGGCTTCATAAACTTATCACAAAGATAAGCGCATGTACATATAATTTACAGCCTAAATCGCCAGAATGTAAATGTCAAATTTTATGAGAAGCTAAAAATTTATCAGACATATTAAAAACATTGTAGTTTTTTTATGACAAACAACATAGACTTGTAAGTTTTTATGTTGTTTCTGGCTTTTGAAAGGAGTAAAATAGAAGTTTTAAAATGAGTTCTGGGTACAAATAACAAAAACATTTTAAATTATTAGAACTAAAAAAACCTAAATTTTAAATTCAAACGAGTGAAGAGCATAATTTCTCTTTAGATATTTAAATATCAAAAATGGTTTAAAATATTGTTGTAGATGTTTTTATTTTTATGTTGTCGTGTGTCAATCTTAAATAAACAATAATCTGTCTAACATTAAACAATGTAGAAAACAAACATGATATGTTTGCTTTGAATGTCATTAATAATTGAAAAAAGAAAGCAAAACTAAACATGAAGGAAATTAGACAAAGAAAAAGTCATGAAAGCATTTATACTACAAAACGTCATACACCACCACCGAAAGACTTTCCTACATATAATCGCTCTAAACATATAGATCATCAGCTGTTATAATTAATTGTTAATCTTTGGCGGTATCAGCAACAGAAACACACGATTTTATTTTTACGACTGTTAAGCCTTATAATTAATTACTTGTATTAAAAGACAAATTCACTACCGGAAATCAACTTTGTGTCATTTTAATGATTTGTAAAGATAAAATAGATGAAAATATATTTTTGCAGCAAAGAACATGAAAAGCAATGTGTAGTTTGTAAATAGAAATATCCTAAAAACTTATTTCCCAAATGGCTTAAAACGGCAAGGGATGGGCTTAAGGATTACCTCATTCTGTCTGTTTATACAATATTAATGGCCAAGTATTAATTAGCAAATGTCACTTATTAAGAGAACAATTAAGCATATGAACATTTGGAATGATAAGGATCAAGTGGAAAGTATTAAGAAACAGGTTATTTGCGGGGCATGATAAATCAAAAAACACAATGTAGAATACAACGAAAATATTTAGGAAATACTTGACTCTTATCTAAAGTGCTAATACAACTGGAATAAATATTTAAATTTGTAATTAAGATGTTTTAAAATATTATAGTTGTTATTACCAAATGAATAATAAACTTATTCAGCTTATATTTTATTATAATTAATAACGGGCATCTCAGCAAGAAGTTTATTTTTCAATTGTGGCAACACCAACAACATGATAGTTTTGACATTTCGTTTTTTGACGTATTCGTAGTAAATGCATTGGCAATTGTTACAGTGCCTTCTTTTTCGGACGAAAAATAATAAAACAATTATAAAAATCGAGGCTCTCTTAAAGTTACATTTAATAAAATTCGGGATATTTTCGGACAACATAAACATCCTTCTGAGACCACTATTTAGAATTTGGTGTTAAAAATTTTAGTCGACATGCTCGATACGAATTGTGCGAACACTAGCGCTTGTTCGACCGGGTCATTCAACTGAAAACATCGCAGCCGTGAGCAACATTGTTGAAGCAGATCCGAATTTGTCAATTCCTCGACGTTCTCAAAAATTGGGGTAATCCAAAGGATTTGAATTTGAAGTCTTACAACGTTCAACTGGTACAGAAATTAAACCTAACCGACCATTCACATCGCCGTTGATTCATGAAGGCTGGTTTATTTGAAAAAGTTAATTTTTCAGACGATCCGAATTTGTCAATTCCTCGACGTTCTCAAAAATTGGGGTAATCCAAAGGATTTGAATTTGAAGTCTTACAACGTTCAACTGGTGCAGAAATTAAACCCAACCGACCATTCATATCGCCGTTGATTCGTGAAGGCTGGTTTATTTGAAAAAGTTAATTTTTCAGACGAAGCTCATTTTTACTTGTCAAGTATGTCAACAAGCACAATTTGGGCTTCTAAAAATCACATAGCGATTATTGAGGAGCCTTTGCATGCTCAACGTCTCACTGTATGCTGCACTGGTCTAGAGGCGCAATTGAGCCATTTTTTCGAAGATGAGGCTTGAAATGCGGTAACGGTCAATGATCCTCCTGTCACGAGATGCTAACAACTAAATTTGGCCTTTTATTGACGACATCGATATCACTGACATGTGGTTTCAACAGTACATGAAATGATTAATTTAGTTAATAATTTCACGACAAATAGCAATTAAGTGGGCAGCCAGATCTTGTGACTTACCATTACTTTTTGTGGGGCTATATTTAGGACAGAGTCTATACGGATCCAATCGAATCGATTTCAGAAAAAAAATTAGATACTGAAAGAATATAATGCAGCATTTTTGCAATGCAACATTCAGCAATATTCTTCGTTTTCTATCGTAAGGTGTGAATATTTAAAAAAAATATTTTTACGAAGATGATTTTTTAAGTTTTAAAAGAAGGTAACTATCAGCTAAAAAAGTAAACTAAACGACGTACTGTGCATTTTTCAAACTGCCTAATTTTCTAAGAAATCTTATACACGCAAGACAACAATAACGCGCTTATAAGCAATTCTATGAAATAAGATAAACAACAGAAAACAGAGACAACTAACAGAGAAGAAGAAGAAAATACCCAGCCAAACAGGGACCTAAACTGAATGATAATAACAACAAAAATATGGGGTATTGTTAAAGTAGAATATTTTTGTATGAAGCTGTTTGGATTTGTTCCGCCAGTAAATGAAATACTGTTTTCATTCCTTAATATATGCACGAAATTTATATCGGAAATTCTTGTGAGTTACTGCGACATGTCTGAAATTGCAGTAATACGGAAAAAACTTTACTTTTCCCGAAACAATACTAAAGGACTCAAAATTTTTCTGTTTTCGTAAACTGAGTAAATAAACTTAAAAGTACTTTATTTTGGGTTTTTTTGCAGCATTAGTGTTTACAACTTGTACTGATTAATATTTACACATCAGCAAGTACAAAAACAATACGAAGGCTACAAAAAAATATGTTAAATGTAAAAGTAAATTTTTTATCCCTTTTATTTCTTTATGTATATGCTTTTTCTAGGCTTGCCATATTACTTTATTTATTAAGTTTATTTGGTTTGTTTTATGTTAGTGTAAGTGCGCTATTAAAAGTTTGGCATACAAATAAAGTTAGTTAAAAATATATAAACAACACAGAAAAACGAAACAAATGCTGAGAATACTTGTGTAATTTATTCAACAGAGTGGCCGAGTGTTTGTCCTTGCACACATGAGTTGAAAACAAAAATTGATTCGTGTTAGTTTTTCTTTTACTTGTTAAGAATCCTTCTTAACTTTCATCTTGTATGCCTTGTATGATGATTTTGTTGTTTGTTTGCGTTTAATTTTTTTCTTTTCTTTTCTTTTTCTTTCGAGGGTAAACCTTAAAGCAACTTTAAATAAAACCAAATTATTTTATCTTATTTGGAGCATTTTGTTGACTCTCAACTTGTTGAAGACGTATATAATTAAAGCCAGGCAGCTGAATCATGAAGTACAAGAAAATAATACAAAAACCTATATTGCAAACATCTTCATTTGCAGCCCTTAAACCAATTTACTGTTGTTGGATCACACTATGTCTGTTGCAAACGTACAACAACGACATGGAAAAAGATAAATATTCTTAAAACACAACAGCAATACTTCTATTGCATCCGCAATCTCTTCAGTAGACAGATATGATATATGATATCATATATGTATGATATGATACATGTTTTTCATTTGTTCACAGGAAACAGCCAAACAAAAATCATTTATGTGGAATTATTACTTTAGGAGAATGAGCGAAAACCGAAATATTATACGATTATCCGCGATTAATAGAATAACCCTGAAGCCACTACTGTTTTCAATCAAACTACACACGATGAACTATAAACATCGATACAGACGAAGAAATATGGGGTTACGAATCACGAAAATTCTAAAAATTTTAATAATATAGGCAAAATAAAAGAAATTATAAATCTTAATAAGAAATATTGCTACGTAGTAGGAAAAATTATTAGAACGTGCTTACGTTTTCTGCAGTTTTACGTCATGTATGATTAGAATAATAGTACACATATTGTTTTCTTGTCTTATATGAAATACAGAAAAATATGAATCTTAACAAGAAATATTCCTACGTATGAGAGAACATTATGGGAACATGCTACTAAGTTGTTCAGATTTGTTCCGCCAGTAAATGAAATATTATTGTGAGTTTTTTTCAGTTTAAACCGTCATTGCTGGCTGTTTGTTCTGTACGATCGGTGATCGCTTTCGATGTGCTCTCATCGTTATCAAGCCCTATTCTAGAATAAGTCCGACAAGAGAGATATAAAAATGTCTTGTAACCAATGTGTCACATAACTCCTTCGCCCACCGTTTTATAAATCCACGAATTGCACTTGCTTTGTTAGTGACTAACGAAATATACTCTATAGAATTTAATACCATGATCCTTGTTCCCCCTGGGGGCATGATGTGATAAGGTTTACATCTGCACCGGCAGTGAGCCATAATCAGATGAAGGCCATTACCACTGTAAATGCAAAGCAACGCCATTCACGCCCTAGAAGGCCTTCGAATCCGTGGATCCTCCGGTCACTCCTAGTAGCAATTTCAAAAGCTCGAAGTAGGTCGCAACCTCTACTCCTTGCTAAAGAGTTGGAGACTATCCACCTGCTGGTCCAGAACGCATGAAGCTTAATAGAATTACAAACACGACGGTATTCATACTCACTGGACCTGAACCATTCATTGTGTTCAATTTGAATGATCCGACCCACAAACTCTAACGAGGGCCTCGAAACCACAACCAACACGATACTCCCATATAGGGGCCAACCTCAATAATCAGCCAGAGGACAGCTAAATGTCTAAAGAGACAAATAGTGAACTCTGCGAGCCTACTGATTCCCGTGGAAATATGTGGATTGTCCAGATGGCTTCTACTAGCCTTTAAAGGGCCTTGGCTCCCTTTTACCCCGCAAGACACCAGTCTAGATGAAATAGTAGGTTCCAAAAAGACTATCACGTCCCCCCGGGAGCATATTATAAATCTTTATGGATCACACAACCATCTAGACTTGTGTCTTTTGGGGTAAAATGGAACCCAGTCCCCTTAGGCTAGTAGGAGCCAGCTGCAAAATCCACTATATTTCCACGGGAATCAGTAAAGCCCCAAAGTTCCGCTATTTGTCTCTTTAGGCATTTAGCTGTTCTCTGACTGATTATTGAGGTAGGCCCTACGGGAGTATCATGGTGGCTGTGTGTTTCGAGGCCCTCGTTTGAGTTTGTGGATCGGATCATTCACAATGAAAAAAATGAATAGTCCAGGTCCAGTGAGTATTAATGCCGTTGTGTTCTTAATTATAATAAACTTCATGCGTTCTGGTCCAGGAGTTGGATAGTTTCCAATTCTTTAGCAAGGAGTGAAGGCTGCGGCCTACTCCGGGCTTTTGAAGTTGCAACTTGGAGTGACCGGAGGATATACGTATCCGAAGGCCTTCTAGGGCGGGGATGACGCTACATTTCATCCACAGTGGTGCAGATGTAAATCTTATCACGTCATATTGTACGTTTGTATGATATTTTCGAAAGAAAGACATATATTTGGACTTTATTAAGGTTCATACCAGGAAATAAGTGCATTTACAGCAAAATTTTAAAAAAAATTTTAAATTTTTTCAAGTTGTCTGCATATAATAATGTTTGAATGTTTAATGACTTTGGGTAGATCATTAATAAACAAGGAAAATAATATAGGACCCAAAAGGCTACCCTGCGTCACACCAGATGAAATAATAATTTCTTTGCAAGTAAATGTGTCAAATGAACTTTTTGAGTTCCGTTTGACAGATATTAATTAATTCACATAAGTAAATTGTTTGTAAATTTCATAAGGTCATGTTTCCTTATCAGAAGTTTGTTGTTGACTTTAGTACAGTCGGTGTAAATAAAATCTGTTTGTTTACGTTAAACAAATCCCCGATCCAAGAGATTGGTAATGGTTGAAGAGCCCCTTCTAAATAGCCGATACTTGATGGGAAAGGTGGTCAGTAACAATTTTCTCAAAAAGTTTAAATATAGTGGTAAATTTAGCAATACCTTTGTAGTTGGCAGCATTATTCACTCCTACAACCAGATTTAAGTAATGGCATAATAGAAGAAACCTTCCACATTTTAGGAAAATAACTAAATTTTAATAATATATTGAAGATTATTGTAAGAGGTTTGTTAAGTATGCAGCCCGGAATTCCATTCGGACCATATTTTTATGTCAATTTAAGCTATTTTAAACAGCTCAAAACTGTCGATTCAACGAGAAATGAAATTGATATAACCGGATATGGCACCTGTGATAGTTGATAAGAGCTGGATTTATCAAAATTTTTATCAGAATATATTGTAGAAAAGAAATCTGCAAACAAAATACTTATTGTCAGCGCATCACCAGTTTTAAAATTGTTATACTTTTGTAACAGAGGGAAATGCTACTGATTTTGGATTGGATTTTACAGTGTTTCGATTTTTTTTTAAGTTCGCAGGGTAACACGATTGATTAATCAAATTATGTTGAGTATGACTAACAGAATATTGTTGTTTCATACAATACATTAATTAAATATTTTTGTCTTAAAGTAAAAATCGTAACATTGCAATTGAAATTCATTTAAAGTATAATTTTAACATAACGCGTTCTAGAATTCCTATGGATTGCTTTCGTATATTAGTTGTGTTTTTTCTCTTAATTTTCGTTTTATAAAATTCTCTTTATTAACCTTCTTTTCGGTAAGTTTTTTATTTCTAATTTCTGTGTTCATGGAATTGTTTGATTTCTATTACGGCACATGGACAAAGACTGTAAAGAAATGTGTTTTTTTTTTGGTTTTTGGAAAAATTCAGAAAAGCAACTCCAACTTAATAAACCTTGAGAAGTAGATGAATTATGTTATGGTTAAGCGACTTCTTAAGAAGTTTGGTGAATTTTTGTGTTTCACATACAGTGTGTAAAATAGAAGAGAAAAGCTTTGTCATTTTCTGTTTTTAACATGACTCTGCACATGTTTTTTATAGCCTGTTCTTGTTGTTTTTATACATTTCACGACAATTTTAATAATATTATTCTATTGCTCAATGAAAGCAACTTTAAATTGATCCTTTTTGGTATACACTTCACAAATTTTAAATGACTAACGGACCTCACAAAATTTGTATAGCGAGTTTTTTTATATCTTGAGAATTTGTTCCCACTGCTATATAGCTTGCGATGATTTCTATCTTTTTGTTTATCATTCTATTGTTTAGCCGCTTTAAATGTTGTAAGTAATTAATTTTAATTGCTTAGAATATCATTCAAATATTACCTGAAATATGGAATTCCTAATTTCAAGAAAACTTTAAATTGACTGGAAAGTGCTTTGTGGGTAAAACAACAGACGGAGCTGGCTTGTTATCTTATATAAATTCAAATTTTGTTTATAAATTTATTTCAATATAAATATTTGAATATATTAAAACTTTTTTAAGCTTTTATATATGAATTAAATAAAGAATATTGTTATAAATCCATTTGAATATTAAAACTAAAAAACAAATTGTATTGTTGTTTTAAAATTTATTTATTTAATCTTTGATATAAAAAAATCAACAAGTAGCTTTTATATTGGAAATTCCATCATTATAGTTGATTTAATCCATTAAGTGCTGAGCAAAACAACTCATTATCACAGCAGCTATTTGGCCATAAAAACAATACCATACTTCATCGTAAAAAGCACAAAAAATATTTGTAATATTCCTTTAAGAGAAAAAATTAGTTGTTGTTTATGGTTCTCTCATTCGTCATTTATGTTGGCTCAAATTAAAAAAGGAACAATAAATCTTAGGAATGACTTACTAATCTTTCGATCCGGTCAAACTGCTCATCACATCGAACAAATTTTTCAATTCTAAATAAAACAAACATGCATGTCACCCCTGCCTTAATTGTAACTTATAAACCGTTTAATATTAAATAAATCCATAGATGCTAAGAAATTGATAAAAGAAATCGCTTAAGAAGGACGATTTTCCCCATAAATTTAATTTTTACCAAAATTTTCTAATTTGAAAATTTGGAAATTAAAATATTAAAAAACAACAACAAAATAATCTTTTAATTTATTTAAAAGCGACCGTAAGTCAACCTTTAATTTTAACAAATTTTCTAGTTCCCTCAAACAAAAATTTTCTGCAAACAAAAACGAGTTTTCGTAAAAAAATCATGTTTTAATCATCTAATCAATATTTCGTACAAAATTCCAAAAATTCAGCAATAAATTCGAAAATTATCCGGTTTTCAACAAGAAGTTTATTTTTCAATTGTGGCAACACAAATAATATGATAGTTTTGGCATTTATTTATTTTTTGATAATTAATAATTAAATAAAATAAATAATTTTGATAGTTAAAATCCACTATGAAAACGATGGCTCTGTTAAAGTTAGATTTCGTAAAATTCGTGATATTTTCGGACTATATAGAATTTGGTCGTTAAATATAAGGCGACAGTCTCGATACAAAATGTGCAAACACCAACGCGTGTTTGACCGGGTCGTTCAACTAAAAACATCGCACCCGTGAGCCACAGTACTGAATTAAATCCAATTTGTCAATTTCTCGAGGTTCTCAACAACTGCGGTTATCCGAAACCAACACATGGCGAATTTTGCGTAAGGATTTGACTTTGAAGCCTTACAAGGTTCAACCAGTGCAGGAAATGAAGCCGACCATTCACATCACCGTAGATCCAGGAACAACCAGCTGGTTTTTCTAAAAAAATTATTTTTCTGACAAAGCCCATTTTGACTTTTAGACTAAACAAGCAAAATTTCTGCATTTGCATGTTAAACATCCTAAAGTTATTATTGAGAAGCCTTTGCATCTCAAGGCGTGATTGGGGCATTTTTGTTTCGAAGATAAGACTTAAAATGCGGTAACGCTCAATGGATCACGTTATCACGAGATGCTAACAACTCAGTTTTGGCCTATTATTGACGAGCAGATATACGCGTGACATGTGGTTTCGACAGAACGGTGCCACATAGCCTATGAAGCAATATATTTATTGCAAACCAAATTTCCCGATAGAATAATTTCACAACAATCAGCAATTAAGTTGCCAGACAGATCGTGTGATACAACACCGCTGGATTAGTTTTTGTGGGGCTATGTAAGGACAAAGCCTTTACGGAGCCATTCGAATCGATTTCAGCCTTAAAACTCAAAATCCGCGATGTGATTAATGAAAACTTTGGAGAAAGAATCGACATCTTTGACATCTCTGAGCGTGGTCAGTTTGAATCATCTTAAGCTCAATTTTTGTTTTAGAAAACAAACTTCTTGTTGATAATCCACTCTATACAACAAAATCGCTATGTTTAGCTTAAAATCACAATTTTCCTTAAAAAAACTGTACACCAAAGCGAAACAAATAAGAATTGGAGACAAAAAAACCAATTTTCATGAATACACTTACATTTTAACAAATGGATGCTGGAAATCTAACACTTTACAAAATTTAAATTCATCCTAAAACTTAAAAGAACTAAAGCAAGCTGGTATTTTTTCCAGGATAAATTTGATGTTGACTATGGTGAAGAGTATTTGATATCCGCCTCTTTTAATTCTTCTTGTTTTGCTTCTTTCTGCTTGAGTGCTTGAGACGTAGGCGACAGCTGCCTTTGTATATTTGTATAAGTGTATGTGCACGTGTTTGTCAAAGGAAACGGAAATACCAATAGGTTAGTAATTTTGCTGTAAAACAACGAAAAGAATTAGTTTTTCACAAATAGTTTATTTTGTATTTACATATGTATGTTGCAGTATGTGCTTTAAGTCGTATTTGTAGAAATTAGTATTTCTATGTTCTTTATACCAAATGTGGCTGATTTGATAACAAGATTGATTAAGTGACATATGTATTAACAAGTACTCTGAAAGAAATATGTTGAAAGGTTTAGTTTGCCTCTAGGCACTGAGAAAAATATTGAGTTCCTTATAATACTAGAAATGTAAAATAAACTAGAATGAAATCAGAAAAAGAAGGCGACATAATATAAATGGTGTAAATAACATAGCGTTTCCTAAATTCGTGTTATATATAATATATACTTTTGTAAGATATTATTTTTATTGTTTCATGCTGAACGGCTTAGCAGTTTTATTTATTTTAATATTTGTATTGTTATTGATATTTTCTGCCTTTTGCTAAATTTTCCATTTTTTCTTTATTGTTTGTGTATGAGAGAATATATTTCATTGTATGGGATTTTGCTCTTTTATTTTAGCTGTTTATTATTTTTACCAAGTCCTATTTATTTTACATATTTAAGGATTAAGTTTTAGTTGACACAGCTGTTGTTCTAATTTCTCTCTACTTATTTTTTGTGTTCAAATTGTTGTTTGTTTTATTTGTATTAGTTTCTAAGCCAAAAATAAAAAATTAGTTCAAACAACAACAACAACATAAAAAAATAAAATAAAATAAAGAAGTTTGTTGTTTTTTGGAGGGCCAAATTAATGGTAAAATTTCTACAAAACGAAAATAAAACTCAAATGTTTGCAAACACAGAATTTATGTTTAACTAGTGCAATATATTTGTTATATGGCAATGAATTATAATCTACCACAAAAATTACTTACTACAGCTGCTAGTTAAACGTCAACGTATAGGATTTCCATTTTTTATTATTCTTTGGCGATTCCATTAACAATATTAGGAAATAGCAACAGTAACCAAGATGGAAATCAAATGTATGTGATGACATATATTGTTATAATAATGATATTATTTATTAAGAATATTTTCAATTTTAATTAAATGCTGTCATAATTGGCAGCACAAGTTCTACAACTTATAAATCAAGTTTTGTTTTTCAACGAAAAATTTAAAAATTTTTTAAATTATTTGACCTATTTCCCAACGAAGTGAAATTTAATTTAACTTGCAATGCAAGGAAAATATATTTAAATGAGTTGCTGACATTTCAATGTTACTTTTTTAGCTTTGCAAATTTCGAAATAAATATTATTTTTGTAATACTAATAATATTTCATTTATTTAAACCCTAAAAGCTATTCTACATAAAATGATCTAAAACAACACAAGCCTACAACAACCTATTTTGAATATTAATATTATACAACCTACAATATAGTAAATTAAACAAATATTATTGTATTTTTTTTAGTTTGTTTGGAAATTGTTATTATTTACACAACAAAATTGCCTCCTTTTTTTAAAAAATTATTTAAATTATTCAAAATCATTTAAATTTGTTTGAAATATTTTTCAAATACAAGCGAGATTATTATTAAAAAGATTTTGTTTATTTTAACTAAATAAAGATATTTTTAGTATGTTTTTTTATTGTTTACATATGAAAACACACTTTTACACAAATTTTTTTTTGTCATGCTTAGTTGACTTCAAAAAAGATTTTCTCTTTGTAAATAATTGCTTTTAATCAAAATGGGAACTTTTCTATTCTAAACGAATAAAAATAAAATATTAAAAAGTATATAAATATTTTAGATATTCATTCAATTAGCCACAGTTTTGTTAGATTTTGGTCAATTAATATAAAATATTTTTTTAATATACCGGAAAATAGGTTATTTTTTTACTGATTTATTTGATTGATTACCAAAATATTGTTTAGAATAGTATAGTCAAAAGTATACTATGGGTTATAATTTGAAACTTATCTCTTATTTTACTGGCTCGTTATTTCGTTATTCTGTTAAATAAAAATATAAATGATAAATTTAAAGTGACACCAGAGTAATAAAATATAAAATAAGATAAATAAAGATAAAGTAATAAAGATAAAGTAAATTAAATAAGTTGTAATAAATTTATGTCGTGTCTTACTTACACTTTATAAAAGAGGGCTAAGAAAAACCAAACTTTTTCATTCATTTTCCAACTTGGCAAAAAAGTCTTTTTTTTATATAAATTTTAGTAAATTATATCGCAAAAATGATTTAAGTTCTTTGTAAGTATTAGTATTTCTTAAGAGCACTAAGAAATCTGTATATATATATTTCTCTTCTTTTCAATCTGAAATCTGTGTTTGACCAAGTTTATGGCATTTTTGTAAAAACTCTAACGTATATTTTCTTTCATGATCTCGTCTAACTTGTCTCAACGCATTAATAACTTTTATCTGATTGACATGAAATTTCAATATAGCAATCGAGAATTGAAGTTAAAGTTTTAAAGAAGAACTTTATATACAGTAGGAACTAGAAAAGACGAATTCGAGACATCTTTCTAAACTATTTAGACATCTGTCTAGAAACATGTCTAAATATTACTCTCAAATATTTTTTTTAATGTATAAAATTATTTGAAAGCAAAAAACATTCCGATACTTTTTTAAATACTCATGGTCACCTAATTTTAAGCATTAATATTATAAAACGCGCTTACCAACGAGCAGCCATTCCATCAATTATTAATAGAATTTCTTAAGGAAAATCCAGAATTTTCCTCAAGCTTCCTAATAACATAAATTCGGTTTTAGACAAAGATATTCTCTCCATCATTACCGCAAAAAAACCTAGAGGCATTAAATCTGCAATAGCCCAATCTCTGAGCTTATGCAAAGAGCCTTCCTTTCCATCGCCACAACAATGAAATATATAAAGTAACCGCCATGGAAATTGAAAAATACTTATCACTCGCTAAACACATAAAAAAACACTCCTGTGAGTTAATTTTTTAATTTGTTTTCGGAAGAGACAACTCAATAAAAAAGCAATAATTGCCGATAAATTTATACGGATGGTTTAGAACAGTAACCGACCCATGCCATAGTAAAAGAAGAAGGAATAATCCTTATCATGGGCACCCTTTTCAAATATCCATCAGTCTTTACAGTAGAATCGTGCGCCAACTAGCAGGCTATATGCCTTATTTTAACTAATAAAAATAAAGCTATGATCTTTACTCTTAGTCATAAAATCTATAATTAACCTCTTTCGTAACAACTCGTATATAATCGGAAAAACAAAAACACCATAATTGATAATCAAAGTATCATTAAACTATTCTGGATACTAAGTGACGCCGACATTGTAGGCAAGGGAAAAGTACACACTGCAACCAAGTACGCATCTAATGAAGTATAAATCATCACAAATTCCACTTTCAAAGAAATTAAATATGTTTATCAGAAACCAATCTTTCATTATCATTGCTCAAGGTAAACCCGCATGACCATCATACAATCTATCCCACAGACGCTGAGACGGACAACATAAGAATATTTTCCCGCTTACGACTAGGACAGGATGTCCTAACAAATAATCTCAACCACCACATTGTATTTATGGTAATGGTACTCTCACCATCAAACACATCTTATCTAAGTGCCCTTCACTTTCCGAACACAGGTGCAAACACAAACATTTTAGGAACATTGCTCTCAGCAACATAAATAAAATTTCTTAATACGTAAAACCAGTCAAAAAATAAATAAATAAATATATATATATATATATAAGTTATTGACATTGGTAACACTTCTGTCCCATCCGAAAATGCTTGATCAGTAATTGATCAATGCACGCGCAATCAAACAAGATCGACTCACACGCGCACCCGATCCGATTGCAACTAGGTTGGAATGAATGGAATCAGCGTCTGGCAGTTCAGGTGTGTTGGTGCAACGAAGGTGACAACAAAGGAAGTTGATGAGAAGAAAGTCAGTCTTGGCTACGGTGTCACATGAAATAGACATTAATACTTTTAGAATAAATTAAAGTGTGATTAGTTAATTATTATAAAATTATTGTGAATTACTTATTAATAAAGTGTTAGAAATAGAATTCCTTTACATTATTTAAATAAGGCGCAAGTTGACGCGCCTTAATAAATTTTTTTAGTCCATACCGTTTACGACTCTTTAACTTATATATTCAACTTGAATCATCCTTGAGTACAGGCAACAAAGTTACCATCGTGTTTATTTTGTTTGTATTGAAAGTAAATAAATCGCTTAATTTTATTTTAAAAAATTTGATTGTTTTGCAATAAGAAAACTTAATATAAAAAAAACGTTTTTTGTATAATATTTATTTATTTATTATTTTTATAATATATAGTTTACATTAAAATATTTAAATCACCAAGTGAAATTATTCTAATGATATATAAACTGATATAGCCTAAATATCTGTTCAAGTTATTGTCTCATAATTATTTCTGATATGAGACAATAGAATTTAAGTGTTAATTTCATGTTCCTTTTTGTTAAGTTTTTAGCAGTCGGCTTAAATTGAAGCGTTTGGCAATGGCGATTTAAGAGATCTGAATTAGGGCACTCCTTATATTTAAAGCCTTTGTGTGCAGTACCATAGAGCTATATCTTGGCTATACACCGTCAAAATTTCAAGTACTTGTCAATTACGTTTACTTCAAGTTTCTGCTTGGAAACTATATGAACTATTTACATTAGTAGCAATCTGAAAGTAAAGTTTCACATATAACAGGGCCGCTGTAGTATCAAACGTATAAGGAATTAATAATATTCCCTTTTTTGTTCGTTTATTACATTGGCACATTTGCTGAACCGTCGTCATTAGAAAACCTGTATTTAAGTTTATGAAATATTTAAAAATTATTATATGAAATAAAAAATTCTGAAAGACAACGTTAAATTCTATGTGTAAATTATATTTTTAATAAAAATAAAATTAATGTCATTTAACAATATTTTAATCCTTAAAGGAATAAAAAAGGGCTCATTGAGTTGAGAAAAATGCAGCATAATTAAAGCTTATGTTAATACCTGATCTTAACTGCAAGATTTTTGAATTTTACGTAGCAGAAAATATTATAAAAATTTTCATTATTGTATTTAAAAAGCCTTGTAACTTTAAATTAAATAATAATGAAATAAAGGTAAAGGAAATCTATGAAATGAACAACCGAAAATAATTTTTTATTATTTTAAAACAATGCAAATTACCTTTTATTTTTACAAAAACACAAAAAAAATATACCGATAGTGATAATTATTTACCAAAATAAAACAATTGTGACCATGATTAAAAATGTCCACATGCTACAGAGAAAATTTATCAGAAATTAATAAAGTTTTATATAATAAAATAAATGCTTCATAATATTATTGAAACTTAAGGCAAATAAAAATGAATACACAAAAGAATCATTTTCATGACTCAACTTTGTTGTAATCGAAAAGGAAAATTCGTTTATTTTAATCAGCAAGGTTAATTAATATACATTAAGATAATTCAAACATACAGGATATAAAACACGTATAATAATAAATATTGTATAAAAAATTACGAAAAATAAATAAAAAATATACAACGGAAATTGCCCTTAAGATTTAACGGTGAAATATGAAACTAACGAAAGCAGGAAAACAAACACAACAAAATTTTTCGAAACACGCATTTTTCTAATTGGTGATTTTATGAAATAATTAACAGTTTTACAAGCCACCAGGCAACAAAACAAAAGTTTTTGTGAAAATAGGAAAGGCTGTAAAATACCTTTTAAAAAAAATATTTTTCTCAAGGTTAGCACACAAAACGGTACTTTTCAAGCCAGATCAAATTTAGGATAAGGTTTATTATTAAAAGAACTCTCATTCATTTTGGCATTTTGATTTTAGCAAAGCATCATTAATAGATTAATGTTTGAATAACGCTATCAATTAGTTCGTGGATTTTATAGGTATAAGAGTAATTTGGCTCAGTTTTATCTTACCAATATTGATAAGCTTTACTTCTGGTGAAGGTACCAAATTAATCCACAGCATGCCCCACAAACAATTGTACCATTTGATGGGTTTACACTCTGTTGCTGTAGTTTGACATAATGTCTTGGGCTCACATTACGTTCGAAGAAAATGGGCGTCATGGGCGACAATAAACTAATTTAAATCAGAGGACCCCAAGTCATACGACCATTTGATACTTCTCGATTACATATTGTTTAATCAATTTAAGTTGCCGTTTTATATTGATAAGTCGTACTGGAGAAAGAGGCTTAAAATTGGACGTCCATCTTGTGATCCAAAAAAAAAAAAAAAAAAATCAAATTCATGTTCAGATGTTACTACCAGGTATTGGTCTTTAAATTAATTAAAATTTACTTTATGCTATTTTTTACAATCGTAAAACTTATTGGATTTAAAACAAGCACCTTTAGTTTTTTATAAAGTAAAATTTTTGACGGTCAAAAATGTTGTAGTTTTAAGTTCTTTGGATTTGTTCCACCAGTAAATAAAATACTATTGTAGTTTCTTTCGGTGTACACTGTCATTGCGAGCGCTTTCGATGTAATGATATCTACATCACGGCTTAAATATGATGTCATCACATCCAAAGAGCTAGTCGTTCATATCGGACAAACAACCAGCAATGACGGTTTATACCGAAAGAAACGACAACAGTTATTTGTTGTCTTGTATCAAATATGAGAGAGAAATGCTCAACTAGAATTGTTATGAATTGTTAAGAAACAATAACATATAATAGATAAAGAATTTATAGTCATTTTTATGTCATTTACGAAAAAAGTGGTTGCCCCAGTGGTGAGAAGAACCGTGAGTAAACAATCCATTGTCTTTTACAGTAGCTGTGAAAGTCGACCAAAGAATTTTGCCGAATTCATACATTACATTCAACAGTTAAGGACTAATATCCGCCCTTTCATTTTCCTTAAATTTAGATAAAGCCAAAGGTTCGTGGAAATTGATTATCCTAAAACTGGGGTCTAGCAAAACTAATGCTGTCAGCAGGAATAAATTTTTCAAATATTTAATTTTTTTTTATCACATCAGAGCCTTTTTTATCGGTAATATGAACATGTGAATAACTTGACCTAATAAAGTCTGGTTAATCGAAAAGCTGCTATCGATGATCGATATAGTAAAATTGTTAATTGCAATAAATTGATCGATAATTCAAATTTTATTAACATTTGAGTGAGAAATAAACTTTTGATAACATTTCCAAAAAATTTTAATCCCGAGGTACCCAACTTTGTGGGTATACCCAGAAGCTCGCTTTATTCTATGCGGTCGATCGTCCGCAACTTCACTGAGAAATACCTCTGCTTGGCCTCTGTGAAGTTTCATTAAGTTATCTTATGTGGTTCAGGAGCTGCCGAATTATTTCCAATAAAACAACGTTTTCAAACCACTATGTGTCGCTAGTAAGAATCGAAACAGTTTAATTATATTTTACTAGAATCGAATACCAACCAGACCTGATTTTTTTTTAATAACTATTCAAATGTTGGCATAGTTGAGGGTGTGTGAAAAAGTTTCTTTTCTTTATATCATTTCTATGTTATGGCAGTGCTCTTGCTCTGACCCTGATGTTTAATTCTAAATTTGTTAAGAACTGTTTGTTTTGTCGTATTTAAAAAAATATATAGAAATTTAATTAACACTCTAATTTATCAAAGCATTAAGAATATGTGTATTATATATACAACTATTAAAATAAAAGTAGACCAGTGGCCCAGCCTCTTCTACAGTTCACACAAACATTTTGGGTTGTAATTTTCAGTTGACATTAAAAAAGTAAAAGCTTAAATTTGTTTGCGGCTTAAATTTAAAACAAATTTTAAATTAAAACTTTAAATAATTATTGTATTTTTGTAATACTTATTCTCCAAGTAAAAAATATGTTCATCTTTGCATATGGTCCTCAAATATATGTGCTGATTTGAAGAGGTTAAGAGCTTATTGTTATCAAGTAAGTAGTTTTCTTTTACATATAACAACGTATTGTGCCTTTCAAGGCTACAGATTGACTTAAGAACTCTACATTTCTTAAATTGTTTTCAGCCCATACAGAAAAAATAAAACACAAAAACAGCAGTAAGTGGCAATTTTTACAAATGACACAACCAAAAATAAAACTTATAAGGATGATGTATTGGTTTGGGATTGGCAATGGAGAAAATGGAGAGAGCATTACAATCCACATTATTGAAGGAAAATAGAAAAAATTACAAAATCTTTAAGTGCTGCTAAGTATATAATTTTTGGTCACAAAAAAGCATTTGTATTGTTTGATGTTGGTAAGCATATCTGTGAAATAAAGGCAGAAAAATACTAAGGACATTTCAGGAATAAAATCATTAAATATTAGGTTTTTAGAAACTGCAAGTCTTTAATAATAAAATTGTCCACATTACACAGCAGGCGAAAAATGCCATTGATTTCCTTCTTTATTGTTAAAAATAAAAAAGCCGCAATAATAAATAAATGACAGTTAATAAATCTCACTAGTTATTGGGTTTAACAATAGAAGTGAAACTCACAATTGGCTTACAAAGACTTACGAGAATAAAATTAATGTAAAATATTTAATCTGGCACAATCAAAGAGTCTTAAGACTGAGAATGGTTACAAGTAATAGACAGGGAGTCAGGTAAAACCAGCGAAAGAGAGTGGTAATTAATTATCCCAAATCTCGAAAACGATGCTCTCGTTGAAATATTTGTATAATGGATGATCGAAAAGAAGAGATTGCAGCCTAATTAAGAGTAATAAATCATTTACTTTCACAAAATTACACGGAGCTTATATACGACTATGTGTTTTTTATTGTGAAATAATTCGTCTATCCTCCACGGTCGCCGGATTTGACTGCTCCGGACTTCTTTTTGTGGGGATATCTGAAAAGCAAGACTACAAGAACAAACGTTCAATAACTTTCGAAATTGGATTCCAAGGCCTTATTTCAATGATTTACTGTCGAGCTTAAATTAGGCGACTCGTATGCTCGTATGTTTTTAATCTTTGCGTTATTCTAAGACTCAAAATAAAAAAATTTCTTCTATATATGAATTATAACCGTATTTTTAAGTATTTTAACGCAAAAAAGTTTTCCGACTGTACAACATGAAAGGCTTGAAACTACATGCTTCACATAATTTTATGGGAGGGGAAAATTTGGCAAAAAAAAAACGCACATAACTTTTATTTAAAACTACTTAACTATTGGCTAGATGAATCCGCAGATGGCACTACTCATTAATATGAATATTCTGAGAATTCAAACATTTCGTATTGAAATTTTGCATAAGACTATTTATCCTATTAAAAACTAATTCCAAACTCACAATATCATGAAGACTTGTGGGAAAAACAGCAAAGTCAGTTTTAGTTTTAATAACTTATTTTGTGCTATTTGCAATTTTTTAATATGGCAAGATGCGCTGATAGACCAAACGAGGCTCGACTTAAGAATTAGTTTCTTATTAGGAATTTGCGATTTATGAGTGGGTATAATATACGGATTAATATTGTTACGTTTATACCTTTTCTAAATGTTTTGTTGTTGCTGACTTCTTTACTGCAAAATAAATAACACCAGATGTTAGAGTTTAAATTAACTACAACTTTATTTACTATAACTACATACAAAGTTGGCACTACAGCACAATTTACTAAAGATGCAAGTCTTTACTTTACGAGTTTTATGTTTCAACTAAGTAACTGTTCCCTCAGACGTTGTCTTTTATATTTGTCCACTAGAGGTCCAGAAAAGTTAAGAATTTTCTACTCCCTTTGCATTACATTTTGTTGCTGCTATGCTATTCATTCAATGTATAGGCGCCTGTAGGTCTGTATGTATTTTTGTTTTTATGCTGATAAAGTTTCTTCCCAAATGTTGTTGTATTGCGTATATAAAATTTCCACGCAGTTTCGAAACCAGAAAGTTGTTGTTGTTTTCCAAGAAAACTACGCAGTTAGTAAACAGCATACCCAATTGTTGTTGTTTTGCGTGTATAAAATTTCTACTCACTTGGTAACTAGAAAGTTGCTGTTGTCTTGGGTGCATAAGTTTTCTTAGCAAATTACCCAGTTTGTAAACAGCATACCCAGTTGTTTACTTTATTACTTAATTATTTTCAAACTTAAGCAAGACGCATCCGTAATATATTAACTTTATTTACCATATAAGGTTTATGATCTTTGAACTTCATTTTCGGATCGAAAATAATCCCCAAAAATTTTACTTTCAGTTTCCATTGTATAAAATTGTTGTTAATAACAATATTTGTCTGTGGTATAAAACATTCCTTTGGTTCCTAGTAAAGTAATTTTTTCGTAATTTAAAGTAGTTCCCATTTACTGAAATACAATAAAACCTGCGATAATGCTCAGCCTGAGTTTTCCATTACATCCACAGCTGTAATTTCACTCTAATTCATCTGCAAATATGGATGCAGATATAAGGTGCAGTACTCAATTTGGGAAAAATCCGTGTAAATTATAAAAAACAGAACATATAAACCTTGGAGACAACCTGCTACTATGGAATACTTTCAGCGAATATAAAAGTACGAGCGATGAAACAACTTTGAATTATTTTCGTCAATGCAATTAGTAAATTTTTGTTTATCATTTTTAAAAACAGACCGTCATGCCAGACTGAATCAAATGCAGCTTTGATATCCAAAAAATAACATGCCAGCTATGTTCTTTGCGAAATCCAAATTGATGTCGCGGAATAATATTATGCGCTTCCATTAAATTAGTCAATTTAATTTTAATAACCGTTTCCAGCACTTGACAATAAGCTGATAGGGGGTTAGGAAGATGAACAGGCTTTTTAATTGAAATAACCTTAGTCTCCTTTAACTTTTGAGGGAAATAGTCTAGCTTTAGGTATGAGTTAATAATGATTTTCAAAAATTAAATTTGAGGAAGTGCCTTAAGACATCTATTGTTAATTACGTCTATACCAGGTGCTTTTTTATTGTTTAAAGTTTTCAATATATATCCAAAATCAGTAAATTAATCACCTTCAGGAATAATTTTTAGTTGCCTATACGGCTCCAGAATGTCATTCGCTAACAATTTGTAGTTAAGTCGGCTCGGTAACATGAAATAGGATAATTGAAATTAAATGTTTGAGCCAAAACTTTACGTTTTTCCCAATTGGTTATGCAACGTCAGCCGTTACTCTTTAAAATAGGAACAATAGTGGTCTTCCCATTAGAATTTTTTTCAAGTTCCAAAAAGGCAGAGAGCATTTATCCAGCGTTGACAATAAAGAATTTCAATAGTTATTTCTTTACGAATTCTAATATGAAGTATCCTCATCCGATAAAAATCATCAAGATTCCTGTATCTGTGACCTCTGAAGTCACTTTTCTGTTGTGTCATGTTATTGATAAATGGGCCAAAGGGGCCTTAATGTGGGATATTTCTTTGGTACAGTATAAGTGATTGAATCATTTAGAATACTCTTAAAATCTGCAATATTCGGATCAATTTGATCACAATTTGAAATATTATTAATAAATTTAAGTTCAGGTAGGTTTAAGTTCAATATCAGATCTGTTGAAAAACAAATGTCCCCCTGTAGGCTAGTAGGTAGCGTACTAGCTTGTCAGTCTGGGGATAGGGGGTTCGATTCCCATAGAATTGACTGTTGGTGGAACTGCTCAGTGATGAAAGCATGGTCACTGGTCGCTGGGCTGTCTTCAACGACAGTTAATTTCCGACCATCCTTCTTCTTTCACCACCTGTTTCATTTCTTCTCTATTTCTTTCCTAAAGAATGTACCACGGTACTTGAGTAAATACGCATTGTTTGCCTAAAGTGGTACTTCTTAAAAAAAAAAACAAAACAAAAATGTTTTTCTTACAAAAATCTTCAGGTGAAAGATGTCCTGAATAAAAAATATTTAAAATCAGTCAGTCTACCATAAGTGCATGATTTTTGCTTTTAGTTTAATTTTTATGTGTACATATATATTAAGATTTATTTGTGAACTTTGATATTTGTTATATTACAAGTTTGACGCTTTAAGTCGCATAAAAACAACTATAACCAAATTAATTAACATTTGATTTAATTCCTAGAATAAATTTTGTAAACGTTACATAATCTTTCAATATTGCTTTCATAATTTCTTTAACTTTATGTTTGATTCGGGATTTATAAGGGTAAATATTTCGTTTTGTTATGATAATTATAATAATTATTATAAATTGAATAAATTTTTCATTAAAGATGTGTGTCTAACACGCACACAAACGTTCATTTCTTCCATTCTTTGCCGTTAGTTTAACTAAAAGCAAAAAGAAAGGAAACTAAATAATTAACATATTTTTTGTAACACTCAATCCAAGAATAACACGTTTTTCAACCTAATACTTAAGTTATTATAACGCTTGTTTTTTTTTTCTAATGTTGGAAAGTTTCCTTTTTTTGCAATAAACACCAAAAAATAAATAAATAAATATTAGAATATTTTTCCATTTTAAATAACGTAATGTACAATGCATGAAAAAAATGTATAAAGAAAGATTTTAAGTTTGCATGTCCTTTGGCAATTTATTTTCAAACAACCTCACTCCTTTCTAAACTCTACAAAAAACAAAGTGCACAACAAACACTTTGAACCTTGTTTCAACATTATTAAAATATAAACCGGCACTTATTCTGTTAAATAAATTTTTGCTCCTTTAAATTTAATCAGCCTGCTACAAAAACAGTTCCTTAATGTAGGCCAAAAAAAAAAAACATTTAAACAATAAATCATTTTGTTTTATTGTATTTTATTATATTCTTCATTTAACATTTAGGGACTCACAAATGGTTGCTAGATCATCTTATAATCATTATTGCTATTATTATAAGATTTTCAATTAAAATTATGTAAGTTGATTGTGTCAGAATGTTCCATTTGCTTTCGATAAACTTATTTTCTGCCTAGAATTTATTTTAGGATAAATATTATTTGATAATTAATACTGTTATAATAATAATTTGCATAAACGAACCAAAATAATAATCTCAATATTAATAAATTAGTATAGTTGGCTAAACATGAATCCATGTTAAGGGTGAAGCAAAAATATAAATAATCTTTAATTGGCTTTCAAACACTTGGACAGGGTCTCTTTAAAGGGCTCCATACAATTTGCCAAATTTTACGATAAAACACCCTGAGACCCTGCTCAGTTTCTTTACTTATAGCAAAGTATATAATTTTTTTTTTTTACCAGCACTAAGAGGATGACTCCTAGTCATGCTCCGCATTGCGCCAAAACTAGAAAATTAGATTATGGGGAGGAGGAAAAAAGTCCTGCATTGAAAGTGACAAGAAAGATCTCTGAAGGGAATTTATTCCACAAATATAAATTGTTCTGCTAAAAAACGAATTTTCCTCCAATGCGTAGAGCAATTCAACAGCTAATCAACCACAAATGGATGGGCTCTCAACGAAAAACGTTTAAAAGGAAAAACGTGAGAGTAACGGAAACAACTTCCCTAAAAAGTGACAGGAAAGACCTCTGAAGGAAGTTTATTCCACATACGAATTCTTTTGCTAAAAAACGAATTTTCGCTGCAATGCGTAGTGCAATTCGACGGCCAATCAAGCACAAATGGATGGGCTCTCAACGAAAAACGTGTTAAACGCAAAACGTTCGAGTAACGGGAACACCTTCCCTACTTTTATTAAAACGATAAAACAGTGAAACATAACCCACATTACATCGAAAATCTATAGACCGGGATATCCTACTGTAATCAATGAGCTTCTTGATCTTCTCTTATACACAGTCAAGCAACTCCAAAATGGATTTTGGGTCGCCGGCCCATACATGAGAGTTGTATTTCTTTTTTGGACGAATAGAGGTGGTATTAATAGTACGAAATTCGGATGGAGTTAAGTATTTTTTACACCTTTTCAGAAAACCGAGGCACTTAAAAGCTTCTTTAGATACTAGAAAAATGTGTTTACTCCATGGAACATCACACTGAATTTTTCATGCCAAGAACATCAAGAGATTCTGATTTCTTAATACTTATATCACCCATAATAACACCATGCAGCACCATTTCCGAACACAGATCTGTGCGTAAGCATGCAACATTGTGTTCTAAGGGCATTTAAATCGATCCTATTCACAAGGCCCCTTTCGGAGATTTTTGCGAAATCGTATTCGAGCATATTATTCATGTTTTGCCTTTTGGACCCCACCTCTAATTGGTTAAATCTATTACTGAATGAATACGAATGACAAAAGGTGCTGCCATTTGCAAAGGAGTATATAGGGTTGAAAGTCTGATGAAGAAAGTCATTTCAAAAAGTAAGAAATAGCGTAGGAGTAAGAATGGAGCCCTGCGGTACCCCTGAATTAATCTAATTCTATTAATAATATTAATACTAAGTTTTTGCTATGCATACGGCTAACAATCCTCATTTGATTTAGTAATTTTTGGTTTAATTACACTAATTAAAAGTGGCCACATATTATGAAGTTAGTTGGGTTATTATATTCTTATTGTCACTTTGTTGACTGGCCGGATTTGTTGATTTTTCAGAACTTTTTTAATATTTACATAAAGAAAAACTTTTTCTTGTTTTTTTCCAGTTGACACAGTTTGTTTTTTATTATACCTCTTGGGTATAGTGCCTGGTTTGAGTTGAGTGAGGAATTTCTCACATGAAAATATTATAGTCGTGTCAGTTTTCTGGCCTGAACATCACAGAAAATGTATGGGGGTTATCAAGAGTTATCATAGCAGTACTAATGAGCGAAGCACTGTTTGGACTGCCGCCACTTGACTTATATCTGCCGGGTATAAAAGAGGTAAAAAAGACACTAATTCTAATGCAAAAATAAAATATAGAATATTTATTGTGGATGGTCATATGAATAAGGAAGAAAATTGTTTTTACTATGGGTCTTTTAGTCATCAAGAAGACATTGCGGAAATATATTTGACAGAAGTGGAGATACGAACACGTTTGGAAAAAATGTTTTGTATGCGTTCGAAGATGTTGGAAAGCACGTTTAGCTAGTATTAATTTTTCGGTATAGCAATAATAAAATTTTTTGTTAAAAAAACAAATAATTGCTGGCATAATTGAGATAAAATCGTATTTACTCCTTTGGACCTAGCAAATTTGTTGCCAAATGAATTTTAAAATTTATGGAAATTTGTTATCTGGGAATTGGGAAATTCGTAACTATTTGATACAAATATTTCAGAGAGATGGCAGCCAAAATAAAATATTATGGTTATAAAAATAAAACATCTTTCATATTTTCATATTAATATATTATCATTTCATATTATTTCAAAAATTAACTCTGGAAGTAGAAATATAATGAATGGGTTGATTGCATTTCCCAATTAACAGGAAAGGTTTAAATAAAGACACAAATCAGTCATATAAAACTTCTAACCGTTGTTGCATTTATGTTAACATAATTATTGTTTTTAAGAATAAGAATTAGATTATATCTTCAGTAGCTAAAGTATGATAAGTTCAAGAGATTTTTTACTAGTTTACTTTTACTGTATTTAATATTGCTTTAATTATAACTTTATTCCTTTATCAATATTCTTTTAAATCATAATCTTAAATCTCATAATAAACTTCATCTAACTTATAAATTCTTTTTTAATTAAGAGCAAAATATTATACTCAAATTCTTTTCTGAAGAAATGCTAAATAATTTTTCTTATTTATCAAAAAACAACATTCTTGTTTGCTTTACAAACTTTTATACTGAAATTGCACAAAATATAATAAATAATTCAGATTTCATTGTTTAGAATATGCACACATGTTATTAAACGATAATTTTCTAGAGCAAAAATATAAAAACAGTTGTAGAAATTTTGTATTTTGCTTTTTACGTTCCCATTTTAATAATACTTGCCATTCTAGGTAAGTCGAAATTTTCTTTGAACATATTTTTAATACAAACTATAATACATGTAAGCATATACTTAAGTATGTATGTGCTTATTTAAAAGGATTTTTATGGAAATATAAGTATACTTAAGCAAATACTTTGTCAAAATATAAAAGTTTTTAGGGAACTAAGGTTGCCCTTTATTTTGGACAAAGCTGCTTATAACAATGAAACCGCTTGTAAAATAAAAAAATATAATTCTTTAAATAAAAAAATTCGAAGAACTTTATTAACTTTTTATATATTTTAACTTTCTCATAATTATGTAAATTAAGCTTTAAGGGAAACCCTAAAAAAGACTCGCATGTAAATATTTAACGTAAAGTTTGTATTCCTTATCTAATGTAGCTTCCTATTAACAACAATAACATAAAATCACGTTCAGCTTTAACCAACATATAATTCAATTCCTGCAAATACACGTAAAAAAATTTTATTTACTGGGTAAGCAACAAGCAATAAAGTAGTTACTGCAGTGGATAACACTATATGATAACGAAAAAAGTCTTCATTACTGTTATACTTTTCTAATATATTATGGTCATCTAATAACAAAATCACGCAATATATATAAATTTACTTAAGTTGTAAATTACAAGATTTTAGAAGAATTTTAATTAAATTAAATCATATTAAATCATAATCTTTTAAAGAAAGTGATGTTTTCTTATAGAATATCTTAAAAAATTTTAATTTGTAGAAGCTTTAACTAATATTAATACGACATAAAGGAAACCTAAAATTTTTAAAGGCACTTTTAAACGTGGTAATTTTACGTAATTTAAGAAAAATGAAAAATTTTCATTTTTTTAAGTCGAATAAATTATAAAATAAATATTTAAAAATAAAATTTGGCAAAATAATACTATTTTTATTAATGAGTTTAAAAAGTTCATATGTTTGAAATAAAATAAGATATAAATTATAAAAAACAACGAGTAAATGTAAATTTAATTATCAACGAATTAAAGCTTTAGTCAATAAAAATTTTTAGAAAATAATTTGTAAAAATTATTTTTGCTTTTCTACTTATTTTCTAATCTATATCGCCTTCTTAACCGAGACGCAAGTAGGCTAAAGTTTTTTGTGTAGTTTGAAAGAACGCCATCTTAATTAAAATCCGCAATTTGAAATCCACTACATGAAATCTTGGAGTAAAGTGGTCGCATGTATTTTCCGAAATCGCTTAAAGTATTTATACATAAAACAGGAATTAGATCGTAAAGAAGATGCAAAAATGTTTTATTGATTTATCTATTTATTAATAATTAACTACAATAATATAATTATAGTAATTAACAAAAGAAAAGTGTACTAATGCTTTCGTCTCGTAATATTACATAAAATTATTTTACAATTTGTGAAGAAGATTGGAGTTTAATATGAATTAATGGAGAATTTAAATGTTGAGATCGTTAATATTTTTTTAACAAGTTGATGGTTGGATAAATTGGAAGTCTTTTGTTCTGATATGTGAAAAGTTTGACACTCGTCTAATTTATGGGAAATGATAAGTTGCATATTACAGGTAGAGCAAATAGGATATTGGAATCTATCTAGCAAATATTTATATGTTAATCTGCTGTGACCAATTCTTATTCTAACTATAAGGTAAAAATCGTTTTCCATTGCATGTCCTTCGGGCTTGTATTGGAGTTTGAAATTAAATTGAAACTATCATATTCTTCAAAAGTCTGGACACAGTGTAAAGGGTATTTTGTTTGCGCAGCCCCGTCGTCGGTATGTTCATCCAACGTGCGATGCACCCACATAATTTTCATTTTGTTAGAATTTTTTATGAAAATGTTTCTAATTTCTGAGATCAGATGTGAATCGTACAAGGTGAATCGTCGGTGGTTATAACAAATTTGTTTGGGTTTTGGATCACAAATTTGGCTGCTTTTTATATAGCTAATGCTTCAGCATTGTAGTTGAAGCAGTAATTGTGAAGTAGACCGTGTCTAATAATCTTACCATCTTCTTGCACAACAGCAGAAGAAGTAATGCTATTTAATCTTGATCCACTGGTGAATAAAATTTTTCATTCGAGATTTGAAAGAACATCGGTAGTATTATAAAAAGTTTGCCTATATATTAACGTTGTTGTTGTAGATTTGGAATACAAAGGATGTTTCTTCAAGATGCCTTGGCGGTTCGGAAGAACACTTAAAGTATTGTGGAAAACTTTTGAAATTGATCTTATTGAAATATTCGATACACCTTGCCATGGTTAAGAGTTTTGCAACATACGCTCTTCCTTTTTAAGAAAAGAGTTAAACTCTAAGTTCATATATTGTAATATTATATTGACTACTAAAGTAACAGGTTTACAATAATTAAATTATACCTATTCTATTATTAACCATTACTTAACTGTGTGTTTTTTCACTAAATATCAGTTGTCCTTTTAGCTAAGAATATGACCACATCACTATTTTAAAATAAATTAACATTTTTGGCATATCGAATAAGGCAATCATTTTTAATATATTTATTTTGAACAGATCCTTGAGATTGATCTGATTTTTGTGGTAAAACAAATACGTATGAATTTTCATAATTCCTTTTTAAATTTATTGTTTATTCTTAATTCCCAATAAGAGCATCCTCAGTGAAATGCAAAACAATAAAAGAACATCTTCTTTAAAGAAAGTATTTCTACAAAAAGGAATTTATCAAATTCTTACTGACTTTATTTATCTTGGATTTATAAAATGTATGTCTTCCTTTGTTTAAAATATATAAAGTTTTATGACTAGCACTTTATATGGACTTATTGTTGAAAAGCACAAGTTTAAGATAGTCAATAACACAATTTTATTAGTAGAAATCAGTTAATAATATTCCATATGATAAGTTTAACAGAAAGCATTTTTAATTATTATAGTTTAAAAATTTATAAATAATTTTTAAGCACAAGGTCTTTAAATAAAAATTAAATAAATTTTTACCACACCATTGGGTGGTATCTATAGAAAAAAATGTTTAAACAGTTTTTTAAATCAATAATTTTTTTATGAAATATTGTAAATAAATTTTATTTAATTTTTATAGAAAGACCTTGTGCTTAAAAAGTAATTTATAAAATAAAACTTTTTTTAAATATTTTATACTAAAAGCCCAGGTATTATTCGCTATAGAACACATCATATTTTCCTAAATTTAACAATTATATTTTTTTCTCTATGTGTATAAACAATTACACCTCAAAACATATGCAACTAGGATAATTTTAAAAAAACAAAAACTTTTAACATGTCTGGCACGCCTTACTGAAACCTAAAACTAACTACTTATGGTTCTTTGTTTGAAATATCTTTTTGTGGAAAGTTCAAGCAAAACAGTTTTTATTGGTTGAATTAGCTTCCGATAATTTTTTTATGATTTTATGCTATTAAAAAGAAAAAAGTCAGTTTTTTTTTGACAAAGAGATCAGTATTGCAGGGCTTTAAAAGCATAATAAAGTTATAGAAATGTGGATAAAGTTTAATAGTCACCTAAACTTATATAAAATTTCAGTTTGAAGTTTCTTTTTAATTATTAAGCATTTTATTTCACAGCAATTCAGATGTACAAATAATATATTAAAATTAAAACTTTCTGTTCTTCTCTTTACAGGTATGTTAACTGTGATTGCCTTTCCTTATAAAATGTAAACGATGAAATAAATACCCTAATAATTAAATAAAAATAAAACTATTATTTCTTTGGAGGTTTAAATGATAACAACATCAACAAAAGTTAAATAATTCTTTTAAATATAAGTCAATATTCGGAGTTATTAGAAATTTCTGAGTAAAACACAATACTCCTGCATTTTCTTCGCTCTTTGAAAAAATTTTTAATAATTTTCCATATTGTTATAGATATGCAATATAACTTAGTTAATTTAATAAGTGGTGCAAATTCCAGTGGTGCAGGTATGTTTGAAAAAAAAATCTACCAAGTCAAAATAGTCCTGTTTTTAATGCCTTCGAAACTTTCTATACGTTTAATTTTTAATCGTGTAATTTTATACATTTTGTTTACGAATAACATTTAGTTCAGATATTTATAACAACATTTTTTAGCTCAATATTTTAATACCCTAAATATGGCAGACGTAAGTTACTTAACTTATATTTAACTAAGAAAATAGCCACAGTAAATAATTAATCCATTAATAATTAATGAAGATCTCCAAAAAATGTTTAAAACGCCAAAGGATTTTCTGCAAAATGTAAAAATCATATCAGTTGGTAGCGGAAATAAGCACCTTTAGTAACTTAGTAATTAATTTTTAAAGAGATGGCGATTATAATCATCTAAAACCAGCTTGATGTTAGGAGAACGGAAAAAATACTTGAAAGTTGGTTGAAACAATAATACACTACTCAATATAGTTAGGATTGTAATAAATCAAGCAAAAATATTTCTACAATATCAAAGACAAGACCATTAATTGAAATAACATCACTAAAAATATATCTTAATCAAGACCTTAAAGGAAACTTAGCGACAATTCCTATGCTGAAATGTCATACCTAAATAAGAGTGTCAACTTTGTGTATTGAAAAGTAATATTAAACATTAATTTTGTTTTATGTTACCCACTGTATAGAATTAAATATGAAAACTGTTAGACCACGCTGAAAATAACTAACTAAAGCAAGCATAGAAAATAGTATTTTCTATGCTATTTAGATTTCTTCATACCTATTGTATGTGCATGAGAATTTTTTGGTAGATAGAGTAGATAGATTGTATTTAGTGTGCCTACTTAAAACTGGCTGTAAATTATTTTTAATTTAAAACTGTAATTTTTTATTTTATTTTCTATTCCCCATTATTTAGTATGTCTGAACACTAAAATAATATTGCCAATAAACCGAATATTGAGTCAACTAAAAATGTATGTCTGAACATGCTATAAGCAATTATCAAAAGCACAATTTCTTAAAAGTATGGTAACATTGTTGACAAAATACATAACTGAAAATGAGAGAACGAGAAAAATCATTCTACCAAAATTTTGAAATGTCAAGTTGCATGAACTCCTTACTGCTTCCTTCTATCATTATTACATTAAATGTGATTTGTTACAAGATTAAATATGCAAAACTTTGTAGGAATTACTCCAATATGCTTGCTTCGAATGAAATGACACGCGCCTTTGCAGAACATAACATCAATAATAATATAATATCGATCAATTGCCATCAGTTGTAGCGTTAAATGATAATTAATTAAAACTACAATTTACAATAAGAAATTCAGTCGTTGGTCTATGAATAGTGTTGGCATCATTTTGAAAGCATATGATTTTGCTTTGCTCTGAAAAGACTAATTTTTTCATATTCAGTTTGGAAAGTCAGAAGAAATAAATATTACACCATTTTAATAATTAAATCTTAGCTTTATTTTTACAAAAAAGACAAAACTCAAAGTTCTAACGCCAAAACACCTCCTTGATAGCTATGAAAAAAATTTTATTCAGAAACTACACATTATTTTATTTTTTAAAATTTTTATCAAATCTCGCACTATTCTTGGCTTAGTTGACCAGTTGCTTATTGACTTAAATTAAAACATTCACCAAACAACAACGTTTAAAATTGTGCTTCATGATAATAACGCATAAAAAAAAAACATGCGCAAAAATGTTAATACTGTTAGATACATTTAGGAAGTTAGCCTAACTAATATACTAACTAATATTATTATAAATTTTAAAACGTTTGTCTTTAATCATTTATGACATTTGCTTCGAGTTACCTTTGCTTGAAAAAAGAGCATAATAGCACAAAGTTTTTTGTATATAAATGTTGAGTGGACTTCAGAGGTCTCCGGGATCACCGGGATCACCGGGATCACCGGGATCACCGTTTATAACTCTAGAAGCAAATTACTGATATACTGTAAGCTCTCCTTTTATGCGGTAGCTATCTTCAATATCAAAGCATATATAATATATTCGCCTTGAAGAAGATTTCGTAACTACAACTACAGTTTATACCTTTTAATAAGAAACTTAGAAAGATGTAAGAGCGACTACTCGTGGAAAAATATTATAAAAAAAAGAGAAATCTGCAAATTACTGAATATCACTCTGAAAACATATCGCGGACAACTGGATGTATAGAATTAAAGTAGATCTAGGTGCTCTTTATATCTTTAAACGTTCTATGTCAGTGGTACAAATGGAATGAGCTTTGAGCATTCCGCGATTTTTGGAGATTGTCTATATGTGGGCTTCCTCGGTATATATTCACGAAATTTTTGGATAAAATACAAACCGCACTACTTCAAAATCACATAAAAATAATGCGGATTAAGAGGTCTTACTGTATAACTTAATGTTAATAATATAAATATTAGTTTGTTTTCGTGTTCGTGTTCTGTGAATGTGAATAATATGAATGAACCCAATTTTATGGGCTGTCGAACCCTGTGATAAAACGACTCAAAATCGATAGTCTGAAGTAAAAAAATGCCAGGTGGTATAGGTTGAGTCCAAAGAAGGGAAAATAATAATTCTCCGATACTTAAAACAAAAGATGAGCTAAAAATACCCCAAATATAGCCCTCCACAGAAGTTTTCCTAGTAAACAAAAATATCACCTACATTTATCAATTAAATTTGTCACATCCTTGCAGATATTGTAATATGAATTTAATTAAGAAAACATCGAATTGAATTTAAAGTAAAAATCGTTTAAACTATTCGATTGTGACTAATATTACCGCTTAGGTTTAGTGGAATAAATAATGTGTAAATTTAATGAAACGAAAACTCCCACGGTATTTATAATTTAATTTGATTAGAAGTAAATTAAAGCAAAACGTTTGTTGTTTGCCTTCGTACCCAATTGTGTTATGTTCCACAAAAATGCTATTAATTTGAGGGTAAATTTTTTCTGACTTCTGAGAATAGCGTAATCTTATATTTTGCGCATTTAGGTTATATAAAACTATAAATCCTCTTTCAATTCAATATTATATTCTACTGAAAAAACCAAACGTTCTACAATTTCAACAAACATAGACTGAATTTGATTGACAAGTTTTTAAGATGAAAAGCTTATATCCTATTCAATTGCCATGTATGTATGTGCATGTTTTTCTAAGTAACATATGACGAAGAAATATTTCTTCGCATTTATAATCATGGTAAAAGATTATCTGCAATAAAATATGCTGTAAAAATTTTACGTATTTGAAAATATAACCACAACAATCGTTGATAATAAAATACAATAAGAGCGCAGCAGCAATAATTTCTAAATACAATTGAAATGAATAAAGAAGCAGAATTCAATAAATAATTCGATCATTTCATTGTACGCACATTCTTTCGTATATTTCTATTATTTTCAATAAAACACATACGCCGAATATCATATTACATGACACATATGTCAAAATAAAAGAGGCGTATAATGCACAGAAATTCATTACATCATATGTGAAGGAAAATTAAGGATGTATAAAACTAAATAAATTTAAAGCACAATGACGTCAGAGTGTCAAATTTTAGATTTAACAAGTTGTTTTAAATGAAAGCTAAATAAATAAACAATTTTTTTCTGTTATTTTTTGCGAGTAACAACTAATAGCAGGGACAGTTTTAATAGTAATTTTAGATTGAGGAAATGCTTTAAAAATATTGTTAAATAAGTCACACTAGACTTGGCCCAAAGATAAAACCCAATTTGTGCCTCAAATAATAATATTGCGAATATAATTTTATTATTTGTTTAAGTAAGAATGTATAGTAACTGTTTTTTATGTTTTACTAACTCTCTTTTTTCTAATTAAAGCATGCACTCTAATAAGCCTGAATTTATAATTAACCAAGCCGTTACTGCCTGCTTCACCAAAATATACTGTGGATCCAATGGGATGCGAACTTACGATATGCTTATTTTATCACAAGGCCCTTTTTTATCATAACTAAATGAATGTTTTTGCTTTTTTCACTTTAGAATGCTTTGTTATGGTTTGGATACCTATTTTTTTGTATTTGCTAGACAGACACGTTAAACGGCTGTTCTAATATACTTATGTTGTCACTTTATCCTTTTCGAAAGCGCGGCTTATGTGTTCTATTTATTCAGGTTTTTAAAACTATATTATTGCTATATTCCTTTTTATATGCAGATTTCAGTTGGGAACCATGATCTTCTATATAATTAATACACAGAAACACAGCAGTTTTAGTGCATTCTGTTGGTAATAGTATCGCCACAATTAAGTATTTTTAACGGACAATATTAGTTTTTATTGTTAAAGATTTTTAAAGGTATTCCAAATCTAAACTTCATAACAATTAAAATTAATTTTGTTAACTATAACAATTATTATAAAAAATTAAAAAATATATTTAATCACTGTAAGTGAACACTTCAGTCTGCATGCGTTGTTTTTTGTCAAATGCTGGCCGATCTAGGTTGTATACTTTTGCCTTACTGTCTATGATGATTTTAATTATATAGTCATTGGAGTTCTCCCGAAATATCTGTTTATGCTCAACACCTACGCAATAAGAAGTAAACTTATATTTTGATTAAAGGAAAGTGATATTAACAGGACACAGGAAAGTGATTAAGACGGCAAATACATAGACTATATATGTTCACACAAAATTACCTACAAATTAATTATTTAATGATACGAGTATTTATAATTTATTATTGAGAATAAAAATTAAACAAATGCTGCTTTTCAACTAGACGTTTGTTTTTCAATTGTGGTGACACCAACAACATGATAGTTTTGATATCTAGTTTGTTGACATATTCGTAGTAGATGATTTGGCGAAAATCGCATTAAAATAATTAAAATCCAGTATGTAAATGGTGGTTCTCTTAAAGTTACATTTCGTAAAATTCGTGATTTTGGACAACAGACTCGTTCTTTCCAGACCGCTTTTAAGAATTTGGTCATTAAATTTGTGTTGACAGGCTCCATATAAAATGTGTAAACACTAATGCATGTTCGATCAAGTCGTTCAACTTTTCAGTCGCATTTCCTCGACGTTCTCAATAATTGGGGTTATCCAAAACCACTACATGATGAATTTTGTGTAAGGATTTGAACCTTAAAAGGTTCAGCTGATACAGGAATTGAAGCCGACCGACCATTCACATCGCCGTAGATTTCTTTAATTCATTCAGGAACAACCAGATGGTTTTTCTAAAAAAATAATTTGTCAGGCTACGCCCATTTTCAATTGTCAGGAATTGGGCTTCTGAAAATGCTAAAGAGATTTTTGGGAAGCTTCAACGTATCACTGGTACGCTATGTCGTCTTAAAGTGTGATTGTGCCGATTTTTTCGATGAGGCTGCAAATGCTTTAACGATCAATGGATCAGGATATCGCGAGATGCTAACAACTCAATTTTCGCTTACTATTGACGATGTGAATATTACTGACATTTGGTGCCAACAGGACGGCTTCACATGCCACACATCCAATGAAACGAGAAATTTAATGCAAACCAAATTTTCCGATCGCATAATTTCACACCAATCAACAGTTTAGTGGCCAGCCAGACCGTGTGATTTAACATCACTGGATTATTTTTTGTAGGGCTATGTTAAGGACAGAGTCTATACGGAGCCAACCGAATTGATTTCAGCCTTAAAACTCAACATTCGTGATGGGATTAACGAAATAGGACCGCCATTTTGCCAAAAAGTGTTTAAAAACTTTAATAAAAGAATCGACATTTCTCAGCGTGGTCGTAGTGGACATTTGCCAGATTCATTCATAGCTGCCCAGCTTTTCTCTCCGTAATACAATAAAACTTTGAATTACATTAACTTAATTTTTTTTTGTGTTTTAGAAAATAAACTTCTTGTTGAAAAACCTTTACCGTTAACAGGCAAATTTCATAATTATCGCATAATGATTTACTCGATTTTAGTTCAGTAAAAATCAAATAAAAATTAATCTTGGGCAGCAAACAATGGTCACTAAAACGTTAGTTGCTAAGCATATGGTATCCTTAGTAATTTCAGTCAGCCAAACACGTTAACTATTCTTTAAACAATCGTTTTGTTTAAGACTATTGGATATCACACCTGCTAAAAGTAATTAACCAATTAATAAAAATTCTATGCCACTTTAAATTAGTTTGCATATTTACCTGGAAAACTTATACATATGTGATCCTATAATCCATGAAAAAGTTCTCAGAAATGTTGATTTTCTATTTTTTTACTAATTGCTTCCTATACTGCATTCTTCACGTAAACATGATTTATTTTCCGGTTTAAAGTAGTGAATAATGGTAGAATATTAAATGAAATTGAAGCTTTTATCCTAAAAGAAATTTACATGAAAACTTAAAAGAGTTTTTAAACATTTTTTTAAAATCTAAAATACACACATAAATATAAATTGTAATTGAAAATGTAGTGGCAAAACAGATCCTTAAGCATTTATCGTACGTCATATCCTATTTAAAGAAATAAGGTTGCATGCAAGAAGCATAAAATGATATACAGAAGTAAAACTGTTTTTCATTTTATTTTTATTTCTTTTTATTTTACTGTCAAAATTTTGCAGTTTCTGTTGTTGGGTAAAGTGATTTTTGAAACAATCATTTCTTGATATCCTCTCAACAAAACATTCTTTGTTTATTTTATGAATTTTTGGTTGTGTGAGTAGAGCTGCTCAGCTCCTTTTAGCTGGTTATAAATTATTATTTTTGTTATTTTGTGTTTTATACATTTGGTTTTGAAAATAAAGACATTTTCATGTTTCGAATTACTTTTCTATAGACTTTAACATTAAAATCGCATACACAAATACATAAACATTGCGTGTTTATTTAATGTTTTGCTGTTGCGATAAACACCAACATCAATTTTCTTTTGTTTATACATTTGTAAATAATTTGATGTTTTTGATTTTTATTTTTTGGTTTTTGTTTCAATAAGAATTTTCTTATGGTTGCCAGTAATTTTTATGCCCTAAAAATTCACACTATTTCATTCGACATCGACACTTAATATTATTGTATATTTTGATATGTCTGACTAAATGAATGACTGAACGCAACATAAAAGTTTATTGAATATTTGATTTGATGTTGTTTACAGCAAACATAAAAAAGGGGAGAGATATAAAACAACTCGCTCTTTTAAGAATGATAATAAATCATGTAAAAATATTTGAAATTTATGTGATACACTTATAATAATACATGTTATCATAAAGTGCAATACAACTTTTATACCTAATTTACATTAGCAGTAAACTTCTGTAAGAGTCGTTTCCATAAAACTTGGTAGAATGATTTTTGAATTGCTGCGAAATCTGAATGCTGTGATTATTATTAAGAAAGTATTTTTTTATATTTTATTTGCACTTTTCTTATAATATTTTAACAACACTATTCAACAATTTCGTGATAAGATTTAAATCTGCACCTGGCTGTAAGCCTTAATCAGATGGTGGTCAAACCACTGGGAAGGAAAAGCAACGTCATTCACGCCCTAGGAAGCCGAGGACTAATTCTAGCAATAGGTCTTTCCTAGTTGCAATTTCAGCGGTTCCAAAGTAGCGTTGCAAACCACTACTACTTGCTGAAGAGCTGGAGACTATCCAACTCCTGGTCCAGAACACATAACTAGCATGCTCAGTGGATCCGGATTATTCACCCGTTGGTGTTATTAAAGGCGAGATAATCCTGGCCCATATAATCAAATTCATGCGAGGGCCGCAAAACCACAAACACCACGATACTTCCGAAGGGCCAACCTCAATAATCAGTCAGAGAAACAGCTAAAGGTCTAAAGAGATAATTAGCGGAACTCTGGGGCTTACTGATTTCTGCGGAAATAACGTGGAGCTTCCAGTTGACCCCTGCTGCCTTCAGGGAATTAGGCTTCCTTATACCGCTAGCAGTATCCCCTGGGGCACATGATAGTCTTTTTTGAACCTACTATTCCATCTAGACTGGTGTCTTGCGGGGTAAAAGGGAGCCGAGGCCCCTTAAAGGCTAGTAGGAGCCATCTGGACAATCCACATAGTTTCACAGGAATCAGTAGGCTCGCAGAGTTCACTGTTTGTCTCTTTAGACATTTAGCTGTTCTCTGGCTGTTTATTGAGGTTGGCCCCTATATGGGAGTATCGTGGTGGTTGTGATTTCGAGGCCCTCGTGAGAGTTTGTGGGTCGGATCATTCAAAATGAACACAATGAATGGTTCAGGTCCAGTGAGCATGAATGCCGTCGTGTTCTTAATTATATTAAGCTTCATGCGTTCTGGACCAGGAGTTGGATAGTCTCCAACTCTTTAGCAAGGAGTAAAGGCTGCGACCTACTTCGAGCTTTTGAAATTGCTACTAGAAGTGACCGGAGGATAAACGTATTCGATGGCCTTCTAGGGCGTGAATGACGTTCGAATTCATTCCAAGTGGTAATGGCCACAATCTGATATGGTTCACTGCAGGTGCTGATGTAAACCTTATCATGTAATACCCCTAGCAGCACGAGGCCTAGATGGTCAAGTAATCTATAAAGGCTAGTCGGTATTTATCAGTCTATCAGCAATGCACAATCTAAAACTGTTAACAAAGAATTTTTTCATTTTATGTTTTACTCAATGCTGCCTTGAAAATGTATTTCTATTAATAGCCGATTTGAAACGTCTACACAGTGCCTCCAGGAAAAGGTTTGGCAGCTTTCTCTAGTTAATTTTTTTTTTGTTTTTAATTGAAATACATAGGCATATGTGTGTTAATCAATTTAAGGCTTATAAAATATTTTGTGTAATGTTATGAACACAACTTTTTAAAAATGCTATTTATATTAAATCGGTCTATTGATATGAAGTTGCGACTTCACATTTAAAAAATCTGGTCTCAATAAGCAGTGTATTCTAGTTACTTTTGCTGCAGAACTCTAGAGTAACTTTAGTAAAATGATATAAAATTTTAGCATGTTGAGTGCATATAATATTAATACCGCAGTAACTTGACATACATTTCATTGTTATTATATTTACGTAGACTTTCCTTAATTGAAAATTCTGGATCAATTTCTTTATGGTACAATTAAATGCTTTTGTATAAATAGAAGTTAAAAAAATGTTTAAATATTTCTATTTTAAAATTAATGATATTAATTAATTATGTTTGCTCAGTCGACTATAATTAAGAGACATTTATGAATTAAACTACTTTTTTGTTTAACAAATTTACAACTTTGTGAACAGAATAAATTAAATAAAATAAGTTTTTTGTTAAACAAACAACAATTTTAAAAATTATCTTTATCGTATTTAAAAGATAAAAAAACTGGTTTATTTTTAATAAAACCTGTCTTTCTTATTATATCTGCCATTTTGTCTGTCTGGCTATCAGCCTGTCTTCCTTACTATAATGACATTATGATGAATTACATTTTTCTTATTTCCAGAAAACTGAAAATTGCGTAAAAACAGTAAATTGTTAAAATGTTTGTTTGTGACATGTTGTCATTTTTAAATCCGTTTAAGTTTTCCTAAATATTTTTCTCTCTATTAATGCTTGAATTTCTCTATTACTAGCTGCAGTTATTTAACCATTCGAAAAAAAAAATGATATTTTATTTGTAAAAGTAAAAGAAATGACAAATGAAATCTTATCGTAAAATGAAAAATAAATATAAACAAAACTAGATTAGAAAACAGAATTTTCAGCACAATGCAGAGCAATATGATTTTAAATACCCTACAGTTAAATTTTCCGTTGGTTATAATTAAAATTTAAATCACATATTGTGGAATTACAATAAAATTAAAGCCTACAAAAGACTACGAAGATCGAGAAAAACGCTTTTTTTTCATATTTATTATATAGAAAATTTTCTTTACAAAGAGTTCTTTGTATATATTTTCTAACGTAGAAAGTATATTCTGTTTTACTGTTGTCATTCCTTTCGGTGAAAATCGTCATTACTAAGGGTTTGAATATTTTCTCAAATTTATTTTTTTAGTTGAAAGTACAATCCTTCCGGTTAATAATGGAAAATAATTTCATTCAAATGGCTGTCTCGGCTGGCCATGCAGTAACCTACACGATCAATCTAATTTTTAAGCACATTATCGATTGTGTGCAGCTGCATTTCACCAATGGCTTCGCGAATTTTGTCCTTTAAAGCGTCAATTGTCTCTGGCTTGTCGGCGTAACACTTATCTTCGACGGCACCCCACAAATAATAGTCCAACGGAGTCGAATCGCAGCTCCGAAGTGGCCAAACGACATCAGCTTTGCGGCTGATAATGCGATCTTCAAAAATAGGACGCAAAACATCGAGTGTAGCTTTGGCTGTATGGCACGTAGCGCCATCCTTTTGAAACCAAATGTTGCCAATAACCTCCTCTCTTTAATTTTTGTGAACAAAAATTCATTTAAAATGGCCCGATAATGATCGCCATTGACTGTAACGGCCACTCCTTGCTCATTTACGAAGAAAAATGGCCCAATTATGCCTCTGGACCAAAATCCGCACTTGTTTGGGTGCGTCGACTTTTCAGTGTATGCGTGCGGGTTTTCTGTGCCCCAAATGCGACCGATTTGCTTGTTTACATAGCCGCCAAAATCAAAATGATGGTCACTTGGCTTCAACTTCTGAATATGTGTGGCATCAAACCAAGGTCTTTATGCAAAATTCGTCTCAATGATGTCTCTGAAATGTTCAATTGTTGAGAACGACGGGAATTGATGTTGATGGCGCTTCACGTACATTTTCTGCTACAGCTGCAATATTCTCGAGTGTGCGCACTGTTTTTGGCTTTTCACACTTTGGTTTATCGATGAAGATGCCGGTAAATCGTCCCGTCATCTGGCATTTTATCCAAGGCTAACAAATGCAAACAACTTAATATTTTCTCTATTATTGATTTTTTTTAATGAAGAATCATTAATTGAAGTGAATCCTTTCAATCTTAAGCAAACATCTGGAATCATTCAAAGGAAGGAAATTTGAAAACCGCATCATTCGAATAGAATTGATTGGCCAGCCATTTATTTAAATTTAGCGGATTTACAAGCTTGGAAATGAAATATACCGATGTTTTAAGAAAAATAACCATTACGTTCACTCTAATGCGATAAAACAAAATCATCAAGTTGTCTAAGCGAAGTTTGAAGTTTGGTGTACTAAAAAATAGAAGTGTATTATTATTATTATGTATCTGATAACTTATCGATTGAAAATCAAAATTTTCTCGATTTTTTGGAAAATTTACGCTCCTATAAATATTACTAATGCGAGGACCCAGATAATTTTCTCTTTATTTTTTCACATTTCTCGTCGGTATCAGCATGTTGGTTTGATGATTACGATCTCCTGCAATCTATACCTTCAGGCAACTTAAGAATCACGTTTCTGAAAATTTGTGCATCCCAAAACATAGTATTTTATTCCCATTTTGAGGAAACTATTTAATTCACACGTATTTTGCTTAGTTGTCATTTTGAACTAATGGCGAGCTTCTTTTTCACGCTGCGGTGAACAAAATTTTAAAATGGTATGCGAAAAATGTTTCTTTGTCAAAAATGTGTCAATAGGGTTCATTTTCAGAAAAGAGAAGATGTCTATTAAAAAAGATATGTAAGGTATATAATACACTATATCTTGTTGAAAAACTTAAGAACATCAAGATAGTCATAAAGAAGCAATTTAATGATCAATATAACTCAATACCAACACAAAAAACCTTAGTTATCCTACACAACACCCTTTTCAATTTATACGACAACCAATACAACACCGAAATTATAGATATTGCAGAGATTACAATAACACAGAATGACTTTAGATTTAATAACCACTACTACAAATTACCTGGATGGTCTTGATACGGGAAACCCAACTTCCGCAATCTTCATTGATTTTTTCATCGAACATCTCCAATTGCTGCACAATATAACTCATTACTATTACTGCTATCGACAAATTGGTTAGACAACACGACACTAAAAACGGGAATAAAGAAGACAAAAAGAAAATTAATAAAACACGATGACACACGTTTACTTACACAGGACCAGAAATTTTTAGATTAACTAATCTTTTTCAGAAGTTTGGTTTACTTACAGTATTTAAAACTAGCAACACTCTGAAACATAATCTCAAGACATCGAAAGAAACAACTTACAAATTTAATTTCAGTGAGGTATGCAGATTTACTAGTACTTTTTAATATAGGACAAACTGGATGAACACTAAAAATAAAATTTACAGAACACATGCATTCGCACAAACGAAAAAGAGAAGACTTCAACTTTGCGTTACACCTTGACACTCACGGACGTGTATCAAAGAAAATAGATGAGTGTATGATATTACTATATCCAAGCAAAAAAGGACGAAGACTAGAAAATCCTGAAAACATTAAAATCTACAAAACCAAAAATTTAACAGTGACATTATAGACGAGCAGGTAAAGATAACCTGAGATACAATTTTTACACCACTGAAACTTACGCAGCAAAAAATAAAAGACTTTAAAATAACTCGGCATATTTTATGCCAATCTACCCTATAAAAGAACGACATAACCCAACACTATTTATACTAACATAATGCTTACTCTCCAATACTATCTAGAAACGCGGTTGGAGAATTATGTCATCACATCGAAAGCACCGAGGGGAATGACAACAGTATTCCATTTACTGGCGGAACAAATTCAAACAATTTAATATTGTTATGCTTATAAATGAGCTTAATTAATTTTTTAATTTAATTAAATGAAGAGTACTGTGGTTTAAAGTAGATAACAATGAAAAGAAATTAGAAGAATAAGATTTGGAAATTATGATATCAAGCATTGGCCCACAATTAAGTTTCTACAGAACTTTTTATTCAGTTTATTTTTGTATTCAGATATAATTTGTTTGATTACATTTTTTATTTAGAGCAGGTAATTGTTATCCACTTAATTTTTTGAAAAATGTATTGCTATGAAGATAATTTATTAACTGTTAAAAGAAAATTATTATCAGTAAAAAAAGTAAATGAAACGAGTCACTGTTAATCTTACAACCTGCATAGTATTCTAAAAAATCTAATACAAGCAACACAACTATAAGATGCTTATAAAAAATTCTACCAAAGAAGATAAACAACAGAAAACAAAAACAACCAATAAAGAACAAAACAAAACTCACATCCAAGCAGGCGTCTAAACTGAATGATAATAACAACAACAATATGCAGAGATGTAAAAGTAGAATATTTTTGTATATGCGCTAAACAGCTATATAAACACCACTTACTGGTCAAATGAATTAATTCAAGATGAATTAGTGAGTAAGAACAACAAAGTTACCATTGTTCTTATTTTGTGTGTATTGAAAGTTAATAAATCGTTTATTTTAATTTAAAAATTTAAAGTATTAATCTTTTGCAATAAAAGAACTCAAAATAACAAGTCCTTTCTTAAAAGAAATAAACTTAACTATATGAAATAAGCAGGTTAAATAAAACACTATATAGAAATTCTAAAAATTTATTTGCAGCTACACTTTCTCCTTTCATTTTACAAAATTATAAAATGATTACAACATTGTTACAGCCATAAAAGCGAATAGTTTTTTCTATAAATTACTTAACTTTTTTCACAGTGCAACTTTATAGTTATATGTTATTTTTCGATATCTTTGCTATAAAAATTAAAAGTAAATAAATGAAAATACTATCCCAGATTAGTAATCTTTTAGGTTAGTAATATTTTGTTACCCAAATGACGGTAAGTCAAAACATGCTCAATTTTACACGATGTAATCAATATATTGTTTATTTTGCATTATGTAGGGGATTTTGATTTGTTTGCTTTTATCTGCTTGTTGCTTTATTCTAAAAATATTAATATTTTTTAATTTTTCTTTTTGTATATGGAAACAATTTGACATTCAATAAACAATTCTGATGTTTTTAGAGATAAACTATGAATTTTTTATTTATTTGTTTATTTATATTAAAATATCCTAAATAACTTAATGGTTCAAACTTAATTAAGAGACGCCATAAATTGTTAGAATTTTTAAACGAATTTAATATGCCTCCGTAGTTTACAAATAGTATTTGTTCTAATTTACAAGATTATATTTCAAGTAAATATAGAGAAAAAGTTTATATATCGATAAGAAACGTGACTTTTTTCAATTTTCTTTAATAATAATTTTTTTATAGTTTAACGAAGAGAAAATTTTATTAAAATTTACAATATGTAGTACAACAAATTTTATTCTTCTTTTACTTTGTTTAAAAAATCACTTCTAGATTTTTATGATTTTAATTTTCAATGCAAAAATTTCGTTACAAATACAAATTTGTGTTTATAAATTTATTGCCGAAACTTTACATAACACGTATAAATATCATAAAAATCGTGTGTCTTACTTCTGTTTTTATAAACATTATTTAATATGTTTGTAAAACAAATTAACTTCCCATTTTGTAGTAACTTTTGTTTAATTTTTAAAGTGCTTGTTTACGTACAAACAGCAATTTTCCACCCAACAATAATAACATAATTTGCTGAAATGTAGCAAATTGTATATAAGTACTTCGTGAGAACCTTAGAAAAACACACTTTAACTACAATTATGCTGCTTTAGAAAAACCAAACTGTGTCATTATGTAAAAAATGTTCAGAGTTGCACAAACTTTTCTCCGGCACTCAAAATTAAGGGATGTTGGTGTGGAACAAAATATTTAATTGGGCATTTTTAAGAGCCGCTTAAAGAACTAAAAAAAACAATTTTTAGAACAAATATTAAATATTTTAGTTTTAATATAAAATTAAAAAATTAACTTAAAATGCAAACTACACAACCCACTTGAAATCATTATTTCTAAGGCAAAACCGTCTATTGCCAATGATAATTTTGTTTCAGTAAAACTAACTACAATCTGTTAAATGAACTTCTATTCAATACTAATCGGAATGTTATATTTTTGCAAAATGACATCATAAATGTTCCCGTTGAAATTGACATTTTAGTTGATATATTTTATAAAAAAAGTATACATCGTGTTTTTCAACAACAAGTTTATTTAAAATGTGGCAGCACATAGTAGATACATTGGCAAAATCGGTTTAAAATAATTAAAATCCACTATGAAAATGGTGGTTCTGTTAAAGTTACATTTCGTAAAAATCGTGATATAATCGTCCTTCTGAACCCGCTATTAGTAATTTGGTAGTCAAATTTGAGTCTACAAGTTCGATACAAAATGTGCGAATTCCAACGCGTGTTCGACCAGCATCCGCGATTCACAGTATTGAAGCAGGTATAAATTTGTCAATTCCTAGACGTTCTCAACAATTGGGGTTATCCGAAGCCACTACAACGTGTGCCTGGCCATGAAGCCTTAATCAGATGGTGGATCAAACCACTGCATAATTTCGAACGTCATGCTCGTCCTAGGAAGCCGAAGCTATAATTCTATCCAACAGAACTTTCTAGTTGCAACATCGATTATTCCAGAGCAGGGCTGCAAATCATCACTCCTTGCTGAAGAGTTGGAGACTTTCCAACTCCTTTCCAGAACACATGTCTAGCATGCTCACTGGATTGGATCATTCACGTAGCGTGTCATTAACAGCGAAACGATCCTGGTTACAATATTAAACAACAAACCTCATATGGGGCCGCGAAACCAGAGCCACCATGATACTCCCATATAGGGGCCAACCTCAATAATCATTCAGAAAACAGTTAAATGTCTAGAGAGACAAATAACGGAACTCTGCGAACTTACTGATTCCCGTGGAAATAAAGTGGAGTTTCCAGTTGTACCCCTGCTGACTTCAGGGGACTAGGTATCCTTTTTCCCCAGTTGCACAGGTCTAAGTTGTTGCTATCTCCAAAGACCATATATATGTGCCCCAGGGCACATGTAGTGGTTTCGGATGGGTATTTGAAACCATTACATGGCGAATTTTACGTAAGGATTTTATTTTAAAGCCTTACAAGTTTTAACTGGTGCAGAAATTAAAGCCGACCGATCAATCACATCGCCGTAGATTAGCTCAATTTATTCAGAAAAAACCGGATGGTTTTTCTGAAAAAATCATTTCTATAGACTAAGCCTATTTGCCTGCTCAACGTGTCACTGTATGGTGCGCTATGGGGTCTGGAGGCTGGAAATGCGGTAATGGCAATATCTCACGCTATCCCTAGATGCTTACTACTCAATTTTGGCAGGACAGTGCCACATGCGGCATAATTTCACGGCAATCAGCAGTTAAGTGGCCAGCCAGATCGTATTATTTAATACCACTGGATTAAATTTTTTGTGGGGCTCTGTTAATGACAGAGCCTATACGGAACCAATCGAATCGATTTCAGCCTAAAAACTCAAAATTCGTTATGTGATCAACGAAATAGGACCACCATTTTGCCAAAAAGTGTTTAAAAAATTTAATGAAAGAATCGACATTTGTTAGCGTGACCATGGTTGACATTTGCCAGATATCATTTTTCATTCATAATTACCGAACTATTCCCTTCGTAATACAATAAAAAATTGAATCATCATAATCTAAATTTTTGTTTTAGAAAACAAATATCTTATTGAAAAACCCTTTACTAAGTAAATGGCCATGTTAAACCTCGTAAGCAGAAAATTAGAAATTTTTTCTAAACCTATTAATATGGTTAATATGCATATTATGTTGTGGACCCCAATATTACTGAACCATATTCTAAAATTTTGTTATGTACGGGTCAGTGAAGTCTTTAGCCCACCTTTTGATGATGCAAGTACATCTTTAGCCTTATTAATGGTCTTATGAATATGAGATATAAAAGTTAATTTGGTGTGTCCATCAAAATATCTACTTCCAGGAAGTTATCAACCAAATGCAACTGACCTTTCCCTAAAAAGTATTAAGCATTATGCAGTTTTTTTTTCGAGAAAAAAATACACTTGCATTTCAGTAGATTTAATTTTATTAAGTTTATATCACACCAACTTTGCAATTGAGATTGTAAGAGTGATTAATACAATAGATTAACATTTTGACTTCATCTGAGAACAGCAGAATGTTGGAGAATTAGATAACGTTTGGATCTCCCATTAATAAAAAGGCCCAAGTAAATTATCTTGGATGCGCGAGATAAAACTGAGATAACTCTCGAGATATTGTTTCTAAATAGGACACATTGATTCCGATCAAACAGAAATGATGAAATTCACTTAAGGGCATTCGTAGTGAAATCCAACTAGCTCAATTTATACACAAGAAATTTTTTGATTAACTTTGTCAAATGTTTTATTAAAGTTCGTGTAAATAGCATCAATTTGCCTACCTTTGGCGAAACCCTGATTAATTATTGCAGTGAAATGCAATAATTGAACAGTTTGCAATAATTGAACAGTTTTTATGGAAACCATTTTGCTAAGGCCAAAAAACTGAGGAAGTGTAATGCAAAAAAAAATTCAAGAGCTGAAGATTGAAGAGCTTTGGTATTATTGTCAGCTTTGCAATTTCTCTGTAATTAGAAATGACGGACTTGTTACCAGATTTAAAAAGTGGAATAATATATGAGTCTCTACTAAAGTTAGGAATTTTTAGTGATTTAGTGGAATAAATATTTATGTCTTAGGGAAATATTGTATAAAGATCCCCATGGAGTTGATAAGCTTTCAGCATAACTAAATTAAAAATTAAATTAAAAAAAAATATTTTGATTATTTCTTTTCTCTCTTAATATAATTTACTTAATACAAGTTTAGCCTTATTATTAATTTTTATTTATTCATTAATGCTTTATTAAAGTAAGTTAATGCCGACGTTAACTATCTAGATCAAACCAAACTATTTGCATTACGGTTCATTAGGAAGCCAAAAAAATAGACAAAAACTATTTTGATGTTTTCTATTTAATTATAATCAGACAGCTGTATAAAAAACATATTAAAATCACTAAAAACTCTGATTTTACAAACTCCTTTAACAAATTTTATTGCTTTATCAAATTTAAACTCTATAAAAGCAGTTTTGTAGCTCGTATGAATTTACATAAATTACTGTCTATAAATATTTTCTTAATTAACCAGAGCAATTTAAAATATAATTTAATTAAAATAATAGCAAAACGTTTTTCTGTTTAGAAATATTAAAAAATAAAAGCTATGAGAGTTGTCCCTTTGTAAGGGCTTAGCCATTTAAGTAGCTTAGATAAATTTAGTCTATATTTTTTAACGCATGCCAATATAGTAAAACTTGCTGTAAAATTATAAAAATAAAACTTAAGGGACAGAATAAAAAGTTATATTTTCTAGAACTGAGTTTAACTATGTAAACAGAGTAGTGGGAACAATAATCATAACCACTTTTCCTGTCATCGTTTGCAGGTGATAAAAGAACATAAATAAACAAAAAATATAATAAAAGACAACAGCAAATTCTATCAGAAGAATAAAATCTTAGACTAATACGTTAATTCAGTAGTCAACTGTATGTAGATTGTGAACAGCGTTGGCACTTAAACACATTCATTCTGAATAAATTCGTTTATTAAATTTACCAAAAAAAATTTTTAATTTTTGTTTATATATATGTATATTTTCAATATAAATCAATAATCAATATTAAATAAACTTTTTAAATAAGGGAATAACTAAAACATAAGAAATAGGGTTTTAAATACAGTGGCCGGTTATCTATTTTGAACAACATAAAATGTTAAACTCCCTTTCTTGGAGTCAATCGACAGCTTTAAAAACATCAAAAATTTCATATTTATACAAGAGTTTTTTTTTTGTTGTGAAAAAGGAAATTAAGCCAAGTCTACACATGTTGTTTTTACAACTGTGGTGACATAACCAGCAGTGGCAAGCAGAAACAAATAAAATTCCTTTCATAGGTTATTTATACTATATACGAATAAGTAGGATTATAAATAAGAGTACAAATACCAACAAAAGTCAAAGTACAAAGTTAAGCAATAGCACCTTACAATTGAGCAAAGACATTTTTGGAACTTTCGTATAAAATTTCTCGGTAGGAAAATACTCATTGACGTAGTCAAATCAGGTTTTACTCCTAATTTTTTCTTTGTTCGTATCAATATGAGTAGAGAATTAATTAAACCTTTACTTTTACATTTGATAATTGCTTTCAAAGCAGCGTAAATATTTTACACTTTTGGTTATGCATTTTTGAATAACTAATAGGGAACAATTTCTCTTAAGAAAATTATGAGGCAGTCGTTTATTAAATATTTATTCCGAGTTGCATTATTAACAAATGTGCTACGACACTGGCAAAACTGCTTACAATAAATTACAACATATCATTTATTTTTTTCTAAAATATGGAAGGATTCTTTTATTATTCCATTATTTAATTTTGATTGTAGGAATAGTGTTGGTATTACTAAATTGAGCGCTATACCCAAACTTTTTAAGAAAACTGTTACTAATCACCTTCCCCATCAAGTATTGGTTTTTGCTCAGGTTTTAGAAGGGGTCGTTCAACTGTTTCTAATCTTTTAGAATTAATAAGGCTAGTCAGTCGGGGATTTGTTCAACGAAAATAAATTGATATTATTTACACAGACTTTAGTAAGTCATTTGATAAGGTTAACCACAAACTTCTGACAAGGTCAAAACCTTATGGATTCACAAACAATTTACTTATATGAATTAATTTATATCTTTCAAACAGAATTAGAAAATTTCGTTTTAACACACTTATTTTCAAAGAAATTTTTGTTTCATTTGGTATGCCGCAGGGTAGCCATTTGAGTCCTTTATTATTTTTCCTGTTTGTTAATGATCTACCGAATGGCACTAAATACTCAAACGTTCTACTTTATGCAGACAACGTGAATAAATTTCAAACATATAATCGTCACGGCGATTATATTCTCCTGCAAAAGGACGTAGATTGATTTAGTCCCTGGTGTAATATTAATCTTAAGAGTTGAACCTTAAAAAGTTCAAATTCATAGGTTTCTTCCGAACATGTCACACAAATGTGCAGTATACTTTGAACGGCTACGAACTTGAGAAACTGAATGTAGTTTCAGATCTAGGCATTTTACTGGATGCTAAATTAAATTTTATACAGCATTTTTCGTTAGCCATTAACAAAGCACAATTAGTTCTTGGAGTTAGTGACCCATATATCACATAACATCGTTATGTTTCTCTTATCAGACCTATTCTGGAATATGGCTCAATAATTTGACAAACAATTTATAAAGCCCATAGTAATAACATTTTCTTCGAGGCTTACAATAAAATCTCATAATTCTACCATTTTACACTAGTAAATTAGATCTTATAAAGCTGCCAAATTTTAAAAGCCGAAGAATAATGTTAAATGTCATCTTTGTTTTAAAATTAATAAAAGGAGACATTTCCTTTCCGTTTTTTGATTATCATATCACGTTCCATTTCACCCTACGCGCTTTTTTAACCCACTGGTAATTAAAGTATTCGTTTTTAAGAATTTGTGCTGAGTTTAATAAATTTTGTGAGCAAATTAATTTCTCTTTAAATGTTAATACAGTTAAAAGTTATTTACTTTTATATTTGCAGAACTAAATTTAAGTTTTATGTACAATTATTATTCACTGTTTTAATATATGTAATGATCTTGGATAATAGACTAAGTATATATAAAATAAAGTAAAATAATTAAATATGTATTAAGCTTTTTAAATGGTCTTTTTAATTAAATTTTAACGATATATTTTTTTTCAATTTGTTAATAATTTTTGTTATTAAAAATTAATTTTCCTGAAGAAGCTTTCTATAGGAAAGCGAAATATTGAAACAAATATATCGTAAAAATTTAATTAAAAAGACCGTTTAACAGATTAATACATATTTAATTAAAATAAAAAGATCGAATAAAAATAATAATCAAATAAAGTAAAATAAAAATATTGAAAAATAGAAATAGGAAAAATATTTAAATATTAAAGATTGGAGAAAAATTTGTATTTAAATCGATTATGACCTCCATTATCCATACAAAAAGCAAAGAATGTGTTGTTGCGTTTTTCAGTTTTCAAATGTAGGTACTTGATCATCTCGATTTTTTATCCAAATCACATTTATCATCTCAGATGCTCTTCTCTAATTTCAGGCTTCATAACCATCGCATCTTTTGCAATAAAGCAGAGGCATCTTTACCAATATTCTGCGACCACAATGAATATCCTTCTTTTATTTAGAGCCGAAGAGATAAAACATTGTTACAGTTTTAAGCAACACCTCATGTTAAAATTATTTTGCATTAGTTCAGTTTTCAGCGTGCTATAAAAACAAATATTATTAAAATATATTATTAACTCATTGGGAAATTTTGATATTTTATACAAGCTAAATCAGCATATTATATTAAAAATATTATTGACCAACAAAAAAAAAAAACAACATTCCTGTAATTAATAGTAAATATACTTTACCTTCATTATATAAATTTCTGAACATCAATGGGATTTGAACTTTTAGACTTCTTTACGCGAAACGCACAAGCACCTCAGATACAGATCAGATTCGCTTTTAAAAATTTTTACCGAGTTTAATAAATTTTATAAGCAAATTAATTTCTCTTTGAATGTTAATGGTGTTAAATGTTGTCTACTATTATATTTTAAAAACTTAAATTTATTTATTTAAATTTTATGTATTATTATTATTTACTGTTTCAATGCCTACAGATCTTAAATCCATAGACTATATATAGATAAATAAAATATCTTTGGACCCAAAAAGATTTTTTTGGAGTTATTAGTTACTATAAGCAATAAGCTAGAACTTGGACAAACATTTTTAATTTAAACAAACAGACATGTGGTAAACTATATAGGATTATATATACATATATATATTCAGCAAAGACAACAGCTATCGTAGTTAGAGCAAAAGGAGAGCAGATAACCATAATACGTGATTTTGAATTCTAATAGCTGACGATGTAATTGTTACAAATCATCTTTTCTTGCCTTCGGTTAAAAATGAAATAAGTATTGAAATTAATTGAACATTAAAATGTAAAGAAGTTAAGAAAATAATAATTTTAATTTACTATTGGCGGTTTAACAAATGTAGGGAAATACAATGTGTAAAAAAATTGATAAGCGTTTTTTTTCTTTATTCTTCTAAAAAGTTCTAATGATCAAACATGCTTTCTGGTATACATAAATGTATAAATGTATTTTAATTTACAGTTTGTCAACAACTTTTTTTATAATTGCCAAAGTTCATATGGTTTAATAAGCTTTGGGAATAGTACTTTTGGTTCTTTAAATGTTTTACTTAAAATAGGGAGGTTTTCATTTAAATTTAAGCTTGAAGCATCATTTTTTATTCGCTTTGTAAACATACGAGTACTAAACATATTTGCTTTCTAATAGAGACATATCTTGTCGTATTATCGTATAATGTAAGCAGTTTGTCTTCAATTCTAAACAATTCACCTTCTTTAATAAGCAAACGGCTTTTCACTTCAAATATTGATTTATCAAAATCTAACTTTTAGCGAGTTGGCGAGAGTAGAAGTTTCCTTGTTTTATTATTGCTGCTGCTATTTATCACTGTCATTTTTGTGCCTAAAAGTCAGGCCTACAATTACCATTTTTTTCGTTGCATGTGACATAAATTTCAAGTGCTCGTGTGCTTTAAACTTTAACACAAAACTCTCATGTAAAAAAGTCAAAAAGTTAAATAATTTCGAAATTATAATTTACAAAGTCTACGTTGCCTTAAGCAATATATCATTTTTTTATTTAGGATGTAATTACACGCAGGCTGATAATTTGTTGCTTTAATTTTTAATGTTCTTTATTTTTGTGATGTTGTATCTATAAGACTGCTTTCTTTGCTTGTATATTCAAGTCATTACTGCTTGTTTTTAAATTAGAAAAATGAAAACAAGAGAGAACGAATTAATAGGTTATTAAAACGCAAAGAGATATGTTTGTATGTAGAAAAATATTATTCTACATATTTATTTTACGGTATTTAAATGTAGGCTGTTATAGAAAATTAGAAAAAATTAATACAATATAATAAATGTGGTACAATTTTCATAGAAGAAAGTTCTGTTATTAAAAGGGGGCGATTGTATACTTTATTTTTTTTAGAAGTTATGAAAAATGGTTTTAAAGTGTGTAATTAGTGTAAAAATATTTATAAAAAAGAACAGATCTAAAAAATATTTTTAGTGACACTAGTGTGATCTTGAACATCAGTTACTTTTGTGTTGAAATGTTCTCAAAAGTATTTCAGAAAAAATATCATTAAAATTATACAGATTCAAAACCATCTTTCTGTTTAGGTTTAAGCTACAAAGGTGGTATAAAAAGACCGTATATGAAGAACTATTGTTTATATCATAAATATTGTTTGTTTGTTTGTTTATTTCTTCATTTTCTGCATAATAAGTCTAAATCTGATTTTTATGGTATAGGAATGCATTGCGCTCAAAGCTAATATAAAATTTTGTTGAGAAAGTTAAATAAATTATTTAAAAAAGGAAACGTTGCCATAAAGTTGTTGACAAGACTATTCCAAATGCGAGCAGCATGCAAATAAAATTACCACTTAGATACTGGATATTGCTATCGAGGTATTATAATGTTTCAATTTCTAGCCGATTGGGAAACACGTATTTTTTTAAACAAATATTTAGGGGTTTGTGTATATATTATTTTGTGTAAAAAAAACTAGATATATATATCTTTATAAGATTTTCGAAGCCAACACTATAAAGACTATTTGAAACAGATAAAACGTGGTCAAATCTATGCAAGCCATAGACATATGTAATAATATTATTATATAGAACATTCACATCCATATATTAAAGTTGAAATCAAGTATGACTTTGCCAGCAAATTTCTTATCTGTAATGGAGTGAAGTATTGCGTAGTCTATAGCGTCCGTAACTTCACATACACCTGAGCTATTATGTGGTTCGGCCATGCCAACCAATTGTTACAAATTATGCCGAGATTTTTTTGACTTACTAACAATTTCAATATATTCGTCATGCAAAACAATATCCCCTGAAAAAGTTGTTGCTAGACTCTCATCCCTTATACAATGCACAGATTTATAAGGGTTCAAGCAAAGATCGTGTTCAATAACCCAGTGAAAAAATTCCTTTAATTCATTATTTAAATGCAATATACCAGTGGAACAATTCCCAGCTGGGATACCTAGTGTAAGTTGCACATCGTCTACGTTTAGATGGGTGTTGCACTTTGAAAGCACTTTTAGCAAATCATTCACATACATCGAAAATAATAGTGCTTCTAAAACATACCCCTGCAGCACACATCTGACAAGTGATGATTTATCAGATCATATTTTATTTACATAAACCAACTGCGTACGATTCGATATAAATGAGCAAATAAGCTTGATCGATGTTTCTGAAAATCTGAAAACGAATTTTAATTTCCTAAGAAATATACCATGATCCACCGTGTCAAATGTTTTAGACCTCTCTAGCACTAAAAAACATATGTTCCCACTTTCCGATTCCCGTCTTATATTGTCAATTACTTCTGCAAGAGCAATAATGCAGCTATGGTTCTGACAAAAACCAGATTACAAACTTGTAAGCAATTTGTTGCTTCTGATGTACATTCACAGATACATACTTTTCAAAAACGTTTGATAGAAAAGAAAGAATGGCAATTGGACTGTATTTGCCATTTGCTTTGGGCAGATGCAAAAGTTTCATATCGATGGCAATGTAGATGTCATAATAATATTATTAAAATGTTATGTGACTTAAGGGAGAATAAGAGGCAAAAACTCTTGCACAAATTTTGGTTTAAAAAAAACACGTTAACGTTACATCACATTGAGTGATATGGGAAAACCGAATGTGATCACCAACAACATCATCACCCAAACTTTTCAGCTTTGTGAAAAAGGTAAACAAATTGGTATCTGATTTGATTACGGGAGCACATCACTGCTGTTATGCACGGATCAATGAACTCTTTATCCCACCTTTAAATGAAAGCAAGAACACCTCTAGCCGTGTTACCGGTTATGTGAATATGAGATACGAAACTTAATTTTTTGTCCATCAATTTTTTGTCCCAAATCCAAAATGTTGTACATCAATTGCAAGTGATGTTTCCCTAAAAAGTAGTTAGAATCATAGAGCTTTTTTTCGCGAGAAACAAATACACATGGTTCCATGATTTACGGAAGATTTTACAATTTTATATCACGTAAAACCTTATCAGCACAAGTAGGAGAAAACGAAGTTGATTGTTTGGTTAACAGTGAATATGGGTGTTGCAGTATGAAGCTTCAGAATATGTTGAGACCAAAATCGGCAAATAAGTTACTAATGGCAGCATTATTACCCGATTCAGCATTAGTTATTTTCACAACTGAAATTCTTTCAATCTTCTATTAGAATTCATAAGTTGATAAAACGATTCGGGATTACTTTTAAAACTTAATTTCATGGTAAACAATCATGGTAAAATAAAACAGTTAAGTTTATTATATTCAGCGCGCAGATAGAATAGAGTCCGGAAAGAGCTTGTTCTTTTTATTCTTGAGTTTAGTTAACTGTTTTGTCTTCCGCGGTGGCTTTTCTTTTTGCGTATAGAAAAAATTAAATTATCCGTTGCAGTTTTTATGGCGTAGTAAAATGTGTCGACCATTGTATCACTAGATCCGGAATATTCCAATGGATTAGATAGCATGTTATAGCAATATACGGTTTTATTAATGGTGTCACACTTTGATTCACTATTGACTTCATTATAACAACCTATAACAAATGTTGAAATGGTAACAATTTTCAGGCTTTCTAATAGGAACTGATCAGAACATTCCAATTGATCATTAACGAAACCTAAAGCCAACAACTTTCAATCTAAGCGTTACGCAATCGAGTATCTTTCAAATCTGAACAGCAAGCAATCGCCTTTCAAAATTTCTAACATTTCCAAATCAATTTTTTTTACAATCGATTATTTATTGTTTTTTTGTTTTTTGGCTTCGATACGTAAACTTTTAAACTAGAAATTTTCACATAAATCACATGCATAGTATTTAGAACAAATTCTAATAATTAATCACTTTCAGTGTTGCTAATAAGATTTCTGAATAAAAAAAAACAAATCATTTAAAAGCCATTATTAAAGTAAACAATTAATTTTGTGGTGTTGTTTCTTTTTATGTTTGATCTCCTAAATAAACAAATGATATAAAATCAAACAAACAATTTAACAAATTTGTGTGAAAAATCTCAGCATGTGTGTAGCGGGATTTTCGTCTCATATACTTGCCACCTTAAAAATATTTAAAGTGTTTTCGATGACTTTTCATTAGGCTAAGATATTTTGACATGTTGGCTAAACAAACACCCGATTAATTAATTGGCATTTATCTTGTGCATATGCATATGTGTGTGTGGCTTTGTGTATGGGTACATTTGCGTGTGCAGCAGCCAGATTAATCGATTAAGCCAAAAAAAGAGTCATACAAAATAAGGCAAATTATTCTGCTTAGGGCTGGCTTATTTTTGTCGTTTTTCGGGGCTGGTTTTAATTGTTATTTGAGTAAAAAAACAAAAAAAAAATTCTAATGTATAAGTGATAGTTAAGCTACCGAAAAGTATGGAAATGTATTGTTATGGTATATGTATGATCACGAGCAAGCGAGACTTCGATGCATGCACAAATTAAATCTCTGAACCATTTATCGGTCATTTAAAAAAAATTATTTAAGATTCAATTAAAGAGTCCCAAAGTGAGTCCCAAACATATTCTATCGGGTTTTTCATGCCAACAACATGATAGTTTCGACATTTAGTTTTTTTGAAATATTTGTAGTAGATGCATTGGCAATTGTTACAATAAAGTTAATTTCGTGGTTCTGTTTAAGTAACATTTTGTAAAATTCCTTATATTTTCGGACAACATAATCGTTCTTCTGAGACCGCTATTAAGAAATTGGTCGTTAAATTTGAGTCGATAGGTTCGAAGCAAAAGGTGCGAACACCAATACGAACGTTTTCAGTTGAACGACAACCGTGAGCCTCAGTGTTCAAGCAGATCCAAACCTGTCAATTCTTCGACGTTCTCAACAATTAAGGTTGTCCAAAACCACCACATGGCGAATTTTGCATATGGATTTGATTTTAAAGTCTTACAAGGCTCAACTTATGCAGAAATTGAAGCTGGCCAACCTTTCACTTCGCAGTAGATTCGCTGAATTCATTCAGGAACAATCGACTGGTTTTTCTGAAAATATTATTTTTTCAGACGAAGTCCATTTTCACTTGTCAGGGTATGTCAACAAGCAACAGGTTTTTTTTGAAGATGAGCCTGGAAAGGCGATAACGGTCAATGTAACACGCTATCGCGAGATGCTAACAACTCAATTTTTGCCCATTATTGACGACGTGGATATCACTGATATGTGGTTTCCACAGGACGGTGCTACATGTCAGAGAGCCAATGAAATGATCAATTTATGTCACGACAATCAGCAGTTAAGTTGCCACACAGATCATGAAATTTACCACCACTGGATTATCTGTTGTGGCGCTATATAAGGACAAAGTCTATACGGAGCCAATTGAATCGATTTTAGCCTTAAAACTTAAAATTCGTGATATGATTAACGAAATAGGACTGCCATTTTTCAAAAAATGGATTGAAATCTTTAATGAAAGGATCGACATCTGTTAAGGTAGTCGTGATACACATTTGCCAGATATCAGTTTTTCATAATTGCCGAACTTTTCTCTTCGTAATGCAATAAAAATTTGAATTATCTTATTCTAAATTTTTTTTTTATTTTGTTTGAGAAAACAACCTTCTTGTTGAAAAATCCTTTACTATTAATCCTAGTTAGGTATGTTATCTGTATTAATTTGTGTTTATATGAAAAGGTTTCTGTGAAAGTGTCCAAAGTTTTCAAAAGTGTATCAGATAAGATACACTTTATGGTAAGATACATTTTTATGGTGTGCTTGACATTATCAGTAAATAATCGGCATACAGGATCGTGAGTCAGAGGGTTTCATATTATTTAATTTAATTTAACTAAGTAAAAACATAAATAACTAAAAGCGATTTGAGGAGTTCTAAATTATTAAACTTGAGCGCGTTTTAGTAATTTTCTTTTTCATTCCTAAAAGTTTAATCCCACTGTTAGCTGAGCTTATAGATTGCTTGGGAGCAGAAAATTTCTATAATTTTTTCATATATATTTTGTTTGTATTAATTTCTACTCATTTGACGTTTTTCATATTTTTAACAGAGTAATTTTCATTAAAGCTATTTTCAAGTGGAAGCGAAGACATTTGCCACGAAAGCCCTTGATAAATTTTTCTTACGTTCCTAACCTATAGAGTACTAATTCAAATATTAGCTTTCTGAACTAATAAATATGAACTCAAATATCCTATGGATCTGCCCATTATATAGTTGCTTATGGAAAGTTAATTTGTTGTACAAACGGAAAGCACCACAACTAAAAGCTTCCATTATTTGACAGCACTAGTTATAAACCCTAAAATAAATTTCACATTACATACAAATTGTATGTAAACAAATGCTTACACAAACAATTACTTAGCAATCAATTAATTAAATTTTTTATTTACACATTATTGGTTTTTATGTTTTGATGATGCTCGCATAAATACAGTTTTGTAGCAGAAAGCCATAAAATATTTTCCTAAGGATTCTCAAAATATATAAATTAAATGAAACAGAAAAGAAAACAAACAACTAAAAAGTATTCATTTACCACCAATTTTGTTTCTTACATGGAGATGATCTATTACTATAATTTATTGTTGTTTTTGTTTGTGGCTGGGCAAATGTTTAATGTGTGTAATGATGATGGCGCCAATATTTGTAACATTGAGATAACGAAAAACTGGATTAAAGAACATATACAATCCATGCAAAGTGACGATATATGGTAGATTTATAACACCCAGCAGACGTGAGCATACACTGCCATTCACTTGAATAAGTTAACTGCTTGTAATAAATCAAAGATTGGCGACCTAGCGATAAAACATATAGTTTGAATACCTTAATGAAGATTAATGTTTGCTTTGTTATTTCCTAGCTTTAACAAAAAAGTATAAGCAAGTAAAATTGTTAAGTTCATGGCATCTTGTAAATTTACAAAGCCATTTCAAGTTAAATATAACAAGTGCAAAGTCACGAACGCGGTATGTTTCTTGCAGTAATGCCATATTCGTTAAAATTACAACTTTTATAGGGATACCCTTTTTTAAGTTTATTTTATACTGGGTTCAAATTTCAAAATTCTCTTTAACACGCATTCTATCAAAATATCCTTTGTCTTCTTGTATTAATTTGATAGTTGTTTTTATTGAGGCAGAAATAATAAATTCACTTTAGTTACATTTTAGCTATCACAGTTAATACGAGAGCGGAATAAGAGGTCTCTTAATTGGCTCCTGCCAACAGTGTACTGTCAGTTGGCTCATGCCTAAATTGTAACGAGCTGTGTGATTTGAGAAGAAAATGGAAATAAGTTAATTTCGTGTTGATTGGTGTCCGGTGAGTTGTAGTAGATCAGCGCAATATTGACGAACTCTTTCAATACTGATTATGTTTATGCTGTCAGGAATCCCACAAAATTTAAAGTTAGCTGAAATCGATACATTGTCATTTCTCGCTGTCTTGCTTAAATCTCTCCTTAAGAGAGATGAATGACTTCAATTTTGCACGAAAATCGCAATAACAGTAATTACAATCGATTATGAAAACAAAGATTCTCTTAAAGTTACATTTTGTAAAATTCGTGATGTAACATAATCGTCCTTCTGAGGCTGCTATTAAGAATTTGGTCGTTCAATTTGAGTAGACAGGCTCGATACAAAATGTGCAAATACCAACGCGTGTTCGACCGGGTCGCACAATCGCAAATAATGCGGCCGTAAGCCACAGTGTTCTAGCAGATCCAAGTTTTTCAATTCTTCGACTTTCTCAACAATTGGGGTTATCGAAAACCACCACATGTGAAATTAAGCATACAGATTTGATTTTGAAGTCTTATAAGGTTGAACTAGTGCAGAAATTGAAGCTGACCGACTATTCACATCGCGCAATTTATTCTGAAACAAACATCGTTTTTGAGACGAAGCCTATTTACACTTTTGAAAATCCTAGAGCGATTATTGAGAAACCTTTGCATGCTCAACGTGTCACTGTATTGTGTGCTGTGTAATTAGATTTACATCTGCGCCTGGCCATGAAGCCTTAATCAGATGGTGGATCAAACCACTGCATAATTTGGAACGTCATGCTCGTCCTAGGAAGCCGAAGCTATAATTCTATGCAACAGAACTTTCTAGTTGCAATTTCGAAGATTCCAGAGCAGGGCTGCAAATCATCACTCCTTGCTTAAGAGTTGGAGACTTTCCAACTCCTGTCCAGAAAACATGTCTAGCATGCTCACTGGATCTGGGAACATTTCACCAGGTAGGTGTTATTAACGGTGAAATGAACCCGGCCACCATAGAACTGATATGGGGCCGCGAAACCACAACCACCACGATACTCCCATAAAGGGCCAACCTCAATAATCAGCCAGAGAACAGTTTAGTGTCTAAAGAGACAAATAACGGAACTCTGCGGGTCACTGATTCCCGTGGAAATAAAGTGGAATTTCCGGTTGTACCCCTGCTGACTTCAGGGTACTGGACTCCCTTTTTCCACCAGTTGCACAGGTCTAAGTTGTTGCTATCTCCAAAGACCATATATATGTGCCCCCGGGGGGTAAACTGTATTGTGTGGTATGTGGTCTAGAGGAGTGATTGTGCCGTTTTTTTCGAAGATTAGGAAATGCGGTAACAATCAATGGATCACGCTATCGCGAGATCGCCACTCAATTTTGGCTTATTATTATAGATATCACTGACATATGGTTTCCACAGGACGGTACCACATGTCACACAGCAAATGAAATGATTAATTTATATAATAATTTCGCGACAATCAGCTGTTAAGTGGCCAGAAAAATCGTATGATTTGACACCACTGGATTTTTTTTTTTGTGCGGCTATGTTAAGGACAGGGTCTATACGCAGCCAATCATATCGATATTAACCTTTACATATTTCTATATGGTGCTTTTATTTATATAAACGAAAGAGAGTCACACTTTTAAGCGTGCTATCTTTAAATTAGTTGTAGTGTAAAAATACATATTAGTAGACATTTGCTGCTGCAATTAACAATGTTATATTTGTTCACTTAAATAAATAAATGTTAATATGAATTATAGCTTTGTTGATTTAGCACAAAATTGTTGACTTTTGTTGTAATATTTTTCCCAAAAGGATATACAAATATAAGCATGTCATATATTTGTATTAATTAAATAGCCTCAAGTTCATTTGCTAAATCAATATATTTTATTTTCTATACTTCGAAATTGTACTTACTTGATTTTTCTTTTTACGATATCAAATAATTAATAATTAGCAAATAAAGCCAAGATATAATTTCTTTAAATATGTTCCTTGCAAAAGGAAGTAAAATTTTCTTTACTGCGCACAGTAGGGCCTTTTGACTTTTTAGGTTGCAAAACACGATATTGAAAAATTTTACAAAGCATTTCTAGAAAGACTCCCCAGGTTTTAATGTACATCATTTCCAGGGTCTTAGGTTAGCGGTATCTCAATAATTGCTCTAGGATTTTGAACATCCCAAATTCGACAATTTTGCTTGCTGACATACCCGACAAGTGAAAATGGGTTTCGTTTGAAAAAATTATTTTTCCAGAAAAACCAGCCGGATGTTCCCGAATGAATTAAGCGAATCTACAACAATGTGAAAGCTCGGTCGGCTTCAATTCCTGCACCAGTTGAACCTTGTAAGACTTCAAGATCAAATGCTTACGCAAAATTTGATATGTGGTGGAATTGACAAATTTGGATCTGCATCAACACTGTGTCTTACGGCTGGAATTTTTTCAATTGAATGACCCCGTCGACACGCGTTGGTGTAGGCACGTTTAGTATCGAGCTTGCCGACTCAAATTTAGCGACTAAATTCTTAATAGCGTACTAAAAAGGAGGATTATGTTTTCCAAAAATATCACGAATTTTACGAAATGTAACTTTAACAGAACCACCATTTTCATAGAGGATTTTAATTATCGTCTGAAATTTAATTCATTGTAAGAACTAAACATCAAAATTATCATGTTGTTTGTGTTGCCACAATCGAAAAACAAACTACTTTTTGAAATACCCGATATTGGTTATCATTTCATAATTTAAGCTTCATTTCCTGCAAATATCATATGTCGAATCCGATTTCTTCATCCGTTTGGATTCTTTATCTTACCTACTACCAGTAGAAAAATGATATAAATATTAACAGAATAACTCAGAGAAAACTGAAAGTACAAGTATGCAAAGATGTAGTGCAGGACGTACACTGCTTGACAAAAGTGAAGTTTTTGTTTTACACAAAAATCTTTTTGAATTTAATTTATTGTTAAATTAATGTTTTAATTGTTTCTATAACATTTCTATTGTATTTTACTTTATGTTCACTATGAAAAAAATGTTTTGTAATTAAATATTTATAAACATGTGTATTTAATTTTACTTGGTTTTATTTGAGTTTACATATCCAATAACTTAATGTGATTTTTGGTTTCTTTAAAAAATTGTCTATTTAATCCATCAATTCGAATTTAGAAGACGACAAAACACTGTTAAATAAGCACAAAGATAATTGAACATATTAACAGATATAGTATAGGGTACTTATTCAAACTGAAACAAAAATATTTATGAGTTGCACAGAAAAGAGTTTTCGCACTTAAGATAGTTTTATTTGTTTTGAAATTGAAAATTGAACTGATTGTAACAATTTATTAATCTCTTTGTTCGATATGACCGACGATCGTATTGGATCCGATTATATGATTTTTCGTTTGTAATGCCATTGTTGAAAGTTCTTGTTTTGTAGATTTCCATGTTTTCCAAAATATTTAGTACTATTTTGCTAGGACGTAGTAATGTCATACATTCATTCATATCCCTTGGTGAATGTTCGTGAGTGTCAGAGTTGAAGTCCGCTTTTTCGTTTGAATTAACGTATATCTTCTGTAAATCTTGCTTTTAGTGTTCGTGAAGTTAGTCCTATATTAGTATGCTTACAGGCACAAGTAAGTCTGTGTACTCCGCTGGAACTAAATTTGTCAGCCGTTTCTGTCGATGCCTTGGGATTATTTCTTGGAGTGTTGCTGGTGTTTAATGCTGTGAGTAAACCCTTTTTGTGAAAAAGGTAAGGTAATCTATATATTTCTGGTACCGTGTAAGAATAAGTGTGTCGACGTCTGGTATCAATTGTTCTTTTGTTTTTTTATTCCTGTTTTTAGTGTTGCTGTAGCCGTTGGTCTTTGCTACGGTGTAAATTGTGCCGAGTTTTTTGTTATGCTTATTTAGAGAAAGTGGGATTATCTTAAGTCTGTGTCTTATATGTCTACTTTCAATTAAATAAATAAATAAAGTCAATAAAAAATATAATTAAATGTTTATATGAAAATAAATAAACTAATGATGCTAAACATTTTTTTTGCATTTTGGAAATACGTTTAGTTGTTTGTGCATTTAAACTTAAATAAAGGGATTTTCTCATCTCACCTCATACGCTTGAAGCAATTGTTCCGGAACCAGTATTATACTTGTGGCATACATCTGTCTACCCCGAAAATTTAATAAAACGAATGCCACGAAGGGCATCACGGTAATATGCCTAAATACCTCTGTTGAAGAATTGTTTATAGATATGGGAAATATACATCAATGACCAAAATGTTTGCATATAACATTTACTCTGTTCAGAGAATCATACCCCCCAATTCGAAATAATAATCGAATAAAACAGAGAGGTGAATCTTAACCATTCTAGCTAACATGATTTTTTCAGTTCAGCACTGACTGGACCTAATACAGAGGTCAATTGTTAGTTTCATAGTTATGAAGAAACATTTTAAATGAAAATAAGTGCAATTTTTCTTAATTCTAATAGAGTTTGATGTGGATTAACATATACTCAGTTGAATCCATCTAACAAAGTTGGTTCCATCTACAAAGTATACTGAAAAGTAATTTAATTTAAAAAAACAATAACTGCGTGTTACATTTATTTTTTAGCTGTTAGCAGTAGCTGTATAGCAGAAGGGCCCGATCCCCGGTCTCATTTTAGTAAACGGTTATCTATAATAATTTATAATGTAGTTTTGAGCTGTAATTTCTCCTGTATCGCAACATAACTTATGAGAACTCAACCTGTATTCTACTGCATTGCTAGTTAAAAAGACCATTGCAGTAATTTAAAGCATTAAATAAATCCCACATAAATAAAAGTTACAAAGTTGTCATTAAACTTTAAATTTGATATTTTATTTCAATCAAAATTAAAAATATGACTTTGTTTAATTGAAGATATCGCCACATGGGAATTATCTAAAAAATACATTTTACATTCAATTACAATAAATAAATATTTGACCTAAAAGTTTGATCTCATGTACTTCAAAATCTTTTGCCCTTCAATCTAATACAATCTTCTGCAGCTGTCCGTAGCTTACTTACGAAATTTATTTCTTCATTTATGGCTTTACAAAACCAATATAACATTAGCTGAAAACTCTCCTATGGGAATCCAAAAACAAGAAATAAATAATGATTTGCGTCATTATTACACAATCAATTCTCAACCAATTTTTATTACTCACAGTTTTTGTCTTTGTGATGAACAACGATCAATTAATTTTAAATGAAAAAACCATTATTGATGTCAATCTGAACAAAAAATAAATATGAAAATAAAATGATTTTTTTTAATTATATATTCATAGTTTTATTGTTTTTCTATCACTTTGATCTTTTTAACCCAGATTTAGGGATATAAATAGTTACACATAAAGTACTTCGTCTTTCTTCCAAGAATTTTTCTTTTTTTTCTAAATGATTGATGCATAGTGACTTTTAATACTGAAATACATAAACGAACATCTGGGTGATGCATCGAAGTGTAGCAAAAGTAATGCAGTGACTGCAAATGCAGTAAAACTCTGAAAATATTTTAAGACAGGCAAATGTATAAAGATCTGAATCTATTCTAAATAAGTATGAAAATAAATATTTAAATTGATATTGTTATTTGAAATAAGTAAAATTTTATTTAATTAAACACGCAGCGAATTTGTTAACAATGATATTTTTTGTTGCAGTTAATTTTAAATTAATATTTTAGTTTAATTAATTAAAAAAAAACAATTCGAGAATTAAATAAAACTTATTTTTTAATAAAATTAAAATTTAAATTTATTCCCTTTGCCAATGCATTGTGCCAGAACTAAGAAATTATGTTATGGGGAGGAAGAAAGAGGGAGTAGTTTTTGTGGACATTTGATTTGAACTTTCCTACATTAAAAGTGACAGGAAAGGGCTCTAGAGGGAATTTACGAATTTGCCCTACAATGCGTAGTGCGATTCAACCATAAATAGATGGGTCTTAAAGAAAAGCGTGTTAAACGCAAAAAAGTGCTAGCAACGGGAACAATTTCCCTAATTTCATTAGAGCATTTACCATTGTGGTAACGATTAAACAGTGAAATAGAACCCATACTGTGTCGATGCTCTGGATAGGGTTGTATACCTTACTGTCACCAATTAGCCTCTTGGCCCTCTCTTGTACGCAACTCAAAAAAGACTTTGGGACGGATATAGGTAATATAAATAGTACAAAATTCGGATGGAGTGTAGTATCTTCTGCACCATTTTAAAAAGCTGAGACACTTGAAAGCTTCTTTAGAAACCTGCAAAATATGTTTAGTCCATCGAATATCACACCGTATGTTTATGCTAAGGACATCAAAAGCTTCCGCTTCCTTAATACCTATATCACCCATAGTAACAGATGCAGCATTATTTCCAAATACACATCTATGCGTAAGCATGCAACATTAAATCTCATGGGCATTAAAATCGATTCTATTAGCACGACTCGATTTGGAGATTTTTGCGAGATCGTGATTGAATGGAGTATCATTCATATTTTGCCTTTTGAAGTCCATCTCCAACTGGTTCGGTTACTGACTGAATACGAACGACAAATGGTGTTATCATCTGCGAAGGAGTATATGGGGTTGAAAGTTTGACATAGAAGATAATTTAGAAAAGTAAGAAATAGGGTAGGAGAAAGAACGGTGCCCCTGCAGTAATCTTGAAATCGTTTGACGAGATTTTATCAATAACAACTCATATGGTGCTATCCCTGAAAAAATTCTATACAAAACTTGAGAAGTTATTACTGGCGCCAAAAGCAACAAGTTTTGACATGCTTTATTATATTAAATGCTTTGGAAATATTTAAAGCCACCAGCTTACTTGCTCCGAAATGATGTGTATAGTTGCACACATATTCCGACAGGAAAACTAGCAAGTCACCCGTAGAGCGCCCTCTACGGAAAGAGTACTGTCGGTCGCTTAGTAAGCTGTTGGACTCCGGGTACTTTACAATTTAAAATTTAATTATACTTCCCATCACTTTAAAAAGTGCAAAACAAATTGCAATTTGGCGGTAATTTTCTGGGTTGTTAGCCTCACCGTTTTTGGCGATCGGCGTTACATTAGTAACTTTTCAACACTTCGTAAATTCATCTGCATGGTACATCGTATTGAATAGGGCAACTAACGGACGCGCTAGCGTTCACTGTTTTAAGATCAGTGCTGGACTCCCATCCGGCCCAAGAGACTTTTTAATGTTGAGATCTGCTAAATTTGCAGTTACAAAATGGAATACACTCCATACGCTCCTGCAGTTAGCGTGACATTCTGTTTGCCATTTCCAGGAAAATTCTGTCCAATAGGTCAGGTTTTTTAACGAAATAATTAAAATGTATAAACAATTTCCGAAACTTTTAAAAAAGTACCAAATAAATAAAGTACCAAATAAATAAAGTACCAATTCAATAAGGTACTAATTATATAATGTAGCTAAGGATAATTATTTTACTGCCATTTCTGGCATAAGTTATTCTCATTTGCTGGAAGTAAAAAAATTTTGGGTAAAAAACAATCTCACCCATCCTTAATTAGAAAGCCGAAATTATAAGCAATCGCTGTTAAGTAATAAGTTTTACCGTGTAAATAAAGATCCAGAAAGTAGACATCGGTTGAGCTAAGTGAGAAAAAGAATTTTATACTCCAAATTGTTATAATTTGTTGAGTCATAAGGTATATATTTTCAATAATAGTTGGTTATTTACATGATTTTGACACAGAACAACTGAAGATTAAAAGTGGACTCATACAGTAATTAATTTATATTGATACTAAAAAATACCCTCAGTATATCATTATTAAATATTCTCTTTTGACCAAATCTGGTGCTAAAAAATATGAAAGTAAGTTCACGAATGGATTTGTTATAATGGCCCTGGTTTCTCTAAAATAAAAACTAGTTACGTTTTGTGATTAATAATGTCGCTAAGATGAAAATACTTCCATAATTCTAAGCTGTTAGTTTAATAGTTGATATTCGTAAGTGTTATCAATACTTTATTGCACAAACCGCTATCCCTTGAATTGAATCTAATTAAAGTTTTTTAATACTAGAGTTAAAGCTAAATATCGACATTAAATCGAGGACTATTGCTAACTTAAAATATATATCAGATTATATGTATACCTAAGACTGTAAATGTGTTTGCTTGTCTGTTTGTGGGAAAGCTATAATTACCTTCCGCAGTAAACCGATCTCCCTGCATTTTTCAAAGTTTATTGAAAAGGATATATATATTTTTGGAAATTGCAAATAGGCGTGGCACTACCTATACTTCTATATCCATAATAGGCATATCTTGAAAATTCTGTGTAAGTATTAACAATATACTGGAATAGAATAGTAGGCGTAATACCTCCCATATAAAATGAAAATTAACTAGAGAACTATACTGGTTAGCGTGTTGAAATTTTTAAGGTATGCCGCATATTTAGTTGAAGACAAAACTATCTAGCGGGCATGGTACCTGCAATACAAAATAATTATTATTCAACATGCGACTTTTGAACTTTATCAGGCCGAACCTTAAAGTTTTCAAACAACAGCCGTTTTCTTAATTGGTTTAGTGGTCATGGTACCTCCCATAATAGGTAGAGCCATGAGAAGGTGTACCGGGAGCTCTCTTATCATAACGTATAATCAAACAAAAAGCTGACTGTAGTGAAAAAGTGAGTATGGTACCGCTTATGCATTGAAGGAACTATTACACAGGGAGCCTTTTTAAAGTGCATATTTTTTGTAACACTACCACCCAAAATAAAAATTGATTACCTTATTCGCACAACGAGGAGCAGTTAGTTACATTTAATAACTCCCTTGTCTGGTAACTTCATTTAGACCTAGACATGTTAAATGAATACACCAAATAAATATTATGGTAAATGTATTAAAATTAATATTTCTAGTATAGCTAAATTGTATTTATTTAAAAAATAAAATTGTAATTTTCAAATGGTTTGCTTTTTGCTGTCAATTACGAGACCACCCTACTTAAAGGTATTGGTATAACCTTTTGAAAATTTCAAACTGACCATAAAAAAATTTTGGTTTTGTTGTTTGTTTTGCTTGTATTTTGGTATTTTGTATAGAATTTCACACTGAATTTTTGCTTGTCATATGTTTGTTGTAATTTAAATACTTTAACTAGTTGACAGCTTGTGTAATTTGACTTGTCTTTTTGCATGGAATAAAAGGGTTTCAAAAGCCGCTTTGACTTTGTATATATGAAAACATATAGAAAATTTGGCTCAAAAGATTAATTGGAGCATTCTTAAATTAAATTAAAAATTTCTTAAAATATATTAAAGTTTTTTTTTTCTGAAAACTTTATGATTTTAAATTAAAGCATTCACACATGCGATGAGTCTATATATTGTAAAAAATTAATTTTGTAATAGTGAGTGTTTTTGAATTATGTATATCAGTTGTTGGCACTATAAAAGCAAGAAGTATTGAAAAAAAGCTGACAAAATTTTTAAGCTTACTTTACAGCTTCAAAAGTCATCAGCTGTGAGTGAAAAATTCATCTAAGACTTAGTTGCAACTTCTGTTGATTTATATTATCTCTTGAGGTATCGGCGTGTTTTTTTAACAGAAATGACTATAAGTTCAAATCCAAGCAGGGTCTTCATTTAATATTTGTGCTTGAGTAGTGCTGAAAAATTGCTTTAACAGAAACTTTCAACCACACCGGAGAGTAGAAAATGAAAATCATTTGCTATGCCCGTGGTAAATGAAGTGGATTAAAGTACTAAATTATTAAATGACATAGAGAGCCATTTACAGAAAATCATAAAAAATAACACATTGGAAATGAATCGCTTCTAGTATCAGTAAACCAAAACAGAAAATCGTCATTCAATTCTAAGTAAAAGCAACCTCATATTGGGCAGTCACTGTTCAGTTGAAGAAATCAACAATTTAGTAAATAAGTTACTGTTACAGTAACTGAAAATCGAAACCCAGCATCTCTTAAGCACAATTATTTCAGTTTATTATTTGTTGACTTTTAAACTTGAGGAATTTTAGTTGACAGGCTTTCTTTGATTCGAAGACATTCTCAATACAGTGCCAATTCTTTAACTCCACAAAAGAGAACATAAATAATTCCTTACAAGAACAGGATATTCATTGTTAGGAATTATTTAAAATTTTTAAATACTTCGTTTCCCAAATCGTATTGTTCATCTATCGATATAAAACAGTCATACTGTCGAGTTTCTATCAAAAAAATTGAGTGTGATGGCAAGCGAAATGAATTTAAGAAACTGAAATCAGCTTAGCCCAAGTTGGACCTACAAGCGAAGGTTTTCATATCATAAAATATCTATCTTTTACGGTCTATGAGATCTATTAATTTTTAAACTTATATTTCTATCGGATATAGCGCTATAATTAGATGTCCGTCTATAGTTCTTTTATGTATATACTTTTATTTCATTATTTGATATTATAGCAGCTGTAATAATGCAACTTCTATGAACATTTTAATAATTTAGCTATACCAGAGTTTCAGATAAAGGGGTGTGTAATACGGCAGGATACTGAAGCGATGCGCTTAAGGCGCAAAATCAAAATTGATCAATTGTTGTTGTGTTACACTTTGATAGTTTTTGGAACTCTTATCATGTATAATTTGAAATATAAAATTTTGTGGTGCCGTTTTAAATTTCCCTCTTACACGAACATGCTTCTTTAGTGAGTGGGTTATCAAAAATGTTTAATATTTTTCACAAGTTTCTGTAAAATATTTTTTTTTTGTAAATTATTAGTAGAAATTAAGATGAATGTGATTTAAATGCAAATTAAAATCGATGATTTGTACATAACTAAATATTATTTTACGACTGACCACCACTGCCTACATAAATTATCACCGTATTGAGAAACATATTTATTTATTTTAGTTTTGTGTTTTCATTAGTTTAAATTTGGGTGTTCTCTAATTTTGTGTTTTTAGGAAAGTAAATAAGAAATTGACTAACACTTAATTTCTAACGTTGGTTTATAACGAAATTTCGAAATGTACACCCTACGATTTATGTAGGTGTTGACAATTATATAAAAGTTAAATTTTTAACACCTTATGATGGCAATTATAATTTCAACACATTTAAAATAAAAAAGCTCATGGAAGAAAGTGAGTGAAAAATTATATTTAAAAAAAACTTGCTACAGAAGACTTTTAAATCTGTAAAATAACTGACATAGTTGACAGTCTTCATCGATATTGAAATAGGGAAAACGACTTTACAGAATTATATTTATATATAAATTTGTCGGTTTCATTACATATTTTATAATTTTTTAATATCAATGTTTCGCTATCTCTTCAAAATGCAGTGTCCTTATCATTACGTTAAATAGCATCTTATGGTTTTACCATCATCGAAATGTATAATGATCCTAATCTCATTGCTTCCATTTTTATTTTATATTTTTATAAGTAAAAATAGTAATCGAGCACAGGCCATTTACGAAAACTAAGGAGAAAAATTATTTCATATGTACAGACCAGTTGAAGAACGGGCTTAAACTGTGTCGGGTTGACATAAAAATACTATATCTAACGACAACACAACGTTTTAAAAATTTTGGTATATTATCACAGATTTAGTTTGCGATTATATCTAAAATCAGTAAAATGGTGCGGTACATTGGGAGTTATAAAATATTAAGTGGGGAATATCACTATTTTCTTCACATTGATGTTGAGAAAACCAATCTTAAATAAAAAAAATCTATTAATTTCTAAATTCAAATTAAGTTTTAATACAAATTTTACTTAAACAAAATATACTTTAAATGCAATTCGGTACTTTAACAAAGTAGATTAAGATGATTAAATTTGTATTGTATTACGAAGCAAAAAAATTGGGCAATTATGAATGAAAAATATAGTTGACATATATCCGCTACGACCAGGCCTACAAAAGTTGATTCTTTTATTAAAGTTTTTAATCACTTTTTGGCAAAATGGCTGAAATTGATTGCCCCAAAAAAAATAATCCAGTGGTGTTAAATCACAAGATCTAACTGGCCACTTAACTGCTGATTGTCGTGAAATAATGCGATCGCGAAATTTGGTTTGCAATAAATTGATCGTTTAATTGGCTGTGTGACATGTGGCAGCGTTCTATTGAAGTCACATGTCAGTGATATCTACGTCCTCAATAGTAGGACAAAAACAAGTGAATATGAGCTTCGTCTGAAAAAATTATTTTTTTTTAGAAACCGCAGACGGCGTTTTTGAATGAATTGCACCAGTTCAACCCTGTAAGGCTTAAAAGTCAAATCCTTATGAAAAATTCGCCATTTTGTGGTTTTTTATAACCCTAATTGTTGAGAACATCGAGGAATTGGCAAATTTTTATCTGCTTTAACACTGCGGCTCATGGCTGCGATGTTTCCAGTTGAACGACACAAATTTACCAACTAAATTCTTAATAACGCTCTCAGAAGTACGATTATATTGTCCGAAAATATCACGAACTTTACGAAATGTAACTTTAACTTTTCATAATGGATTTTAATTATTTTATTTGCATTTTCGTGCGAAATTTAATTCATTGTAATAATTGGCAATGCATCTACTATCAATACGTCAAAATACTAAATGCCAAAAATTATCATGTTGTTGGTGTCGCCCCAATTGAAAACAAAAAATGTTTGTTGGAAAACCCGATAAATGAAAAAATTCAATGCGGGGAAAGGAATATTAAATACATGCCCGAATAAGGCATCCTTTATTTTTGTATTTCAGAGAACTTAAAAAGTAAAAATTGGTTATCCTTATCGTCGTATAATAAAAACTTCCAAAACTGCTGCAAACTATATTTTGCTTAGTTTCAATGGAATTAATATAGATTATATAAAAGTTCAACTTATTGGTGAAGGGTATCCTATGGTCGCTATAACATCATCTTTCATTTATTCATAAAAAGTTTGGCTCAAAAATATATATGTTGTTTAATTAAAATTTGATAATAAAAAATAAAGTAAAAATCTAACAAACGGAAAAACATAAAATTACATATTCATAAAAATTAAATTTATTTAAGGCAAGTGGGCGCACACAGTTTGCCGTAATAATTCAATAAAAATAAAGTGTCTATAAATTGAAATTTCTTTTATTTGTGTTTATCTGTCAGCAGTTAAAATTAAATTAATGGAAATCATTAAAGAGCCAATAATTTAAGTATATTTTGATATCATTCTTTTATTACTAAAGGCGAATTTATCACTGTTAGGAAGAGAGATATGTATGTTGGTATTGTAAAGTTAAAAGATGATGATACAACAAAATGTAAAAAAAATTACAATTATTAAAACATTATTTTCTTTTGTTTAATTTAATATCTCAAAGCGTCTTAATAACTTGATTGCAAGTGTCTGTATTTACTTGTCATATGTCTATTTACGAAGGCATGTATACATGTATGTATGTATATATGTATGTTTGTAAGATTGCCTTAACGGATGCCTGTGTATATCTTTTAAAAATTTTTTCAATTCAATTCATGTTAATTCAAGCTCAGCAATATTGTTGATGCTTGTGTTGCATTGCTGTCATTTACCACTTGTTGAGTGTTTGCCAATTGTAGTCATGTATATGTTATATGTATTCCAATTAATTAAAGTGCATCATCTTCATCCTTGTTGTCATCTTGTTCGTCATGCAGAAATATAAATGCTTGTGTATTCGGGTATAAACTCTTGAAGATACGTTCTTCCATTTATTTCATGTTTTAATAAGTTGTCTATTTGCATAGTTTTTTGATATGGAAGTGTGTTCTCATTGATGCTTATAAAAAATGTGTAAATAAAATTTTTATTTGTATTTTTTAAAATTAATTTGAATTAAATTACTTTAAAAAAAAAAATAATAATATCAGTTTTATCAGTTATAATTTGTCATCCAGTCTACACTGTTGGGGAAGTAGCTTAAATATTTTTCACATAATCGCTAGAAATTTTCAGAGTGTTAGTTGGTTTAAGTTAGTGGGGTCGACCCCACACAATGTCTACATATATATGCTCCAAGGATGATCAAATTCGATGCCAGATACCTACTTTTCGATTGCTAACAGTCTGTCAATACTTGTATGAAGTCTATCTTACGTAGTGCAACAGCTGCAGGAACAGTATAATTCTTCGCGATAAAGTATCTGTTGTATTCACTGGTAGGAGCGTAGTCAATCAAAACGGGACTTAATACAAAGTTCATCAATAACGATATCGAATTCCTAGCAGCACACAAAAGTATTTCGTCTGTTTTCTGTTAATAAATGATGGCCAAAATATGGTCGACAATAAAAAACGAAACCATGAATATAGATCCTGGAACGCAATCACTATTTAATACGAAAAAATAAGTATTTTGTAATTGGATGTATTTTTGATGGTTTATAATTTGCTAATTTTGCTTATAATGCATAACTTTTTAAAAACTATGGGACCAAAAATCGTTAGGTTGCACAGAATTCATGATGTTATTTTTAATAATCGTTTTTGTAAGAATTAATTTTAGAGATATACTTTGCAGGAAGGATATTCAAGCATTAAAAATTAAGTATAAAAGTTTTAAATTCTCGAATTACATTAGAGAAAACTATCCTTCGAGAGTTAAAAAGTCAATATTTTGGCAAATGTCTTTTTTATATTGAAAACCGGATAAAATAACTTTATTTTCTTATAACAGCTACAATAATTCTTGTATCTACTAATAGTTATTAATAAAACTACGTTTCGCCTTGTTAACTGCCATTAATGTAATTTCATTTTTGCTTTTAGAAGTTTAATAAAGCAACCTTCTAATTTCACTAAAAGAACGCTTACTTCCTATCGCAATAATCATTGTGAAAATAAATTATCACAAACAAAAAGTTGATCATTATTATCAATAACAATATCAATATAATCATTTTTTACTTATGCAATATTACATGGAGTTGAAAGTGTCTTGTCAACTTCTAATTATGAATTTAGTAAAATGGTACAAAACAGAGTATAAAATTTTGGATTTGGTTGAGCGAGATGATACTAACAGAAAAAAATGTCTACATCACGTGAACAGAAAATGTTTTCCTGAAATCCCGTCACAGGCAGAAAAGATTGGTCAAGTAAACTTAGATGCGTCCAGCACAATTTAAAAAAATTATGAAGTGACAGAGCACTCTATCCCGCAGTCTTGTTACTACTATTATACTTTTTCTGTTTCTTATTAAAACCAGCTGCATCATCTTAACATGTCTCTCAGCCCTGAAAGGCAGACATGGAAAATAGTGTTTGTTACATACAAATAGTTTAATAAAACATCTTTAAGACTGAACTCAATCATTCTAGGGAACTGATTCCCAAAAAGCTGATAAAGTTTCTTCAAGCGATAAAATGAAATCAGCATTTGTCAGGCGATAACATTTGAAAAAATTTCGCAAAGACTCACCTGAAAAGTAGCGAAAAATTGCAAACATATTCGGCATAGGAAAGCTGACTATAGGCAAAATTCTTTTAAATTTTTAAAGCAAGGGGTAAAGAGTTTTGACGCCAATATATTAAAAAAAATGTTCTCACCTGTAAGAGAGTTAAATGACCTTGCATATCCCCAATGCATTGGGGCTCTTGGTAAGTTGTTTCTTATAAAATTTCTCATAAAATTTCTCATCACAACGATGTTAAATTTTGTTTATGTATGCCTACGCTATAGACTACCTCGACTGTAAAGACGGTTATCACTTATACTTTTAGCACTAGTGAATGCAAGGTAGAGGCAAAATAAAATTTATAAAACTCATTTAAATGTTTTCTTTCTTTTCCGAAGTTGTTGTGATGATTCTCATTTAGCTCTAGAAGGCTGAATACAGATAACTTGTGGGCTGCTAATGTCACAGAAGTAGAAATATTTAGGCTTGTAATGTCTCAACATCGAATTTACTTTATTCAAAGCAATATTGCTTTGACCTGTGATTGCTGCGGTACGCGAGACCTGAGAAAGCTAACAGATAATCTAGCACTAATAAGGGAACAATTTGAAGTTTTCTTAGAATACTGTAAAGCTAGCTACATCCCAGGTGACTACGTAACGAAATTTTAATAGGTTTCCAAGGCCGATGTAAGTTTCGGCAGTATATCTAAGTCCGCAAAATACGGCATGAAGATATTCGCTCTAGAAGATGCACGATTATTATTGCATAAAAAATTTTGAAATATATCTGTAAAAACATCCAAATAGACCATATTGCGTAAGCAACAAGCCGTACAATGCTGTAAATCACATTATGCGCCAATATCAAAAACAAACCGCAACGACACGTTTGATAACAGTGAACACAAGTTTATATCAGTTGGTACAGTGCATAAGAATAAAAGGCATGTCCCTCTCAAATTTACTAAAACTCGTGGATTTGAAGTTTTTTCATCTCGTTTTGGATTTCAGAACGGCATTACTGTGGTTTCTCATGTGCTACAACAAGTTAAATTGTGTCGCTTATAACAAGAAAAAACGCATTAAAACTTGAAAAAATGTGGGGTAGACGTAGCTGATAAACGGTGCGCTTCATATAACGTGTGCAGTAATTAAAAAAGTGATCATTGATAACATTTTACTCTATTTTAAATATGTTTGCCATTAACGGAGTTATAATACATGGGATAACTAGTAACTTAAACCAAAAAAGACGGCTATATCTGAAGAATTTACACCTGGATCTTGTCAGTGATCAACTAGAAACCCGTCAAAATTTTAAACGTTTACCTCGAGAAGTGCGTACGAAAATCGGAATACTGAGCATTAATATGAAGAGCCCCCATGATAGTAAAAGATGTCAGGTATGACCTGTCTCTAAAGATCGAAAAACCAATCATACGTGTTGAAGTTGCAATAAGTACATTTATCATGAATATATCATACCTCTTTGCACCGATTGCTTAATAATGCTTCCTTCAGCTGATTTTTTTTGTTGTTTTATCTATATATATAAAAATATATCGGGTTTTCCTTCCTGACGCTATAACTCCAGAACGCACGAATCGATTTCCACATTTTTGCATTTGTTGGAAAGGTCTCGGGCTCCGTGAGGTTTATAGCAAAGAAAATTCAGGAAAAATTTCAAGAGATAAGCAGGAAAACAGGGAAAATCATTTTTCACGTACAGCGCCATCTCTGATATATAGCATGTACTACAACCGCACCCAGTACATGTGTGAGTATCCCTCACGAAAATAAGTACGTTTTATTTTAAGTAGATGGCGCCGTGCGGTAGGTCGCATGTATACTGTTCATCCTAGAAATAATGAATGTTTTTATTTGCGACTGCTGTTGGTAAATATACGTAGACCAAAATCATTTGCGCATTTGAAAACTGTGAATGGCCACCAATGCCAAATATATCGAGAAGCATGTCAACTATTGGGTTTGCTGGAGAACCATTCTCATTGGGATTTAACACTTGCGGATTCCGTTGTTTCATCAAATGCGTACCAAATACGAACGCTGTTCGCAATTATCATTAGCATATGTTTCCCTTCACAACCAATTCAGTTATGGAACAAATGCACATACGACATATTTGAAGATATTTTGCATCGCTTGCGCATTCGAACGAATAATCCCGACATGTAAATAACCGATGAATATACGATGAAGGATTGATTCTGATTGAGGATCAATGCTTGACTATTGCAAACAAGCTACTGATTGAAGTAGGAATGATCGATCGATGCACGATGCACTCAACTAAGAATTAAATCGAGAGCTGCAATACAATATCGATACATTTCAGGAAGTCGTTCGAAATAATGTGCCGTTGAATGAACAGCAAAACAAGTATACGAAATATTTATACAAGCGGTGGACAATAATGCTGGTGGTCTATTCTTCTTAAACGCACCTAGAGGAACAGAGAAAACATTTGTCATTTCAATGATTTTGGCCACTATTCGATCAAGATGTGATCTAGCTTTGGCGTTAGCATCATCTGGAATTGCGGCGACTCTTCTTGATGGCGGTCGTACTTCACATTCTGCGCTTAAGTTGCCACTCAATTTAAACACAATTGATACTCCAACATGCAATATTTCCCGATCCAGTGCAATGGGAAAATTGTTGATGCAATGCAAGCTCGTTGTTTGGGATGAGTGCACAATGGCACATAAGAAATCACTTGAAGCACTTAACTTCACGAAATAACAACATCTTTGGCGGCTTGATGATATTGTTTGACAGGTGATTTCAGGCAGACGATGCCAGTAAATCCCCGTGCAACGCCTGCAGATGAATTGACAGCTTGTCTGAAGGCATCACCTTTGTGGGATAATGTAAAAACATTATCGCTAACCACTAATATGAGAGTTCAACTTCAAAATGTCAAAGTGCTGCACAATTTTCCAAACAAATGTTTGCTATTGGAAATGGAAAAGTCCCAGTGGATGCGACAGCTGGATTAATTACTCTTACCAACGACTTTTGCCGAATTGTAGACTCTCAATTAGCTTATTGAAAATGTTTTTCCAAACATTAGTGAGAATTATGCTTGGTTAAATCAACGAGCAATTTTCGCTGCAAAGAATAATGATATTGTACATGCACTGAATTTTACCATTCAATAAAAAAATCGATGGCGATTTAGTGACATACAAATCCGTTGATTTCAAAACAAATCCCGATGATGCAGTAAATTTTCCAACGGAGTTTTTGAACTCTCTGGAGTTACCATGATTTCCACCACATAACTTGTAATTCGAAGTTGGTTCGGTTATTATGATATGGCGTAATTTGAATCCACTGCGACTTTATAACCATACTCGACTTGCGGTGAAGAGACTATTGCCGAATTTGATTGAGGCAACCATTATTAACGGAAAGTACGCAGGTGAAAATGTATGTATACCTCGAATACCAATAATTCCAACTGATCTTCCGTTTGACTTCAAACGATTGCAATTTCCGGTTCATCTTGCGTTCGCAATGACAATTAACAAGTCGCAAGGCCAATCGCTTAGTGTTTGCGGGATAAATTTGGAAAATCATTGTTTTTCACATGGGCAGCTATATGTTGCGTGTTCACGAGTTGGGAAATAACCCGCTTTCTTTGTGTTAATGTCAGACCAAAAAACAAAAATGTGGTTTACCAAAGAGCACTTCAATGAAACGGATAATTTGCGGACACGTTTAACGCTTCGATTTAGTATTTACTTTGGATTCACTTTTATTTTATACTTAGAGAAGTTCAACTTAATTCTACTTCATTTTTGTAATCGAAATGAATTCATTACTGTTGTGGAATAAAATAAAATTTTTCCTTTTCAAATATAAAACAAAAAAAAATAATTTTTCTTCATATTTTAATCCCCAAACGAAATGTTACAAAAAACGAAGCCGGAATTCGCCGGATTTGCTAGTAGGTATTAAAAAATGTCTGTTTAATTTGAAGACTGGTAAAAAAATAACTCTTTATTTCTTTAAGTTTGAAGAAGTCTCCTTTATTACCTTTTTGTAATATGACATGTTTTTTGTTTAAAAATAAAAATGTTGTTTTCTTCAATAAGGAAATAAATTAAATATTTTTTTTATCTTCAATATATAAAAAATCTCAAGTTAAATAAGTGGGCTATAATGACCATGTCCATGTAGCTAAAATCGACCCCTCGGCGACGGGTTAATATTATTTATTATTAAAAAGCAAAACTATTACATTCTTAGAATGCTTAATTCTTCTTTTCTTATTCTTCGCAGTAGCAATTGTAAACATTTTTTATTTATAAAATTAATTAGTTAAAAAATAATACATACATTTTTTACATATTTAAATACCAAAATCGATCCATCATTAATTTCAATGAAAAATTTACAACCTAAAGCTATTTACTTTTTGGGACTTAATTAATTATAAATAAATTACTTTAAATTACAAGAGAAATGCCAAACGAAAAGGAATTTGTATTCGAAATATGTAACGAAATCAAAGAAGCTGAGGAGGGGCAGGTAAAGTCACCCGCTGTGCGCTGCCCTTGTAATAAACAGAAGGTACCCAACAAATGATTTCTTTATGAGATTCTCTAAATTTTTGCTTAAATAACAATTTAGTGCATCCGTTTAATAATACCAATTTTAATTAAAGTATTAAAGAGTTTTAGATTACACTGTTTTTACAATTGACACAAAAACCATTCATAATGATTTACTGCATGTTTATTGAAGTTTTTTTTCCATTTTAACAAAAATTTCCAACTGCTACTTGTGTTTATACATGTTATAACCCTGTGTTTGTACTTCTATAAGCGAGTTTATGTTTGGCTGCAATTCTTTTAATAAATAATTCAATTCATATACTTTAAGAATTTGTTTAGCCAAACTTGCATAAGTATGTGTGTGTGTGTGTGTATATTCCTTCAGTAATTCATTCTCTTATTCATTTATTCATTTATACTCCATGTGTAAGGCACTTATACATTTCATTCAGTGACTGACAGCAAGACAAAGGCTGTTCCTGCTATAAAATCAAGTCAAGTTGTTGTATTGTTTTGTTGTTAGTAGCGTTTTAGTTTTCAACCCATAAAGGATTTTTTTTAGCACCATACAAATGTTAAGGTGTTGTTGATACAACAGTCTACCTTAACAACACCAGGAAAATATTGAAAAAAAAAATAAATAAATTAAAATCAAGAAAGGTACCTGTTTATTTATCTCATTTCGAAAAAAAAGTATCCAAAATGATAGAATACAAAAGAGAATACTAGTTGTCACAATGATATGCTTTCATATTGTATTGAGATTAGGAGGATGGTGAAAAAAATGTCATTTTCCTTGATTTATTACTTTCTAAATTTTATTGCCATTTGTTTGTTAAATAACCAGAAGAATGGGAATTACTATACAAATTATCCTTGACATTTACCGTTCCAACGAGTCAGAGTAAACAATTTTTTACTTAAACGACACTTCCTTCACTTATTCAAATTTAAAACATCACATTTATTAAACACTTATTCCACATACAGCAATACTACTTAATTTAAAACACTAAGACGCCTACATAAACCTACATAAAGAAACTAGTGTTTTCATTTTGTTCAGTGTAGACTGTCATTGCTGGCTGTTTGTTCGATGCTACCGGAGAGCGCTTTCGATGTGATGACATTATAGTCAAGCTGTGCTCTGGATTGTAATATTGTTGTCATTTGTTTAATTTTCCTCCGTTTTTACTAGGATGTAGTACTGTCATACACTCATCAAGGTGTTATGTAAACTTGGAGTCTTCTGTATTTTATTCGTATGAGCGTATGTGTTCTGTAAATTGGTTACGATATTCCGCCATCCCGCGTCAAATTTGGTTTTTAAATAGACCGGTTTCGGCCATGTGCCATCTTCAGTGTTTTTTCCTTTTTCCTCTATACTATATACTATACTGTTCTGTAAATCGTGCTTTTAGTGTTCCTCCAGTTTGCGCTATATAAGTATTCCGTTATTCCGTATAAGTAATCCGTTAACTCCGCTAGAACTAAACTTGCCAGTTGTTTCGGTTCTAAGATAATGTCTCAGTGTGTTGCTGGTTTTTAATGCTGTGCTGTAAACTTTCTTTATGAAAAACGTTAGTTGATTTATATGTTTCTGGTCTGGGTAAGTAAAAGTGTGTTATACCGGTTGTCTACTTTGTTCCTGTTTTTACCCTTGTATTGTATAAGAAGTTTATAGTTAATAGTGGGTTTATAGCCGTTGTTTTTAGCTATGGTATGTATTGTGTCGAGTTCTTTGTTAGAAGTGAGCAGATAGTAAAACATGCAAAAATACATTTTTGTTGTTCTTCATACCATCAAAACCGAATGTAAGGTGTATTAGCTTTCCAATACAATTAATTTGCCTCAGTGTTTTATGGTGCAAAAATATAATGCTTAATTATTGAATTTCTTAGGGATTATATTATAAAATTCTAGAACAAGCATATCAGACATCCTTCCTAAATCTAAAGAATTTTAAACCTTAGCAGGTAGTAATTGAGTGAATATGTGAGTAGCAACCCCTCCAGTCTATTGCTTTATGATTGAGTTTTTGTTAATGCAGCATCCGTAAGAGACAAGTATTCATACACATGCATTTACTTGTGCAGATGGGTGTTGTGTAGATTCTTTAAGCTTAATCTATAAAAAGTTAAGTGTTTTTGTATTTTTCACCTTTTCCTTAGTTTTATTTTCTGTAGCTTTTAGCAATTTTTATACAATATTCCTTGTTTAACAGTGTTGCCAGCAGAAGGGATAAATAATTAATAATAAAATAATTAATGTAGATATTTTTGTCTTTTAACAAGCTGCTCGCAGAGGATTATCTGATCCTAGACGCTGCCGAAAAAGGCAAAATCTTAAAAACCAAGTATTCAGCTCGATAGTGCAATATAGAAAAATGTTAAATTATATAGCGAAGTTAAGTGCACAATAAATATTGTAAATATTACGTCACAATAAAATATCATATCTCTTTGTAAATACAAGAAAACAAGTTGCCACCCCTTTTTTGGCGATTTAGAAAAAAAACACATCTTTTCCTATATTCCTTCATCTGCTAATTTTGTAACCTTTCTTGTCAGTCGTAAACTTTTATATTTTTCAATTATTGTTTTAGGAAGATATTTTACATGATTTTCAATACTTTTACCAATTTTACATGCATGCATACCTGTTTCAGAATTGGAGCTTTGATAATCTCACAATTGCTTAAAGATGAAAAAGTGTTAATTGTAGATGTTCCAAAACCTCAATATGCCATTGTGACTAATAGAAACTCCTCAGGAAGTCTCAAAAATCGCTTTCATAAATATCTAGTTAAATTTCTAAATATAATATTCATTGAAACAACTATCTGACCTTAAGTTAATACTAAAGGATTTGATAAAATATATGTGCGGCTTTACAATTGACACTTCATGAGTTCAACGATGTAAATTCTTATTCAGAAGAACTTTAGACTTTGCCGAATAATTCGTGCAAGTTGAGTGGATTCGATACAATTGTTAGGTTCCAACTGGTTTATTTTTGTGCATTGTCTTTTGTGTGATCCTTTTTTATTTGTTTAATGTTATATAATATTAATTAAATAATACAATTAAGCTAAAAATAAATATTAAGCCAATCACACAAAAAAATTAGTTTTCTACAATAATAAAATTGAGCTGTTGTCATTCCCTTCGCTGAAAACCGTCATTACTGGCTGTTTGTTCGGTACGATTGGCGTGCGCTTTCGTTGCGATGACATCATTAGCCAGTAACGATGGTTTTTACCGAAGGAAATGACAACAGTTTTCATTTACTAGCGGAAAAAATCGAAACAACTTAATACCATAAAATTAAGCCTTAAAACTTAAATTTATAACTCACAAAACATGTCTTATAATTTCGGCCTGCTTTTCAGGTTCAGTTTCCCCATGTAAATCTTTATAAGTGCTCCTTATTCTTTAAAACATAAATATTTTGTAAATAAAAAATAAATACATTTTAAATTAATTTTTTGTTAAATAGCGCTAATAGGCTTATTTTACAAAAAGGTTTTTAATAAGCCTGAAACAGTTTAAGCTAAGCAGGATATTTTAGAAATATCCCATTAGTTACATTAAATAAGTTGGCTAAAACTCGCAAGAATTGATCTTTTATGATGTAGAGGAATAACTTTTTAATATGTGTAGCGAATTTAAAGAAAATGAATATTCTTTGGTGGTAACACTCTTTGCAACTCTTCCTCTAGTACAGCTTCTCTTGTTTGCCTTTGGATACACAAACTCTACATTTTATGTCAATGAAGTGTGACGACTTCTACATGAACCTTAAAATGCGTACAAAATTTATATCTTGCATGCATGAAAAGCACTTGTCAAAAGATGTTTTTGTTATTGTTTTGATTCCTGTTGCAAGTCGAGTCAGGATGTAGCAGAGACAGTGAGTGCATGGTGATGACAGAGGGGACTTGGTTAAAGGCAAAATACAGATACAAGTTGTGACTGTTGTGTGTGCGTATGGATATGCCGTCTGTTAACAAGCTTTATTTTTAAATTACGCCTTTTAAACTTTTATGTTGCTTCAAATTTGTCAGAGGAGAGAAAATTAAATCAAATTGTGTTCTGAAATACAAGAAATTTTCATTTTACCAATAAAATGTCGAAAAGTAACAAATTAAATTTTCGGCATTTTTAAAATATACACATACACAGCTTAAAGATTTTAAACCTATTAATGTTGGTTTCATGTTAAAATTTAACTTAATTTTTAATTGTTTAAATTATTTATTTATATTTTAAATTATTTTCGTTATTTCTAATAGAGTATATGCTTGAGTCTATTATTTGTTTAATTAGGTTTTACCCTATTTTGTCTTAATTTAAAAGAGTAATTAAATCAATAAATTTCAGTCTAAGCCCCAATAAAACTGTTGAAACAAAATCATAAATTCTATAAAAATATTTCTTTAAATTACTATCAAACAAATTTTGAAAAATTTATGGTAATCCAATTACGATAGCAGATCACTAAAGATAACTGTGTGATTCGATTTACATCCGCACCTGGCCATGAAGCTTTAATCAGATGGTGGATCTAACCACTGCATTATTTTGGAACGTCATGTTCGTCCTAGAAAGCCGAAGCTTTAATTCTATGCAACAGAAACCTTCTAGTTGCAACTTTAATGATTTTAGAGCAGGGCTGCAAATCATCACACCTTGCTAAAGAGTTCGAGACTTTCCAACTCCTGTCCAGAACACATGTCTAGCATGCTCACCGGACTGGATCATTCACTTTGCATGTCATTATCAGTGAGATGACCCTGGCCACCATAATAACCATTATACTGTTATGGGGCCGCAAAACCAGAACCACCACGTTACTCCCATATAGGGGCCAACCTCAATAATCAGCCAGAGAACTATTAAATATCTAAAGAGATAAATAATGAACTCTGGGCCACACTGATCCTCGTGGACATAAAGTGGAGTTTCCAGTTGACTCCCTGCCTGTCTTTTGGGGACTAGGCTCCCTTATTACCCAGTTGCACTGTGTCTAGATAGTGGAATTCTATTATGACCATATTTATGTGTCCCCGAGGGGAGTCACTAAAGATAAGCCATTGCTTTTTCAATAAAATTTTTAATTTCGATTTTCATCAAAGATAAAACTGATTTATACGCTTTGGGCCAAAATTGTGGCATGTGTTTATAAAAGAGCTAGGACTTGCACTATCTTGAAAAATTACCATCTTGAGAAAAACTGTTTGAAAAAACCACAAAATTTCTTCACAAGTACTACTCATCATTCATCTTGAAGTAAGTGCTACAATGCTTTAAGTTGTACTGAGTCCATATTATTCACGTAAACTCACTTTTATTTTAATGCTAAAATCAGTTTAAGAAGAATAGTTCAAAGATATTTTGTATCACTGCATTAAGCTTAGCGGCATATTTAGTTTTTTAAATCGGTCTGTTTTTCAATTATGACAACACCAATAACATGATAGTTTTGATATTTAGTTTGACGTATTCATGGAATATGTATTATCAATTGTTACAGTGATTTCAATTTCGCACGAAAATCGAAATAAAATAATTAAAATCAACTATGAAAAGGGTGGTTCTGTTAAAGTTATATTTCGTAATATTCGTGCTATTTTCGGATAACATAATCGTCCTTTTGGGACCGCTATTAAGAATTTGATGGTTAATTTGAATCTACAGGTTCGATAAACCAACGGGTGTTCAACCGGGTCGTTCAACTGAAAACATCGCAGCCGTAAGCGACAGTGTTGTACAATTGTCAATTCTTCGACGTTCTCAAAAATAGGGGTTGTCCAAATTTTACGTAAGGTAAGGCTTCAAGTGCAGCAGCACCTGGCAGATTATTCACATCGTAGATTTACTCAATTCATTCAGAAACAATGGCTGGTTTTTATGAAAAAAATCACTTTTTCATACGAAGCCCATTTTCACTCATCAGATATATCAACAAGCAAAATTGCCGCATTTGGGCTTCTGAAAATCCTAGAGCTATTATTGGGAAGCCTTTTAATACTCAATTGTATGGTGCGCTATGTGATCTGGAGGCGTGATTGGGTATATTTTTTTCGAAGACGAGGCTGGAAATGCCGTAACGGCCAATGGATCATGCTATCGCGAGACGCTAACAGCTCAATTTTTGCCTGTTATTGACGGCGTGGAAATCAATGACATGTGGTTTCACCAGGATGGTGCCACATGTTACATAGCCAATGATCAATTTATTGCAAACCCAATTTCCCGACCGCATTCCCTCCAGGGGGACCTGATAGTCTTTTTGGAACCTACTATTCCATCTAGACTGGTGTCTTGCGGAGTTAAAGGGAGCCCAGGCCCCTTAAAGGCTAGTAGGAGCCATCTGGCCAATCCACTATATTTCCACGGGAATCAGTACGCTCGCAGAGTACACTATTTGTTCTCTTTAGGCAATGATGTGCTCTGACTGGTTATTGAGGTTGGCCCCTATATGGGAGTATCGTGGTGGTTGTGGTTTCGGACCCTCGTGAGAGTTTGTGGGTCGGATCATTCAAATTAACACAATGAATGGTTCAGGTTCAGTGAGTATGAATGCTGTCGTGTTCTTGATAATAAAGAGCTTCATGCGTTCTGGACCAGGAGTTGGAAAGTCTCCAACTCTTTAGCAAGGAGTGAAGGCTGCGGCCTACTTCGGGCTTTCGAAATTGCTACTAGAAGTGACCGGAGGATATACGTATTCGATGGCCTTCTAGGGCGTGGTTGATGTCCAATCAACCAAGTGGTTTGACCACCATCTGATTATGACTATATAGTCGGTGCAGATGTAAATCTAATCACGCTTTCCCGACCGCATAGTTTCAAGACAATCGCCGTTTAGGTGGCCAGCCAAATCGTGAAGTTTAACGCCACTGGATTATTTTTTGTGGGGCTATATAAAGGACATAGTTTATATGGAACCAATCGAATCGATTTGAGCCTTAAAACTCAAAATCCGTGATATGATTAACGAAATAGAACCGCCATTTAACCAAAAAGTGATTAAAAACTTTGATGAAAGAATCGACATTTGACAGCGTGGTTTTTCATTCCTAATTGTTGAACTTTCCTTTTCATTATGCAATACAAATTTGAATCATTTTAATCTATTTTTGGTTTTATTTTGTTTTAGAAAAGAAAATTCTTGTTCATAAACCCTTTATTTATATAATCTAACAATTTGCCGCCATAAGTCATAAGAAATAATCAAATTTAATGTGCTGGCCAACTTTTAATATTTTTGTTTAATTAAAATCACAAAATAGTTATTATTGCTTTTAATACTAACTTAACACAAAACCTTTTTCACAAATTAATACTTTAAAAACTGTTCCAGCTTCCGGTCTTAAAGGTTGTTTATCCCTGCCTATCGTAAATTAAATAGCATGAGCATAATTATATACATCTGCTTTATTAATTCAGCATAATATTAATAAGTTTCTGGATTTGCACTCATTTATATAATTCGTTTTTACTACGAAATTCTCCAAAGAAATAAGAAGTAAAAAATTTAAAACTGCCAAGGGAGAAGATACACACCATTAACTTAACGAAGCTTCCGATATAAACTTAAATGGCAGCATATACTTATTTTGTTGACTATCTTAACTAAATATTAATTGCTTTTAAACATTTTAGTCTGATTTATTATTTTCATTTTGGAAAAAAGGGGGGAAATAACCACTGCTGATCTATCTTACACAAACTTACAAATTTAGCCGGTTTACGTTAGTTCTTGTATTATTAAAATGAATAATTGTTTATCTTTGTGGCGCTTGCTATGAAGATAATTGTTTTAAAATTGCAAAACAAAGGGAAATATTTCTAAAAATCTTGATGATCATACTAAAGATAATCTCTTCTTAGAAATAAAATCTACGAGAGATGAATTATATAAAACTGCTAACAATGTAAACTTACCATATTTTTATAAAATTTGGATTTAAATCAAAACTTCTTTATTTTATATTTTTTTTGGAGTTTACTAATCATAAATTTGTAGATTTATATTAAAAATAGTGATGTAAAAAAATATCAATCGATTTATATTTATGAATCGTACGAATGATTAAACCAAGAAATTGCCAATAATTAGCACATAGTAAAGTCGATTGATTACGGTAGTCTGAAATAATTTAATCATGAGCTCCACAAATTATTTACTGTGCTACAAGAAACAAAGATGTAATAAAAGATTTATTTTCAGAACCGAATTCGAAATTCTCTATAATTTGCTTGACAGTAGCTAGTCCACTCAGTTATTTTGCAACGATTGCACTGTGTAAATTTCTTTGAAATAGTCTAAACCGCAGACGCAAAAATATTCGCAACAGTCCACTACCGACTGCATTCTGTCAAAAATGGAAAACCAAATTTGTATATTTGAAAATGATTATTTTTACGATAGCGAAGCAATGTGCGTGTGTCCATGCTTTAGTTTGCGGTTGTTTTTTATTTAAGCTAAGGCTGATAGAGTTCGCGAAAATATACGCGACAACACGCTATAAAACACTGCATGTGTTTTTCTTATGTGTTCACTTAAAACATGTGAGAGGAAGAGCGTAGCTTGATACGAGTTCTGTCCTATCCTGTGGGATCAAATCAGGTGCCCCTGTAGGCTAGCTTTTCAGTTTGGGGGTTGTGAATTCGATTCCCAACGAAGACCTTGGTTTTTTTTTACTACAAAAATAAAAATTTACTGTCGGTGGGGCTCTTCAGTGATGAAGGCATAGTCACTGGTCGCTGTGCTGTCTTTTCTACGGCAGTTAATTTCCGACTATCCTTCTACTTTCACCACCTGTTTCAAAGCTTCTCTATCCATTTCCTAAAGAATGTAGCACGGTACTTGACCAAATAGGCATTGTTGCCTGAAGTGCTACTTCTCTTTACAAAAAAAAAAAAAAATCAGTAAAACTACCACAACAGATTTGTGGTAGATAATAATTAGAACGCTATTAAATAGAAATGAAACAAACAAGTAAGTATGATATGTGTATTTATTTACTTGATCTCTTGTATTGTGAATCATATCGGATTCTTTTATTGGGTCAGTGCATCCTTCAACATCTGAAGAACACAGAAAGCCTTTACGACTAGATCACCAAAATATTGATCGGTCTTATATACGCCTCAAAAGCATTATTATAGCAAAAGAATGTTCAATGCTCGCGAAAGTCGACTATTGAAATATATGTTTTCAATGGTCCAAACTCTTTTTCCATAAAGTCTTAAAAGATTTTCCAGCAATGGATAAGCCTAATTCCGAACTAAAGCATAAGGCATTACATCATTCGATCTAAGAAGACACCTGTCGGATAGAATATTCGTAGTAAATGCATTGGCAATTGTTATAATAAATACAATTTTGCAGGAACATCGCATTAAAATAATTCAAATCCACTATGAAAATGTTGGTTCTGTTAAAGTTATATTTTGTAAAATTTGTGATATTTTCGCACAACATAATCGTCCTTCTGAGACCGCTATAAGGAATTTGATCGTTATTTTGAGTGGACAGGCTCAATACAAAACATCACAGCTGTGAGCCACAATGCTAAAACAGATCCAAATTTGTGAATTCCTCGACGTTCGCAACAATGGAGTTTATCCAAAACCACCACATTGCAATTTTTGCGTAAGGATTTCACTTTGAAGCCTTACAAGGTTTAGCTGAAGCCGACTGACCATTCACAACACCGTAGATTGGCTCAATTTATTCAGGAACAATTGCCGCATTTAAGCTTCTGAAAATCCTAGAGCGCTTATTGCGCCAAAGGCCAAAGGCTAGATAAAAATACTTAAAATTATATTAAAAAATTTCATTAAAAAATTATAAGCCAAAAAATCGCTTTGCGCAATATGACATTAACTTTGACATGTTGTAGTTTTGATCTAATACGAACTATTATCGCTTCTCGCTTCACTTCGCTTATGCCAAGCATTCTGACTTCAGCCTAAGTTTGTTTTTGTTTGTTGTAGACATCAATATGTTAAGTGATGTCAACAAAACAAAACATGTAAAGTTAATAAGTTCTTTTGTTATAAAGAAAAGTAGAAAAGATACAACAAATTATAATTCCGTTTAGAGTGGACTTCTAGTATTAATAACTCTTGTTTATGTGCCTTTTTTGTTATTTTTAGTATTTTCTGTTATAGAAGCCAATGAGCCACATTTCCTCTGGTGTAACACACATTACTATACTAATAATTGCTTCTGAAATATATTCCGCTATATTTTTAATTTTAAAGATACGCAAAATTTACGTCATCTAATAGCCTGTCGTTAAAAAAAAAACGTTAAGAAATTTTAAAGTGACAAAATAACGAAATAACCAAAATATTATTGAAATGACAAAGCAAAGACCTATTATTTAGTATGTTGCTGTTATTTAAAAAGTTTACTACAAGGCATAGGAAAATAAAATAAGTCACAATGCCATTGGCAGTGCTGTGATCTCAAAGAGTCAGTCATTTCAGTTATCACACATAGCTTCTTATAAATTTTAAAATTTCAGAAAATAACTTTATGTTCCTTAAAAAGGGACTTCCTTTTACCGTAAGTAAAATTGCTGCTGTCAGCACGAACAAATGATCAAAATTCAAAAGTAAAAACTGGTTTAAAATAATTTCTTATATCGAGAAATTTTTAGTTTTATTCTTTTATAAACACGTAGAATAATTTTGAATTAATTAATCGTTTTAATTGGAAACAAAATTTCAATAAAATTACATCGTTAACTGGGAAAATTTCCATCAATAAATATAAATTTCTTTGTCTCTGTATTTCATTGTTTAATTATATGTACGTCAAAGGCAACAAAATTGCCGAACCGAACCGTGCACCTTATTCGTGAAAATATTTGAATGAATGTAACGAGATGTGAAACATAAATATATCCTCATCGAGAAAGAGGAAAGCCCGATTTTATAGCTGAGAAATATCCAAATCACGTAACCAGCAAATTTTTATTATTACTCTGGAATGAAGAGAAAAATTGATTCATGCATTAGAATTTTCATAAGAAGAAAAACAATTCTAGATGGCTTTAATCTATTCTAATACAAGCTGCTCAAGTAATTTCAGTGAAGTTTTATCTTTTAAGTCTTTAGTCAATATTGAGTGGGTTGGGGGCGGACATTTTCTCTAAAAATTGCTTTCATCTTCGTTATTGATCTGTAGAAAAAATTGTTATTGCTGTATTTGCAGTCAACGAGCAAAACGTCTAAAGAATAAAAATTGTAATTTTATTTAAAGCACTAATCAAACCAAAATTAGATTCAGGCAATTCTGGATGTTTTAGTTTAGTGGAATGAAAAGAAGAGCCAAGTAATACATTAAGAATTTAATTAAATTTCTGGAATGCTAGAATCTTTCCCGTAGTATTTTAACAATACGTTGTGTAAATTGGAAGTAGTGCGGCATTAAGATCAGCAGACAAAAATCGTCAAAAATTAGCCATGAATAGCACAAAATTTATCTATTTTATTTTAAAGTATCCTTTTAACTAGTAATCTGTGATGAATAATTCAGGATCATCTTCATCTTAACTTGCGTTGTCAGTTGTGTTAATAATTGAGAAAACAATTACAGCCTACAGTTTCGATTTAGTATTGGAAGGAAGGAAGGAAGGCTTTAGTATTGGTTAGTACAGAAAGTAAATCCATTTGTGCATTGAGTGGTTACCCAAACAAAATGTGAACAGGAGTTAATGCGGTGAGATCATAGGCAAAGAGGCCTTGAATTGAAAATTCCCTCAATTTTTATCACCACGGTATCATGTTCTTCGAGTGTTAATGATGCTGTTGTGGTACTTCTTACAAAAAGGTGCTTAGCTGATTTTACCGGTGCTTCCCAAATGCCACCGAAGTCAGGTATATAGCATTATACATACGAAAAGCGCGTTTAATTATTAAACGAAGAAAAAACAAAAACGGATTTTTCAAGCAACATATTTGTTATATTTTATTTTTGTATTTATGTGCAGCATAATTTTTATGTTGACGATGCTACGAACATTTATGTATCCGTCAAGCACAAATAGTAAAAAAAAAAACATTTCGGCATGATGTTTGTTTCACACGTTCATATGAGTACAATGGCGGCACTTTACTGAAGAAAACAACCAACTTTATGGTTACAAAAACGTTTAAATAGTTAAATAGTTTACGCTAAAATTTTATTAATTTTATCAGCACTGAATATATTCTCCTTCCAATGAAAATTTCTTTGCCATAGTATTATTAAAAAGTCATAAAAAGGAAGTAAGTAGTAAAAAATATACCAAAGTTGTAATTATATTAATTAATCCGAAATAGCTGTTTTTATTAATTATTTTCTTATAAATTTTTAGACATAAATTATTCCGTTAGTGTATCTTTCTTATTTTACTTATACTACGTTTAACACAAAAGCTAAGCAAACAACAATTATTTATCATTTTAAATAATAATAATTTATTTTCAACATTGACAAAGCATTTAAATATCATAAATATTTTAAAGTACTATTTTTCTTTAATTTAAACTAAAGTTAAATATTTATTACCAAAATAGGTAATAATCGTAAAAATTTAAACGAACTTTAACTACTTCCTTCCGCTAACAAACTCACCAGCAATTTATGGGCACAATTTTGCTGGAAAATAAAAAATATAATTGAAATATTAATAAAAAACACAGCATAACAATCAAGTTCTTTGTCACCAGCTAAAGTAAATTCCATCCAACAAGCAGCAAGTTGCAAATGAGCATACAGTCAGCACTTTGACAGTTTATAAAAATGCAAGCCAGAAAAGTATAGTCTAGGAAGAAAGTGAAATTGTAATAAATCTCATATTATTTGCCATAAGCAAAAATCATGGGCGCGAAAATATAAGGCCGGTGCAAAAATTAAAATTTATATTGTGAAAATAAATTTTTATTTAAAGCACTATGGCATAGTTAACATAATGTTCAATTGGAGTTATTGTGTAAATTTAGCTTTAAACTGTAGTTAAAATTTTTGTATTTTATATCTTGTTTTGGTGTCTTTTAGAAGATCTTCGAAAATATATTTTATGTTTTTAAGAAGAGCCAATGAAATACTGTTGTTATGAGAAATATAGGTATTAATAAATTGGAAGATTTTTATGGAAATGGCATTGATATCAGTAAGATGTTAAAGTTCCGGTGGCACCAGTGTGGGTGTATTAATTTAATTTAGTCGGACTTCGAGAGTCCTATGCCTCTTCCAGTTACCATTTTTTTCTCTACAGACTTCTTATATATTGCTTTAGTTGACTAAGAACAAATAAATTTACATATTTCTTTATGAGGTAAAAATTTAATTCGTAAATTTTATCAAAAACTCATTTTATCTAACAAATACAGCGCCAAATAAACAGCTCAGATTGAATCAAATTACTCCGATTTTGATTTTCAAATCAATTAGGGTGCATGTGACGTCCCAGTTCTATTACTATAGATTACACTTTTTTAATTAATACTTCTATAATTATAAAGGAACAAACGTGAAAATTGATGACTCGAAAACAATTGTTTAACCAAAAAAGTCCAAAAATTCGCTTTAAAACTGTCTTCGTATTATTTTGAGATATATAGGAAAAGGAAAAGTTTTTTATGCAAAATAAATACTTTAATTAAATTTATTTTAAATCCTAAAAAATCAAAAAAGGGTTATTGTGTCTCGTTTTTAAGATAAGAATAAATGTAGATAAGTTGCAAAATAAAACAAAATCTGCATACAATATTTGATACCATTTAAAATTTACCGAAAACTTAATTCAAAATCAATTTCCAATATTCAATTATATTCTTTCAAAAAACTTAAAACTCCTGTATTTATTTCATCTTGAAACCTTGCTGCTATTGTTAGCAAGAAAAATGACCAACAACTGTGTTAAAACAATTTTATAATTTAATTGGATTAAAAGAACAATTGAAAGACAAGATAAAAAACCACAAGCACGTGCAAGACCACAAGAATGAATATATTGTATTACTAAACAATAAAAAATGTTCTTTAAATGAAACTAGAAAAATAAACACAATTTTAATTAAAATCAATAGAATCAATTTAATTTTATATCTATTAATAACACATTGAATATACAAATATACTTCTACAGTAAATCTATTCTGTTTGGATAGGTGTGTGTGTGTGTGAGTGTGCATTTGCAAACATTTCTTGAATCATTTGCAATAACAATTACATACCTTGTCATACATATTTAATACTTTGTATTAACTTTTGGCTGCATTGCAGTGCTAAAGTTTTCTTGTTGTTGTCTCTACACAGAACTACATATATTTTTCACTTTAATATGGGAAACAGGCAGTAGTGCACTGTGTGAGAACTTTCATGGATGTATGTATGTTCGTATATAAGTTTTATTCTGAAATATTTGCTGTTGTAGTAGTGGTACGTGTTAAAGTATACTTTTGGTCACGTTCATTGTAGAACCAATAACTTTATAAAAAAAAAGATTGAAATAAATGAAAAGAAAGGAAATAAGAGCAAGTAAAACTAATCTAAAGAAAATAGCACGAGTATAATACATACTTCTGTTTTTCTTATTCTTTTTTGTTATATTTTCTTTTCAATTTTTTATTGCAAGTGTTTTCCTTAAACACAGTTATTGTAATTGTCATTTTGTTGTAAAAGTCTAAAGTGAAGTGTCATTATGTCTAATAATACCAATTTTCTTAGACGGAATCCAGTAGTTCTGATAATATATTTATGCAACTAATCTATTGGTGTGATTATGAATTATAGTTGTTCGTTAAACTTCTCTAATATACTTCACCCAGTGTAGTCAAGTACAAAGTAAGTTTTTGGAATATATTTCTAAAGTATCATTGATGGAAGAGTAGGTTGCTCATATTTTTATTTATCAGTCAAGCGAAAAACTACTACCAAACTCGAAACAGATTCCTAATTTAATGAGAGCAAGGTTCTTTTACTACAAACAGTTTCAGAAAAGAAGAAGTTTTGTTAGCAATATCCAACTTTGTCGATATAATTTTCAACCATTCCAGAAGCACTTAACATTACGACTATTTTATGCAGAGTATACAACCTTCGAGAACATATCTAATTCATTTTTCTTTTTTCACTTTTGTATACATCCCAGGTATACGTAAATTGCATCTATTTCCTTAGCATTAAGGTTAAGGTCGTTAAGTCACCTCCTACTCCCCCGCTGTATCCCACTAGATGGCCACTATGGTCAGTAGTCTCCTTATGCATTTCGGAATAAATATTCAATATTTTTTAAACCAACAAAAAATAAAAATTAAAATAAAAATTAATTCAAATAAAATTAGTTAAATTATTATTCATTCATTTCATTCATGTTCATTTTGTACTGAAATAATTTTTTTAAACTTATAATTATACTGCCTACGATAAATCTTTATCCAGATCATATTCATTTTCGCTTTTAGCAAGTGAATTATAAAATACATTGAAGGGAACATATTTTTATCCGTTTCCCTCATTCCATTAAAAACATAAATTGTATAGCTTATTTTTACAATCAGATGCTAATGCTTGATCACGTTTTAATCCCATCTTTATGCCTTAATAGTTTACGCTCTGTGCTACAAATCTCGCTAACGTACGATAAAGCACCTTCGTCATCTGTGCTAGTGAAGGTAAAATATTCTCAAAAGGGTATGCATGGATTCTTCTAAATATATACCTCACTTAAGTAACCACCTTTACGAGGTCACAGGATATTTAAACTGGTTTCTTTTAATAATTAAAAAGTGTTTAACTTGAGACATATTTATATTGCTTAATAAAAATTCCGGAAAAAGATTTCCTTTACTCAGTTAGATTTTAGTCTCCTTGCTAGAATCCTTGTTTTTCTTAAAAATTATTTTGCTCAAATCAGTCTTAATTTGTTCATCCGATTTATTTTGACACCTCACATAGAAAAGGTCAAATATTTTATTACAAACACTTCCCCTTGGAATTATTGTCTAAACTTTAATCCAACAATAATGAAAGAATGTTAATATATATAAAAAAATATTAATTAAATTCCAACTGCATAAATCTATTTAAAACAAAAAAAAAATAAAAATTCAGCAAATTACAGAAAAAACTGTAGTAATCTTCTGAAAAGAAACGCAAAAACTTCTATACTGAGTGATAGTGCAGATTATGCTGGGCTGTCATATTATTATTGTACACACAGACAATATCTATAAGTGCAATAATTATGTATAAAAGATTTTTCTATGACTACGCAAAAGTTCAAGTCATACAAGTGCTATTGTTAAGTTGTATTAAAAATAATAGAAAAGTGTTCTATTATATATAATTGAAGTATGGCAACATTTGTTCTTTTATGTGGCGTCAGTCAATTTGCAACATTTGTTGCTCAAGTGCGTGTAGTTATTTTATTCTTTTGCTTATATTTATTATTTTATTTTTTTGTACATATTGTATATTTTAATACATTTTTCTATTTATAAATTCAACAGAGAAGGGTGAAACGCATAAGCAATTCTTTATTGTGATAAGAATATTTATTGCAAATAAATAACAAACACTAATGAATTATTCAAATGGCTGAGTCTGAATAATTTCTTTAGACTTTTTTTTTCTTTTAATATAAATTATTGGCATAATTTTTAATTGTTTTTTATTTTTTTTTTTTTTTTTTTTTAAATTAATTTTAGCATACTTTAATAAATGGAAAATATTGTTAAATGGTGACAAAACGCAGGCAATATTTTTCACTAGGAAAAGGAAACCTTGCTTTGTTCCCCAAACAAGCATTGAATTGAACACTTCTTTGGTTCAATGGGAGAATAAAGTTAAATATTTAGGAGTTATACTTGATTCTAAACTCAAGTTTAAAGATCACATTCCATATGTCAGAAATAAAATAAATTTAATTATTCGTCTATTGTATGCGTTTATGAATAGAAACTCGAGACTAAGCGTCAGAAACAAGTTGATTATACTTAAATCGATTTCTCATGCGGTAATGTTTTACGCATCTCCTGTTTGGGGGAAGTGCGCAAATTGCCACATAGCAAAGCTCCAAGTTGCACAAAATAAATTGTTAAAGATGATTTTCAATCTTCCTTGGCATTTTTCTACTCGCAGGCTTCATGAGATTGCAAATATAGAATTAGTGGAGGCCAAGATAGATGGACTTTCGCGTAGCTTTTATCTCCGTTGTCTAAATTCAGAGTATGAGTATATCAATAGTTTAGCGCTAGTTTAGGTAGTAATTAAGGTAGAGTAAGTTATTTAAGAATTTTCAAATGGGTTTTGTTGACAATTTTTCCTTTTATTTGTAGTTTTATGTGTTGTTGAAATTATATATGTTATATTACAAGTAATGATTAAGTAGGAAAAGACATAGTCTTGAACTCTTTGTATATATGTATGTATATTAGTGATCTAATGAATGTAAATATTATTTGTCAGAAATAAATTAAAATTAAAATTAAATTATTTTTTAAATTTAATTTTTAAATAAAAGTTAGATTAAAGTTTTATATTTTGTGCTCGAACATAAAAAATATATCTAAAGTACCAACTTCTGCCAAAAAAAAAAGATTATTTGAAGTATTTTAACGATATTTCTAATGCGGCTGCTGAATTGGCAAGAAAATAATAAAAGAAAATTTTAAGCTATGTTAAATCAGCGATAATATATACAAAAAAAATAATTCAAGTGCGATTTGAAGTTATACACGAAGGGTTCTGTATAACGTATGGTGCATTCCTTAATTTTAGATTTGATGTTTTTTTTTTATTTTTAGCTAAAAATAAAAAATGTCTCCATAAGACAACATACATTTGTCGAAGTCCGTTTGCAAGCATCTGTCTATAACGAATTAAATGATCGTTACGTTCATAAAAATAGAGGTCATAATAGAAATAACCTTTAATTTTAAAATTTATTGTTCACATTTACTTTTATAGCGGGTTTATTTTTATGCCTTAAAAATTAAAATTAAAGTCACGCCACTACAGGAGTACCCTTTATATTTTTTATATGTCCTCACCGGGGGCATGCAATATTGATGGATCGCTTCCACATCTTGGCATGTGCCTTTGGGGGAAAAAGGCGACACTAGTCGAATGGGATAGCAGGAGCCCCAACTGGAAGAGAGTCTAGAAGTCGGAACAGTGAACTTAATACATGCACACTGGCACCGCGGGAAACAGTTGCCCACAGGGTTACGTTCCTGTTCTGGTTATTGGTGAGATTCCGCGAAGAGTTACGTTATGCACATGCAACAGGACAATGAGTTGGATATTCTTCCGTGTTAGGGTGCGCTAAGACCACCGTTGGATTAAGGCTAAACGGCCAGGCGCTAACGTTAACCTTATCACATACATATTTTTTATGTTTTTATTTTTTTTTTGCTTGTTCTTGGTCGCATGTTTTTCCCTGAACTCATTGACATTTTGCAGGGATATAAAGATGCTTTTACCTGTGGGAAAATATGGTTGGCTCTATTTTTGCAAATTAAAGAAATAATTAGAAATTGTAAGTAAGACTTTAATTTTTTGTATTAAAACCTGAATTTCTTCCACACTTGTACCACTGCTATCTAAATAAAACACATAATATTTTAAAGAGTTAAGTAGGGAGGTATAAGAAGTACAGGGCTTGCAAAGATTTATAGTAATTAAGATTTGCATTCTTATATTATTTTTAAGAATCAGTAAACAACCACTTTTTATGGTTTAATAATTATCAGTTATGCTTTTAGTTGTTTTTAGTTTACTAAAAGTAAAGATATCAGACTATTAAGCCACATTTATGAAAATAATGTACCCTGCACAAATATGTATCACTAGAATCGCCAAAATACATATTATGGTTACAGGCATAAAGGGCTATAATAGACGGACAGTCTATTTAGTGGAAACAAAAGTATTACGTTTTCATTATTTTTTTTGGAAACGCTTTGATTACTTTTTCAACTATTGGGAGAGGAACCATGCATAGTTCAGTGGGGGTTATTAAATTTAATTCGCTCTAATACCTAACTTAATGATAAATAAATAACAATTTACAATTTTTTAGAAAATAAATAACACTATGTTCCTTTCTGGTATAATTATATACTTGTTATGGACTTGTGAGTACTTTTTATATATTTGTGTATCTTACAGTTTTTATTAATCTGTAAGATATATATATAACATTTACTTAAATGTTTTTCAGAAAACTCATATTGTTACGGAAGTGGATTGTTAAGTTTTAAAGTTAAATAATTATCAGTAAAAAAGTAAACGAAACAATCCACACTGTGCATTTTACAAAAAGCGTAGTTTTCTAAGAAATCTTATACACACAACACAACAAAAATATGCTTAAAAGAAATTCTAGGAAATAAGGTAACCAATAGAAACAACTAGCAGAGAACAAAAACAAAACAAACAGCAGAAAACTACATTGAATGATAACAACAACAATATGGCATGATGGTAAAATAAAATGTAGTGCGAGAACCACTTAATACAAACTACATAAACACCACTTGTTGGGCAAATGAATAAATTCATCAGTGAGTAAAGACAACAAAGTTACCATCTTGTTTATTTTATGTGTATTGAAAGTAAATAAATCGTTTAAATTAATTTAAAACTCTAAAGCGATGTATTATTATTTTGCATAATTGAGCAAAAGCAATTGATATCAGGAGATTTACTACAAATTGAAATTTAGTGAATAAATTTAGTTTTATAAAATTGAACTTTTTGTAAAAACTAGAAACTACCAAAAAATATTAAACCATATTTTGCTTACAATCTTCAAACGTCGGGTCACATTGAAAAAGTTTTTGTTTCTGGTAATGTTAATAGCTTTCCAGAGTACAGAATGGAATAACCAAATGCTTCGATGAGTACCATAAATCGTACATAATATCTCTAAAAAGCCAAAACAGCATTTGGTTTCTTCCTTTAAATTAAGGTTTACAGTAGCGCGATTCAGTATTCTGTTTTATCGACAATAAGTTTGTTAAAAAGTCTTAACTATAAAATTATCGATTTTGCTATTCACTAACATTTAAAACAACATTCGCTTGGTTACAGTCAGCTGTTTTTATTAGATAACAAAACAAAAATCGACTTTTGCTATTCAGTATCATGTTTAAACAACGCTGGTTATTGTGAAGTCAGCTGTTTGTTTTTGCTAAACGACAATAAGTTAAGAGTTGTTTACTGTGTCTTTAAGCTAAAGAAATTAAAGTGTTTATAAATTTAAACAAAATACGCATTTTTGGTTTGACTTTTACAGTGTCTTTTAAATATTTGGCATATTATTTATCTAATGATGAAAGTATAGATGTTTCAACGGTGAATCGTCGCATACTAAGAGATGTGGATAATCCATTTCATCTCACAGACACCGAGTTTAAAAAACTATATCGTGTAAGTTTAGAACTTGCTGAATATCTAATTATTCAGCTTGATTATGAGCTCAAAGGTTCGAGAATTACGGCAATATCCGCTGAAAAACAGGTAATCTGTATGGTGTTGTGGAACTGCAAATATTTATAAGTATGTTTTGTTTTTGTAGGTCTTAGCAGCTTTGCGATTTTTTGCAACAGGGTGTTACCAGCGGGCGGTAGGAGAGCAATGGGGAATATCGATGAGTCAGTCGTCAATAAGCCGTTGTATACATCGCGTGACAAATGCAATTAATCACAACTTGTTTTTTCAAAAGGTGAAGTTTCCAATGACTCAAGAAGAGCGTCTAGCTGCAAAAACAATTTTTGCTTCGGCATCTTCACCTTTTGTAGCAGGCACTATTGGGGCTATTGATTGTACACATATCTCAATTTTGGGCCCAAAGGATCATGAGGAGGCATATGTCAACCACCATGGCTACCACTCTATTAACGTCCAAATGGTGAGAACCAAATTTAACCAAACAAACCAAATACTAAAATGAATTTTAAAGATATGTGACCCAAATCTCAAAATATTAAATGTGAATGCTAAATATACGGGAGCACGACATGACTCTTATATATGGAGTTGCTCTGCAGTTCGAAGGGTTATGCAGCGAAGTTTTCAAAATGGAAACAATAATATGTTTTTGATCGGTAAGTTTAAAAATACATAAACAATATTATGTATGCATGTATAGATTAAATGAATTAACTCTATCTGCAGGTGATTCTGGATACCCATTGGAGCCTTGGCTGATGACTCCCCTAACAAACCAGCCTGAAGGCAGCCCCAAATTCCGCAACAATGAGGCATTGTGCAAAGCCAGAAATCCAATAGAGAGACTTTTTGGTGTCCTTAAAGGAACTTGGCGATGTTTATCGCAGCAAAGAATGCTTTTGTATAATCCCGAGTTTACGGGAAAGGTTGTTAACGCATGTGCTGTACTGCATAATTTACATATAATGGAGCAAACATGTTTAGAAGACAATGTGTTTTTAAAACCCCATTTAAGTAGTAGTTCAGCAAATGAAGATGCACCATCCTCAACAGCTAAACGAGTTCAAGACCGTTTAATAGCAAATTTTTTTAACATAAATACAGCTACAAAAAAAATACATATACTTTTTTTTATTATACATTTAGGCCCTTGCATGCAAATCAAAACCAAAATATCAAACATTTGAAAAATTTGTTTTTGTTAAAATAAAAAAGTTTTTATTATAAATTCAATAAAATAAATTACATATTTATATATATTAATTCAGTCTTATATTTTTGTATTTTATATAAACGGGCAGTAAATGTTTGCTATTTACTTAATCTCTAGTTCGTGTGCGTTTTATTATTACTTTCAATCGTCCTTATTAAGAATTGAAAAGATAATAATTTTTCTTATTCAATGGTATACAATACATATGTATATCAAAATAAAAATAACTATTGCGTAAGAAAATCTATCATCTTTCAATTCTTAATAATAACGAGTGAAAGTAATAATAAAAAGCACACGAACTAGAGATTTAGTAAATAGCAAATATTTCAATATCTTAAATATTAGACAAATTAAATTTGTACTACGACTCACTGGTTTTTTAACTTAAAACAAAAATACAACCGTCACATTAATAAGGAACTTCAGGCTCAGACTTAAAACAAAATAAAACTTATAAATAAAAAAACAAAAAAAAAAACAAAAAAACAATACATCCTAAATGGAAGCTGATAAATTATTTATCGCATCAGCAATACGCTTCAATCCGTCTCCCATCGTTTTTATGGCATCCGCCATCGCCATGTTGGCCTCAGCATTAGCTGCACTTACTTCGGCAAGCATCTGTTAAAAAAAAATAATTATGATACTAATGAATATATTCAGAGTTATAGCAATTAAAAATACTTTTAGGGAATCCGCCTGCTGTTTGGCAATTTCTAAAAATTTTGCCTGCGTATCGCTTTCTTCGATACGCTTTCTCTTGGGGCTGCTACGTGGCGCTCTGGCAGGCGTGACAGGTGTTTTGGGAGTCTGCAATACCGCTTCGGCATGTATTTCCGCAAACACATCTCGATCGTCTCCATCCTCGAGGCGAAGTTGAAAATGCTGAAAGTGAAATATTGTAATAAAACTAAGAATTTAATTTATTTAACTTACTTCTTCCACTGGTATGTTTTCAGCCACCGAATCGTGCCCCTCAATATACTCTTTTCCAATAAGAGACACAATTCGTCTTTCCACCTCTGTGATGGGCTCCTAGCTGAATGGTCTGTTGCCAGTAATTGCCTGCTGCCTCTTCCGGTCCCGTACCTTTACGCTTGTTCGACTCTTCAAGTCCCTCCACACCTTTTTAAACAATAAGCTTGTATACACAATATTTGCTAAACACTTTACTTACCGTATGCTATTGGCCCACATTTTTCACTGCTCCACCTAGACTATTGAGCATTGCCGTGAGTTCAGTCCGTTTTTTGTCATTCTCGATTTTGCCATGTAGTTTTTGAAACCGGCCTTCAGCTAGTCCTTTTCCAACATAAGGTCTGTCATGTGACTTAGCTGTTCGGCTGAGGCGCGGCTTCTTTTTGGAGCGGAGTTGGAAGCCATTCTATAAAAGAAAAACAAAATTAATATCCGGAATTATACTTACTTGCTCAATTTTTACTTACATGAGAAGCAAAGAATAAAACTAAATAATATTTAACACGGAAACTAAAATGCTCACTGTAAAAAAAAACTAATAATTATTGTCTTCTTCTTTTGTTTATTGTTTTGACATTTCGTTTTACAGAGATGCCACTTTATTTAAATTTGTATCTACATTATTAAAGACAAGTTAGTGAATCGCATAATCGTTAGTGCAAACAATATCTTATATGGTTAAATTTAACATGTGTTGAATCGTTATAAGTTAGTGAATTGCACTACAGATCTTGCGATTTGCTATCATCGAAACTGCATGGCAACTCCATGCATTACACACTGTTAGCTTAAAAGTCAAGTTATAGAATAAAGCGAGCATATTCAGGAATCGTTCATAACAGCCTCTACAATATTATTAATAAAAGAAGCGTGAAAAATTAAAACAAAACCAAAAGTTAACAGAAAGAAATAACAAACATATGTGATGATTTATAGAGCGAACAACGCAAGAAGAATTTGGGTCGTGTGTGGAGTTTTCAATAAAAGTTTGTATTTTTAATAAAAAAAAAATAAACAAAACAGTTTTAATTCTAAATAACAACCTGATTAGATTAGGTTGGAGTATATCAAAAACAATACCACACATTTCTCGACTTTAAGCTAAATTTTCAAGTCCAATATTTAAGCTAATACAAAATACATTTACAATATTCGGTTCTTGATTTTTCACTTACACCTGACAGATACGTTGTTTTCTGTATTAAGTAATTTTTCTAAAGGAAATCCTTAATCGGTTTCAAGAAATCATATGAGTATATATTTATTATATTTATTGTCAATTTTAAAAGTAAGAATATCTTAAATTAAATTTTCTACAGTTCAAGAAGTTTTCAAAAGATACGGAAACCTCTTCGGTTTTAGGAGACAAAGTAAGGAACATTTAATTGTTAAATTGTATTAACTTCATAAATTGACAATTGTATACATTTATTTTATTTATATTTTTAATTAGACATATTTCAATTTGAATTTAGTTAAAAAATCTAGGATTTCTAATGAATTTTTGTTATTGTTATGACTACTACTATTTTTATTACTATAATATATAAAATTATTCTTTTTCATATAATATATTAAATAACACATACGTATGTATTGTTAATTTTATTTTAAGTTTTTAATTAAAACTAAAGTTATTATTAAAATTAATTCAACTGCAAATATATTATATAAATTATAAAAAATTTAACTTAAATACATATTAATTAAAATTTTTAATAATTGAAAATATATGCTACGAAAAAAAGATAAATTGCTTTATACACAAAAAATTGCGTTTTTCTTTATATTATATTTTGAATAATAAAAATATTATTTATGCATTATTATCGAATATACTAATTGATTATATTTTTAGTTAGATATAAAATAATCAACATATTCGATTGAATTGTCAAGGACAAACTTGAGTGGATCGCAGTATGTCAATTTATTTATTTGAACTCTGTCTTTCTAATTAGGATTATTTCTTTACATAAGGATTCTTTTTTCCAATTTTAAAAGGAACTTTTAATATTGACTTTTTTGTATTTATAAAATAACAATATTTTTGTAACTACTTTTGTATTCTTTTATAAAGACCTTTAGTTAAAGTTCTGAACTTAGTTATGTTCTAAACTGAAATTATTATTAAAAAATCCAAAAGTTTCTAAGAAATCTTGTGAACACAAAAAAACAACAACAAAATGCCACATTTAAATCTCACGAACTAAGATTAAAAAGATACACAACCAAACAAATAACTACAATGAATAGGGATAACAACAACGTGTGCAGAAATAGGATTGTAGAACATTCTAAATGTGAAAACTGAAAGCTTGTTTAGTGTTTTCTAGAAGCTTTTAGAACAATCTAGTACTATGAGTCAGCCAGTCTAATGGTGAACGTAAGCAAGTGAAAATATATACAACAATTGATACAGCCTGTATCATCCATTGAAGTGGTAAAATAATCATAGTATATTTTTGTGTAAAAACGCGAATAATTTACATAATTATTGTAATTTAATTAAAACTTTTTACGTTTTCTGTAACTATTTTGCCATCAAAGAACTCAATAAACTAAACATCTATATTTTGGCGATATTTGATGTTAATCACCAATTTATTAGGTGAGAAAGTTACAAAACCTGAAACGATTAGTTCTTAGTTAAAAACTTAGTTGGTCCAATATGTATGTAGATGAGGTTTACATCGCACACAGCCTAAGGTATTTATATGCAAATAATGCTGACGATGGATGCAACGAACAAAAAAATTCTACATTGCATTCTCTTGGTGTCCAAAATTTAATTGAATTTAATTTTAGATTTAGATTTGTTGTGAAATTAAATAAAATACTGTTGTCATTCACCTCGGTAAAAACCATCAGTACTGGCAATTTATTCGGTATGATCGGCGAGCCTTTTGGATGCGATGACATCGTTTTAAAACCGCGTTTCTAGATAACACTGGAGAGTTACAATTATGCGTTATTATAAATAAACCGACCTAACCCAACTATATTTATAATAAGAGACATATACTAGCTCTCCAGTACTATGTAGAAACGCGACGTGAAAATGATGTTATCGCTGGAAAGCGCTCGTCGATAATGACGAAAAAAAAGCCAGTAACGACGGTTTTCATTGAGGGAAATGACAACAGCTAACCCAATTTAATTAATATAATTTAAAAAAATTTATATGAAATTATAACACGTTTGTCTTATTTGATATTCATAACTCATAATTTACTTGAATAACGTTTACTTTAAGACCTATCATAACTATAAAAGATTTTTATGATTTTAATAAGCTAAATTTAATAACGTACCATTGACATTCATTAAAATCTCGTCATATCATTAACTCACTAACTCTGACTCTGCACATATACAAAGGTTCCAATACAACCAACACAGATCAACTTTAAGTTCATTACAAATGGATGCACGCACCCGATATTGTCTAATGAAAATGGAATATCAAGCAAGGCATTTGAACAATACAATACAATGAATACAATACCTTTTGTATATATTTTTGAAATTTCTTGCACATATTTTTAATTTTCTAAATAAATCAATTTTATGTTTTTACGTTGTAAAGCGTAAAAGTATAACTGAATTTATCAAAATAAGTCAGCAGTGCTTATTTAGTATGTAGAAAATGTAACGAGCAGTTTGTGTCTTATAAATTACTCAAATAGTATTTATAACTGTTATTGTTGGTGCATGTTTGAAAAGAAATTGTTGGTTGCTTGAGATGGCACAACATGTATACTTATGTATTGAAAGCGATTTTTAGGCATCAACTATTAATAGATGTTTAACATTTAGATATTGTTCTCAACTGATTTCCCAGAAAAAATGTTTCACAGGAATATCATAGTTGCAATTTAAATATTGTGGACCATTTAATTCACAGAAAAATGATTTCATGATTAAATGTAGAGAGGAAATTATTCTTTAAAATTATTGTTAATTATAAAACATTTCCGAAGAGAGCATTCACGTAAATAGTTTAATTAGTCATTTGTTACCAACAAGATGCTAGAATTAATAATGTGCTTAAGTATTATTGAAGATTTTTATAAAAGCACTAAAAGAAAGAACCCAAGGATTGAATAAAAAAATTAGCTTGTTTTATTTACTTATTTATTAAAAGTAAATAAATTTATTAATTAATAATTATAATTATAGGAACTAGCTACAGCGGCCTTCACCCTTACATATGTGTATATTTGTATACATTTTAGAGTGTTTTTTTTACATATGGAATAAATTAAAACATATATGTGTATCTTACATTATATGTATTATATATATATATATATGTAAACGTATGCATTTGTTTCCATATTTTTTACAATTTCAGAAGGTCTATATTTTTTTATAAGCTTAAAGTCTAATGTTTGAATCACTTCTAACAAGCTCTTTGAGAGCGTTGTATCATGCTTATTTGACTGCAAAATAATGAATAGAAAAATAAATAATTTTATAAAAACATGTAATCCTTCTTATAAGATCTATATGAATATAATTAACACCTTGGTGAACATATATATGTAGTTGAAAACGTATTTAAAAAAGTAGTTGAAACGTAGTTTAAACGTATTTAGGAAAACAGATTTATGACGTTTTCTGGAATTCCTAGCCACTTTATAAATTTGTCACTTGTGTCAATTAGTCCTTTAGTATAATATGAATACAAAAATTAGTTTAATAAAAAAATCTTTAATATCTAAAGGCAAAAACAAACTAATGTTGTTCCTTAAAAAGTTGGATTGCATCTTAAATAACAGCCCTGGTAACAGCATTAGTAGAAAGATAAAAATTCGAGTTATATTCTGTTTCGGGTTTTTCAACAGGAAGTTTATTTTCAACTGTGGCAACATGATAGTTTTGACAATTATTATTTTGACGTATTCGTAATCCACCATGAAAATGGTGGTTCTGTAAAAGTTATATTTCGTAAAATTCGTAATATATTTTAACAACATAATCAAAATAACATGACATAATAATTCTTCTGAGATCGCTATTAAGAATTCGGTCATTAAAATTTGCGAACACCAATGCGTTTTCGATTGAGTTATTCAACTGAAAATATCGTGCCGTGAGCCACAGTGTTGGAGCAAATTTGTCCATTCCTCGAACTCTCAACAATTAGGTTTAGCCAAAACCACGACATGGCGAATTTTGCGTACGGATTTTATTTTAACGTATCACTGTATGGTCTGGTCTGGAGGTGTGATTGGGCTGTTTTGATTGAATTTTGACTTATTATTGACGAAGTAAATATCACTGACTTGTGACTTCAATTTATTGCAAACCAAATTTACCGATCGCATAATTTTGCGACAATCAGCAGTTAAGTGGCCAGCCAGATTGTATTATTTAACACCACTAGATTGCGTAATTTGAGACCATCCAACTTCTGTTCAGAACACATGTCTAGCATGCTCACTGGATCTAGGAACATTCCACCAGGTAGGTGCTGTTAAAGGTGAAATGAACCTGGCCATCATATAAAACTGACCTGTCTGTTATGGGACCGCGAAACCACAACCACCACGACACTCCTGAAGGGCCAACCTCAATAATCAGTCAGACAAACAGAGTGTGATTAGTTTTACATCCGCGCCTGGCTATGTAGCCTTAAACAGATGGTGGAAAAACTATTATACATAATTTGGAACATGATGCTCGTCCTAGATAGCCGAACACATAATTCTAAGCAACAGAACCACCTAGTTGCAACTTGAATGATTCCAGGACAGGTCTGCAAACCATCACACCTTGCTAAAGAGTTGGAGACTATCCAACTCCTGTCCAGATCACAAGTCTAGCATGCTCGCTGGATCTGGGAACATTTCACCAGGTAGTTGTTATTAAAGGTGAAATTAACCCGACCACCACAAAACTGAACTGTCTGTTATGGGGCCGCGAAACCACAACCACCGCGATGCTCCCATATAGGGGCCAACCTCAATGATCAGTCAGAGAACTATTAAATGTCTAAAGAGACAAATAATGAACTCTGCGGCTCACTGATCCCCGTGGAAATAAAGTGGAGTTTCCAGTTGTCTCCCTGTCTGACTTCAGGGGACTGGGCTCCCTTTTTCCCCCAGTTGCACAGGTCTAGATAGTCGAGTATTCTATAAAGACCGATAAATGTGCCCCCAGAGGTACACCACTGGATTATATTTTGTGAGGCTACGAGTCTATACAAATCCAATCGAACGCAAAATCCATGATGTGATTTACGAAATAGGACCGCCATTTTGCCAAAAAGTGACTAAAAACTTTGATGAAGCAATCGAAATCTGTCAGCGTGGTCGTGGTGAACATTTGCCAGATACAATTTTTTATTCATTATTACTGAACTTTTCCCTCCGTAATACAATAATAAGTTGAATCATCTTAATCCAAATTATTTTTGTTTTATTTTGTATTAGAAAACAAACTCCTTGTTGAAAAACCATTAATTACAAACATGACATTTCATAAAAACCTTCCTTGGCGAAAATATATTTGAAGAAGTAGTTGAAAATGTTTTGTGTTTTGCGAAATTTTTGGCGAATTTGTAAATTTAGCCAATTGTGTTAGTTAGTCCTTTAGTATAATATGAATACAAAAATAATTTTAATTAAGAAATCTAAATACAAAACCAAACTAATGTTGTCTATTCAAAATTGGATTGTGTCTTAGAAAGGGATAACGTTGGCTTTGCCGGCTTAACAAAAATATTTTCTTTCTTGTATCCTAAGTAGAAAGTCCAAAAAACTATAATTGTTGGGTGGCTGCGGTCAATGAGCTGTCTTAATAGGTTCAAACTTCATTAAAATATTAAGTAGAGAAGAATAGAAACATGTTTCTTGTTGAGCAGGCCAAGTAAGGCTTTTTGTTGTTAATACCAGATCAAAAGTTAAATCCATTGATAGCTAGAGTATAAAGAAATATATTTGTTATTGTTAAGAAGTTGCTGTTATCAAGCTGGTTACGAAGGCCTGTGCATTGCAAAGAGAAGGCCATGACTTCAAGATTTCTTGATATCTTTTGAGACTTTGAATCTCGCCGGACGCATAGAATTTATAACATTCATGGCTGTACTGCTTAAGACACATAATTGATAAAAAAGTGGCAGATTATGTAGCGAGATTGTAATAACTTACATGATAAAATAGTATAACAAACGGATAATTTTAATTAACAATATTTGGAAAAGATTGCGATTAGTACCGAAATAAAAAAATTAATAAAATTTAACAATAGTAATAAAGTTTGAAGTCCGCCATTCAATTTAACACTATATAACTCTATGGCTGCTACCAAACTTATGAAATTTGGGTATATAAAAAGGAAAGACGTTAAGGTTAAACCCGAGCAAATCGTAGGTTTTATAATTTCGGGGGGGTTTTGCTTCCATTAGAAATAACATCAATAATGACATGGTTCCTGGTAAGGTTTCCTGGCAGAATATTTGTGAAATCAATCATTTTCATTATCTGTTGCAAACAAAATTATATCAAAAATATCAGAGTCCTCTGCAAATAATTGCACATTAGCTCAAAATATAATCTACGGTTTCCGGAAGATAAGTGTTAAAGTTTTTTTTGGTTTAAAATAGTGCGTTTTGTTTAATAAAAACAGTAATAATCCAATAAGTTCTATTCAGTAACGACTTGTTAAAAATGCGATCTTTTTTAAGGCATATCAAGGCAACGAATTATAATTTTGTATTTATTTATCGTCTTAATATTCTGTAGTAGGTTTAAATCGTTCAGATATCTTTCATATCTCCAAGCAAAATAAATTGTACAAATATATTAAATATTTATAACACACATTCCTTAATTAATAATATTTCTACAATTTCTACAGCTTAATAAAAACAATATTTGATGCTAATAAAATGAAATTCAAAACACACTACAAAATGAATTTTAATTAATGAATTTTTCTTTTTTGCAGGCCCTTTATCCGAAGTACAAACTGCTGTTGGCCTAGAAGTTGCTTTGCCATGTGACCTAATGCCAGGCACTATGATAGCCGATAAAGTGCAGTTAGTGATATGGTATCGCCAAGGAAATGTAAAGCCAATATACACGTAAGAGCTATAAATTAAATTAAGTAATTTCTTTTTAAAATTTTAATTTAGAAAATTTGAATGGAATTTCTTTAAAATACCCCTTTAAAGAATAGTGTAAGTTGTATACAATTAATAGCTCAAGTGTTCAATGATTTATAACTAATAATCGTTTTTCATTACAAAGAAATTTAAAAAAAAAAACTTCAATTATTGTTTTTCTTATAAGTATTTAAATGATAGATGACAATTTTCCATTATATTAAAATAGGAAATTGAAATAAAGAAAAAATCCCTCCTTTTAATTTTAAAATACAACAGCAAAAGGGTTTTCATAAATAATTAACAGCACACCAAACAAACATAAACAATCTACGTGGGGGGTGGCTCAGGGTCACTTTTCATTTTCTATATTCACTGTGGATTTGAAATTTCATTTTTCAAATGAAACAAATTATTTAAAATCTAAAAAATGAATGATTTTTTGGTTGTTTGGTATTTTTTTATGAAATTTGTGGTCTAATATTTTTCTTTTATGGAACTTATAAAATTGCTATCCTTCTCTGCACTAGTGATTGGGGACTGTGATTTATCCACCTAGTCTTCTATCTGTATTTTTTAATAAATGGCTGGATGAAAGAGAAAAACAATGAATGTATGACCTTTATACATCCTACACAAGAGGACGAATAATGAACATTCTTGAAAACTTGGAAATCTACAAAAGAAAAAATTACATTACAAACCAATAGGTAAACACATCTCAGCAACAATAGCATCACCTAATTAAGGTTTATTGTTTTAGCTTAAAAATTATACTTAGTTCCAAATGTTGAAACTTTAGGCAGAAAAAATTAATCCTTACAATTTCGTAGCCTAAAGGTCATTATTATGTTGTTACTTATCAGCGCTCTATACATGATAGCACGCGTACCTTAGTGAATTGAATGTTACAAACAGAAATTATAATATACAGCATTTTAGTTTTAATAAACCTGAGCTATGCCAACTTTTTTTAGAAGCTAGTGTATTAAAAGTGTATCATCTTACTAGATATCTCTTTTAGAAATATTTTGCTGTCAGAACAGAAAGTCGCGAACCAGTAGTTATTTGACTATGTCAATGTATATAACTTAATTATAATATGTTGGCTATATCCTAGATATACACAAAGCAGCATTAAATGGAATTTGTTTTAAAACCCACGTTTCTTATTTTAGTACATACACGAGGCAATCAAGTGAACGGCATTTAAAAAAGCAATTATTCTGTAGGCGTTTTATAAGTTAAACCGGGTAGAAAAAAAAATTATGAAGAGCGACGCACAAAGAATTATAACTGCAATTGCTCTTATTGAAAAATTTTTTAAAAAGAAGAATTTGTATATAAAAAGCTTCCGCTAGAATTACGGTACATTGAGCCGAAAAACTTTCAAAATTCTTTAAAATTCTTCTGGTACAATTAATATTCTTTAACACCTTGCCATTTTTTAAGATTCAATTATGACTGGACTAGTTTTGATAGAAATTGGTATATATAATAATATGGCAAATATATGTAATTGTGTTGAGAAAGGAAGTTATTCCTGCTTCATTTCCTATTGACGGCTATCACATTTTTATTAGAGTTTACATAAATTCGAAGCAACAAAGTCTTATTTATATTTTTTTAAAGAATGTTTTTTAAAGAATGTCTCCTCATTTACTTTTAATAACCTCTTATAAAAGCCACACCACGAACCTTTAACCACAAACATCACTTACGCACATTTTGAAAGCTTTGTGGCGTACCACACTAAATAACAAAAAAGTCGATTTAGATAAAGGGTGTTTCAACAAGAAGTTTGTTTTATAAAAAAAAATTAAACACAAAATAAAATGATTCCAATTTTTATTGTATTACGGAGAGAAAATTTGACCATTATGAACGATAAATTATATCTGGCAAATGTCCACCACGACCATGCTGACAGATGTCGATTCTTTCATCAAATTTGATGGGAAAATTTGGTTTACAATAAATTGATCGTTTCATTGGCTATGACATGTTGCACCGTGGGTCGGCTACAATTCCTGCACCATTTTAACCTAATTAGGCTTCAAAGTCAAATCCTTATCCTTTAGTGGTTGTTTTGGATAACCCCAAATTGCTGAGAACGTCGAGAAATTGACAAATTTGAATCTGCTTCGCGGCTGCGATGTTTTCAGTTGAACAACCCGGTTAAACACGCGTTGATGTTCGAACATTTTGTAGCGGTTTGAGAAGGAGGATTATGTTGTCCGAAAATATCAATAATTTTATGAAATTGAATTCATTGTATTAATTGCCATTGAATCTATTACGAATACGTAAGAAAACTAAATATCATGTTGTTGGTGTTGTCACAACTAAAGAGCAAACTTCTTGTTGAAAAACGCGATACATAGTGCAGTGAAAGTTAAAACATTAATTGCGAGGTTTCATTAAAAGCTTCTTACTCATTTTGTTTTGTAATTAAAAACACCTACTGAAAAGTCAGCCTGTAAACTTTTGCTTGTTTAAAACTTTATTATAGAAAATTTAATTTAAATTTTAATACTTTAAACTAACTTAAACTCATTCATTACTAATTACAATTAATTTAACAAATTGAAGACAAAAAAAAAATACTTTGTGTTCAATTTAATTTAAGTGCGTACACATTCAAATGGGTGTTTTTTTGGCCTGAAGTACCAATGAATTTATGATGCATAACAAATGTTATTAGAGGCGCCTGTTAGGAACACCAACCGTACCATATTGTTACTGCTGCTACCTCCACAAAAGACTTATTTATTTATATAAAACTAAACGAAAATAATTTTATGTAATATATATATTAAATGCTGGTGTTAATAATATTTAAACATTTGTACGTTTTATTTGTTTTATCTATGTTTATTCTACTTCGGAAATGTTTTAAATTATATTTTATTTTCTAGCATTTGTGTGTATTTGGCTTAAAGTCAAAATTATACATGTAAATTTTAAAAATTGTGTGTGGTAAATATGAGTCAATATTAATAAGAAATATTGTAGAAGAAATAAATTATTAAGTTGTTTGGTGAAGGAAATACTGTTGTTATTTTTTTCCGTCTACCTTGGCTGTTTATTCGAAATGAACGGCGAGCGCTTTCCATGTGAAGACATCATTGTCAAGCCGTACTTTAATAAGTTCACTGTTATCAAACATAACAACAATATTACCCCCCGGGGGCACATTTATCGGTTCTTATAGAATACTCGACTATCTGGACCTGTGCAACTGGGGGAAAAATGGAGCCCAGTCCCCTGAAGGCAGACAGGGAGTCAACTGGAAACTCCACTTTATTTCCACGGGGATCAGTGAGCCCCAGAGTTCATTATTTGTCTCTTTAGACTTATAATAGTTCTCTGGCTGATCATTGAGGTTGGCCCCTATATGGGAGAATCGTGGTGGTTGTGGTTTCGCGGCCCCATAGCAGGTTTGTTTTTTATGGTGGCCAGGATCATTTCGCTGATAATGACACGCATGGTGAATGATCCAGTCCAGTGAGCATGCTTGACATGTGTTCTGGACAGGAGTTGGATAGTCTCCAACTCTTTAGCAAGGTGTGATGATTTGCAGACCTGTACTGAAATCATTGAAGTTGCAACTAGGTGGTTCTGTTGCATAGAATTATGGCTTCGGCTATCTAGGACGCATGTATGACGTTCCAAATTATACAAAGTGGTTTGTCCACCATCTGATCAAGACTATATAGTCGGTGCAGATGTAAATCAAATCACGCATAACAACAATATTGCTAATCCTAATCAAAATTATGTTTAAAATGTGGAGATATATCATTTGAAGTTAAAAATAAACTGTATGCTGTTATTAAGAAGCCACTACATTTGTGGCGGCATGATAGGTCCTCAGTATTTCTTAAAATGTTACTGGAAATGCTATTTCAGTCAATAGTAAGCTATGACATAGAGCTCATTAAATAACCGATTTTTGAGTGCACTGATGTTTTGGAAGCATTGTGTTATCTTTTTCGTATTTTTCTTGTGGAATGTCAATACAGGCAACACACACAGCATTAAAAACTAGAAGCACAATCAACAATAATATTACATACTCAATTGAAAAAGAAGAAGACAGAAATTTGCATTATCTTGACATCACAATAATATGAGAAAGTGGCTGTTTAACATTTGACATTTATAGAAAACCAACTACGACACTATGGAGACTACCAATCACATCACTTCCAATCACCCTACCCAACATAAACTAGCAGCTTTTAGACATATGATATACAGATTTAAGATAATCCCACTTACTCCAGATAAATACAACAAAGAACTCGACACAATGTACACAATAGCTAAAAACAATGGCTACAAGCCCACTACCATCGACAAACTTCTTAGACAATACAACAACAGAAATAAAGCAATAAAAGAGACAACCGAGGCAAGGCTACGACACACATCAGAAATATATAGATCAACTAACCTTTTGCACAAGGAAGGCTTACTCACAGTGTTAAAAAATAGCAACACTCTGAGACATAATCTCTGGACATCGACAGAAACAACTGACAAATTTAGTTCCAGCGGAGTATGAAGACTTACTTGAACCTATAAACATAGTTACATAGGACAAATTGAACGAACGCTAAAAACCAGATTTACAGAACTTATACACTTGTACAAACGAAAAATAGAAGAATTAAACTTGCTTTACACCTTGACACTCACGGTCATGCAGCAAGGGAAATAAATGAGTGTATGTATGTATATTACTGCATCCTAAAAAAAAGGATTAAGGTTAAACATTCTTAAAAACATGGAAATCTACAAAACAAGAACTTTTAACAAAGACATTATAAACGAAAAGGTAAACACGACCTGAGAAACAATTTTCATACCACTAAAACTACTTAAACACTTTAACAAAATAAAAACACCCTCAGACTGGCACACCAGCATGGATAATAATAAAAAAACAGAAATACTAGGTTAGCCCCGCAGAAACGCCAGGTGACAGAAGTAAATATGGCCCTAGTGAAAGAACTACTTAAAACCAAATACTGACACACTGATGTCATCACATTTAAAGCACTCACCGATCGTAGAGAGCAAACAGCTAGCAAAGACTGGCAGAACAAATCCAAACAATTAAATACCAGATACAGTTAGTCGGGCTAGAGTAATGCTAAACCAACTAACTAATAAAATTTTACAGCTACACAAGACGATTGCAAAGATACATTACAACAAACAATGTCTTGGAAACAACATTACACGCCACTACATAACTTTAAACATCACCAACCAAGCCTACGCTTCTCAACAAGCTAAACGTATATCACAATTGAAATGGATAAAGACTGAGATAGACTCACTTTACACTAAAAAAGACAAATTTAACAAGAAATGTATAGAACTCAGTTAGAGGTAGCCAACATATTGACTTTACATAATCTATACTATATAATTGAAATATTTTTACATAATTTACGCGATAGGATACAAAACCAGAGGAGTGAAAAATACAAATGGATGGAATGAAAATTTGCAAAGCTAATAAAACGGATCGACAATCACGCCAAAGTAGAACTGCACTCAGGCGTCAAAAATCTAGCAGTCATACGTTTTCTACGCAAACTTTTTGTATTTTTAAACAATTTAAAAATCAATTTATTTTTTTTTTAATTTTTCAAGATTTTCTTGACCACAAAACTACAAATCAATCTGATGCTCCAAGGAGTACTTCGCTTTAACACAATGGTGTAATAGTCCTATCAAATAAATTCGTTTGAGAGCAAAACTAACAGCTGCAACAGAACATCATACAAACAAACGATCTGTCAAAACAAAGTTAATACCACAAAACTAATTTGCCATTACTCCATGTCATTAACTGGCATTATGTCAGTGATATAGCAAATGTCAGCAAAAGATTGCTGAACCTTGGTTTGTAGTATTTCATTAAGGCTTCCTTAATACAGTTTTTTTTCAATTTCAAGTGTAAAGATTTAAATCAAAATGCAAGTGCAAATTAAAAATTCTGTACATTTTTCTGCTTGTTCAACAAACATCTGTGCATTTTTGGTGGCGGTTTAGCAAATATTTAACTAAAGTAAAAAAGTCTTTTTTTAAGCAATAAATTCCGTGCATTCATGCATGGAAAATACATGAAAGTTGGTTTTATTGTTTATTTTTTAAGAGCTTTGTGCTGTTTCCGTTCTTGGTTTTGTATCAGAAGAAGGTAAAACTGTTATTCCTGAATATTATTATTTTATTGCAAGGGTTTTTGTTCTTTTACCAACTCCTGCATAGTTTTAACAAGAAACAAAAACAATGAAAATTTAATTCAGAAAAAAAAAATTATTTCTTAATGAAGCATAACCTCAAAGGATTCAATTTAAAGAAAAGAAAACAAAAAAGTACTTGTAACATATTCAGAAGCTTTAAATAAAATAATAAAGAAACCTAACGAAATACAACAAAATATATGTTCCTCTAAGGGTTAAGCAACAGCAACAATAGAAATTCCAAATTAAATAGCGACAGTTTAATGCCCCCGCCCCTAAAAAAAAAGTCCTTTTAAGCAATAAATTTGCAATTAAGTTTTTGGTTTACTTTCGCTTTCCCGCTATGAAATAAATACAATTTCGTACACCCACACATATTTTGAAAGTTAAAAACATTTTTTACACATTCAAAATGTTTTCCCTTGATTTTTTGGAATTTCTAATTGTAGATACTTTTTAATTTATCACTGTCACAGCAATTGGCGTTAACATTTTATTGACAAAATTTGTCTAAATGTGTAAATTTACATGACTTTCACTTAATATGTATCGTGTATTGTTATCATACGGCTAAATGTTTTTTTTTCATTTTCAATTTATTTCTGTGTATAAATTTTTTGGTAGGAATGTTCTATAGACTTTCTTATTAACGATTTGTTGAGGAGTCACAAATTTTCCCAATGGAAAACAAAATATATATTTAGAACTTTCGCACAGTGGTGCAGTGGTGCTATTATTTTATTACTTACCCTCATAATCTCGTTACTGATAAATTTAACTGAGTTCTAGTGACTTAACAAGAGAACACTTCTTTTCAAAGCATATTTATTCGACTTTAAAATCGACTTTAAATTTGATTGGACCAATTTTTAAAAATTGGTGACAAGGAGCTGTTTATTATTAGTAATTGCTATGTAAATTAAAACTACAATAAATTATGAATTGTTTACTTTTATTTATAAAGAATTTTGTTTAGAATGCAACAAAATCACTGGAAATGAAAAACACAAAAGAAGTTATTAGTTTTGGGAAAAGTACCATAAGTCGAAAACATAGGCACCATAGTTTTATATGGATTTTCTTTGACAAAAGAAAAATTCTAAACATTTAGAACCAATCAAAAATTTATCCAACTGGTTAGTCAGTTATGGAGAGTGGTGTTGTTGGATGTACAATATTTGTAAAATTATACACTGTCAGTGTGCCTTTTATCTTAATTTTATACAATTTTCTTATATTTTTCTGTTAAGCTTTTGTGCCGTTGTGGATACTCGTCTATATACGGAAGATATTTAACAACATTTTCATATTATTGTAGAGACTGTTCAACTCTGTATACTACTTATATATTATATCCGTTAATACTCTTAGGGCGAGGTAAAGAGTTTTTCAATTAATATTTCTTTTAAAAAATAAAATAAGAAAAAAATTTTAATAAGATGATTTAAATATTTATTGTTTTAAGAAGAGAAGTGATTAGTAATTATGAATGAAAAATGGTACCTGGCAAATGTCCACCTCGACCACGCTGATACATGCCGCTTCTCCCATCAAAGCATTTAATCACTTTTTGGCAAAATGGCGGCCCTTTTTCTTTAATTACATTACGGGTTTTGAGTTTTAAGGCTGAAATCGATTAAATTGGCTTCGTATAGGCCCTGTCCTTAACATAGCCCCACCAAAAATAGTCCAATGGTGTTAAATAACACGATCTTACTGCCCAGTTAACTAATGATAACCGTAAAATTATGCGATCGTTAAATTTGGTGTGCAATAAATTAAACGTTTCGTTGACTGGGTGACACCGTCCTGTTGAAATCACATGTCAGTGATAACCACATCGTCAATAATAGGCCAGACCACATAGCGCACCGTAAAGTGACACGATAAGCATGCAAAGGGTTCTCAATAATCGTTCTAGTATTTTCACAAGCCCAAAAGAGTGACAGTAAGCTTCGTCTATGGTTTTTTTTTCAGAAAAGCATTGAGCGAACCTGCGGCTATATGAATGGTTGGCCAGCTTCCATTTCTGGACCAGTTGAACCTTGTAAGTCTTCAAAGTTAAATCCTTATGCAAAATTCGCCATGTGAAGGTTTTGGATAATCCCAATAGTTGAGAACATCGAGGAATTGTCAAATTTAGATCCGCTTCAACACTGTGGCTCACGGCTGCAATGTTTACTGCTGAACGACCGGTCAAACATGCGTTGGTGTTCGCATATTTTGTATTCAGCTCAAACTTAACAACCAAATTCTTAATAGCAATCTCAGAAGGACAATTACATTGTGTAAAAATATCATGAATTTTACGAAATATAACTTTAACAGAACCACCATTTTCATAGTGGATTTTAATTAATTTAATGCGATTTTCATACGAAATTGATTTCATTGTAACAATCTCCAATGCATCTACTACGAATACGTGAAAAAACTAAATGTTAAAACTATCATGTGGTTTATAACAAGCTTATTGTTGAAAACCCTGATATATGCACTGTCAACTTTTGCTTTTTTTCTTCAATTTATACAACTTTCTTAAATTTTTCTGTTACTCTTTACACCGTTGAGTAAACTCGGTCTATTTATCAAAGATTTTTTAACAAAATTTTCATATTTTTGCAGATATTGTTTAACTTGTGTATTAGTTTCTCTGTTAATCTTCTTAGGGAAAGGTACATTTCATGTAAACGAAAAGTAATATATTGAATAGATTCGGGAATAGTCTTTGCTTTCGAATAGATTCTACAAATTATATCATTTACACAACTTAACTCACAACTCAGTTTTGTCAAAGTATTGAGTAGCAGGTATCGAATACTGAGCATTTACCCCACTTTCCCTTGCCCATCTTCCTAGGGCAAGGTACATTTCATGTAAACGAAAAATTATTATATTGAATAAATTCTAGAACACTCTTTACTATCGAATAGATTATTTAATTTATATCTCTTACACAACTATACAAACCGAATTTGACCCTAGTACTGACAAAGTATTGAGTAGCTGGTATCGAATACTGAGTATTTACACCGAATTGAGTATAGAGTATCTGGTATCTAATACTGAGTATTTACATCATTTTCAGCATACTCAATACTAGTAGAATATTTGGAGTTTTAATTTTAATTCTTAATTGTTTACGATTGCTTATGATTGAAATGAAATATGTCATTTTAGGTGATAAATATTGGCAGGATTATACAAAACTGCTTACTCCATAGTGTAAATAAATATGTGACGGTAACAAATGTGTGAAATGTTTTATAGTTTCTTTAAAAATAATCACGGAGATTTAATTCTAAATAGAGGAAATAAATTCTTTTACTCTTCTAGTTTTTTCTTTCATTTCTCTGTTTTTATTTATTTTTTTTGCAGAATTTTTCTTTTTTTACACCCACTGTAAATTTACAATTTACTTAATTTACCTTGAATCGTTTAGAAATGAAAACAATAAAAAAGTAGAAACACTTATTAAACATTTTATGTTCCAAGTAATTCTATGTCTTTATGTCCCGTTCCAATTCATGGCTCCGTTGAGTATCGGATGCTCTGTAAGTGTGCATTTAGATGACAGCTAATAAAAGTAAATTAAACATGTCACTTTTTACGATTTCGATTCTATTTATTCTGTATTTTTCTTTCTTATTTTATTTTATAATGTGTTAAAATGTTTGCTGTTGTTATTATTTGGTGAATTTTATGATCTTTAGATGGATGTAAAATAGAAGAATTTTTTAGTGTTTTTTTATTTGGTGTATAAATGTAACACCTTGATGGAAGAAGTCAAATTTTAGATAATATTGCAGTATAGTTGTTGACAACATTAAAATTGTTGATGGAATGAATGTGGTGTTGTTTGCTCAGTAACATCAAATGTTTCATTTTATAGGCAAAGAATTTAATTTCGTTGAAAGCTCTATAAAAGTTCAAAAGTTCTAAATAGCATTTTTCAGAGGGTGTAAACAACATGAGCTAAAAAAAAAATATTTTTTATTTTATTTTTTAAATTTCCATTGACATTGTTTTTTTTAAATTATTTAAAATTTTGTAGTTTGAAGTACCCTACAACAGTTTTAAAAACCTGGCAAGAGGGCCTTAATTCATTAAATGAATAGTATTTATACAGGTCTTTAGCGTTTAATAAGTGTAGTTAATTTTAAAGAAACATTATGAGAATAACCTTTCATAATAAAGTTTATTTTGTTATGATTATTTTTGTAAAAATATTTGTGTTTACATTAGTTAATGTAAGATAATATTAATGCATTTGAAAATGTGCAAGGGCACTTCATGCGACTGGTAGTTACGATACTAAAGTCGTGGATTTTCAGTTTTTTCGTTTCTTGTTACGTAGTCTCGAATTTCTATTGCAATCAAAGTACAAATATGCATGCCTTACAGAAGGCCTCGGTCTAATGCTAGATAAACACATACAACATCAACTGATATTTTCTTTTTATAACATATTGCTTCATGCTTAACTTCTTAAGTAGTCACTTGAGGTAAATTCACATGTTATTTCCTATTTTTCTATCATAGCACCTCTTGGGAGCAGCCTTGGAAAAAATGATTTCAGCTTACAGCAAGTAGCTGTGTATGCGGACTCATTTTAAAAATTCATAGAGAACATCACCTCCACTAATATTAAAATTTCTGGCACCTAAAATTTGTATATCAAATTAGTTTGAAGTTATATCCCTAAGTTAAGATATCACCTGCTACCTTCTATACATATTCTTCTTCTTCTTAAACGGCCACATACAATCCTGGTGAGTTTTAGACCGAAGAGAGAATAGCATTCCATGCACTTCGGTCCTCTGCGCTTCCTCTCGAATTTCTAACATTTAGGTCTGAGAGATGTCGTTGGACCTGATCTTTCCATCGGAGTTTTGGTCGTAAACTCCGCCGGATACCTTCGGTATCACATTCAAAAATTCTTCTTACCGGAGCCAGCGTAGTCTTTGCAGTTTTACGCGCTTGAAAATGTCAATGTCAGCGTACAGCTCATACAGTTCTTGGTTAATACGATGGCGATAGTCTCCACTTACACAAACTGGTACGTATATTCTACGAAGGAAATTTCTCTCGAATACGCCAAGTAAAGCTCCATCTGCTTGCGTAAGTACCCATGCTTCTGCACTATATACAAGCACCGGTAGAATAAGTGTCTTTTAGAGTGTTACTTACGTAACGTAGAGAAGGCTCTACTTTTAAATTGCCTGCTAAGCCCAAAGAATCAACTGTTTGCCAATATTATTCTTCTTCGTTTTTCCAGACTTGATATTGTTGTTTTACGAGATACATAAATTCCCCCACAAGCCCAAAGTTTTAGCGGCCAACGTTCAGAGTTTCACCCAAACAAGTAGATCTCCTATTCGTTGCAACCATCACCTTAGTTTTGCTTTCATTAACTGCCAAGGCCATTTTAAAGAATTGCCTCTCAATGCCTGCAAAGGCAGCAGTCACATCTCGCAATGCCATATCAATGATGTCGATGTCATCTGCACATGCAAGGACCATGTGGCTCTTGGTGAAAATAGTGCCATTTCTATTAACTACCGCATCGCGTATGACTTTTTCCGATGCAATGTTAAACAGGTCACCGTGTCTGAATCCACGTGAGGTGGTAAACGATTTGGAAAGACTATTTCCTATTTTCACTGATGATCTTGTATCAGTTAGCGTCATCCGGCAAAGTCATCAATTTTGCCGGAATTCCAATTTCAGATATAGCCTGGTACACCTTTGTTCGAATCGGGCTTTCAAAAGCGGCTTTATAATAGATGAACAGATGGTATGTGCTTTCATGCGTTTTCTCCATGGTTTGGCGTAGTGTGAATATCTGATCTGAGGTAGATTTTCGAAGTCTAAAAACGCATTCGTAGGGGCCAATTATTTCATTGACCCTTGGTTTTAGTCGCTCACACAATATTGTGGTCTAGATCTTATAATCTATGTGGAGCAGACTTATGCCCCTATAATTGGCACATACTGATTTGTCTCCTTTTTTGCGAACTGGATTTACAATCATAGAGCATGCGTTCATCCAACCAGATTGTACAAATAACTTGATGCATTCACCCTATCAACTCATTAACTCCGGATTTCAATAGCTCTGCCGGCAAGTCATTAGCCCCAGCTGCTCTGTTGTTCTCTGGCTTGGATATAGCTATTTCTACCCCAATCTGGCTGGGCGGTGTACACTCAACTCCGTCATCATTGATTGGGGCAATGACACCCTCACTGTCGTTTCCCACATCCCCCCAGGGGCATATAAATATGGTCTTTATAGATTATTTCACTATCTAGACACAGTGCAACTGGGGAAAAAGGGAGCCCAGTCCCCTGAAGGCAGACAGGGAGTCAACTGGAAACTCCACTTTATTTCCACGGGGATCAGTGGCCTGCAGAGTTCATTATTTGTCTCTTTAGACATTTAATAGTTCTCTGGCTGATCATTGAGGTTGGCCCCTATATGGGAGCATCGTGGTGGTTGTGGTTTCGGGCCCCATATCCAATGGTTTTCTATGGTGGCCAGGATCATCTCACTGATAATGACACGCATGGTGAATGATCCAGTCCAGTGAGCATGCTTGACATGTGTTCTGGACAGGAGTTGGAAAGTCTCCAACTCTTTAGCAAGGTGTGATGATTTGCAGACCTGTCCTGAAATCATTGAAGTTGCAACTAGGTGGTTCTGTTGCATAGAATTATGGCTTCGGCTACTAGGACGCATGTATGACGTTCCAAATTATACAAAGTGGTTTGTCCACCATCTGATTAAGACTATATAGTCAGGCGCGGATGTAAAACGAATCACACTCTGTCGTTTCCCACAGATACCCACAAATTGTGGAAATGTTCCCTCTATATTCTCAGCTGTCTTGTTCTGTCGTAGAGCTTTACAGAAGGAAATGCCAGCACAGAAACCCTCTGTCTGATGTTTCACCTTCCTATAAAATTTCGTTTTGTTTCGTATTCGAAAACATGCATTGAATATAATCACATATTTGGCAATGACTACAGTCAGTTTACTTAGTTTTGCTCGAACTTAGTTTTGCTTCTTCTAATATCTTTTGTATACGAATATAATAATATTACTAAAGCATACCCTTATTCTTTCTACCACCTTTTGTTTGCCGGTAGAGGTTCTCTTCTCTCCTTGCGTCCTGTGGAATGCAAAAGGCATTTACACTAGACTTTATCTCGACATACATTGGTTTTTTTTTAATTCACTTTTTATCATAGTCTAGTCGTGATAATAATGCAGTTATGCAACTGTCAAATTTATAGGTTTGTGGTACAGGAACTATGTTATCTATTCTAATCTTATTATCTCACAATTTCAGATCGCCATTTTCAGTATCTGTTGCAGCTGCTAAAGTTAAAATTTAAAGCAGACTGGGGGTTGTGGGTTCGATTTCCAACAAAGACCTTGGTTTTTTTCACTATAAACAAAAATTGACTATCGGTGAGGCTGCTCAGTGATGAAGGCATGGTCACTGTGTCAGTTAATCTTATACGACAGTTAATTTCCGTAACTATCTGTAGTATACTCAAGTAGTAATACGACTATCATAAGGTATGCTCGCCAAAACATTATAAATATACTACGCTATCCTTCTACTTTTACAACCTGTCTCATCTCTTCTCTATCCCTTTCGGAAAGAATGTAGCACGGCACTTGACTCTATAAAAAAAACATTAAAGCAATAAAAATTACAATCAAAAACTAATTAATCTTTCCAACTTTACAAAAGATTATGCGGTTTCAGAATATTTATTTATTAGGGTTTCGTATTGAAAGAGCGAAAAGCGCATTCCTATTCTATAGCTAAAGTGTGTATTCGTCTCTCTACCCGTCTACCATAGATTTTTATCTCTAAAATCACAATTTATAGCTACTTCCAATTTACACGGAGTACTGTTAGGAGAAGAAATTGAGAAAATGTTTTCTTTATGTATACGATATTTTTGCTTTTCAAACCTTATCTGCAGCGTATGCAGTTCCATGGAGATATGGCTTTTAAGGCACTTGACTTCTTCAATAAAAGCAAGCAACTAAAAAGTTTTAAATTAAATATGTTTGTTGGAGTTTAAGCTTTTAAATTAATAAAGGCAGATCAAGAACTTGTAAGAATTGAAATAATTTTCTGTTAAACAGAAGTTTGCAAAATGTAAGAATAAAAAGAGAAAGCTAAAAATTAAAGTCAGATCTGTATTTGATGGAAATGTTTACTTAGGTGGTTCTTTCGTGTTATGCTTTGATTGTAGTAAAACATGTGTGAAAAACTTTTTAACAAAAATGACGCTAGTTTGCCCTCAAAGTATAATTACTACTATCTTTACATCTTAGATTGCTTATAATGCAATTGTTATTTTTAAATATAAGAACTAAAATCGTTTATCATTGTTAAAGTTATCTCGTATGTCATCAGTTGCTCATCTCAACTCGCCAGGGAACCTTTACCCGCGTATTTTTACATAAAACTTGTTCGACCACTTGAGAAGTGAACAAGTTAAAGTGAATTTTTTTTCCAGACTCTGGCAACACTATCATAAGTAGCATTGACTATAAAATGGTTTTAATTTAAAATGCCAATTATTCCTAGTAAAATAATTTTCCGACTATTTCATTAAACAGGCCGCATAGAAGGCTGTAATATCCAGTTTGGAAAGAAAAGCATTGAATTAGTATTTGATTATTTCATTCTAAAATTATCTAAAATTCAAAAGTACAGTAGCTGTTATAGTCTTCAGTTCAAACACACAACTCTAAATTTATATTAAACCCTGAATTTCTATTATAAGCAGCTTTTAAATTTAAAGATTTTGTACTACTTTTGCGTATATCTTTGAATTAAGTTTTTGAAAACAAGTTTCGTTTCTGCTTACTTTAAGAGCACTAGAATGAATTAAGTTTAGAATGAAATATTTCGTTCTTCAGCAGTTTTTGCTATTAGCTATCTAAATTAGAAATTATAAAAGGTCTACTTGTAAATCTGCATATAAACTTAGTTATCACTCTAATTTTAAAAAGATTTTAATTCCGAGAGCGCTCTCAGGCATACATTAAAAATAGAAAAACAAAACAAGAAAGTATTTAAACTAATTTGTTGTTTATCTCGTATTTTTAGTTATGTTTAAGATTCATCTTAGTTTGCTTATTTAAAACAATATAGAACCTCAAGTTGAGAACAAAAATTTTTCTTTCTTGTTGTTAAGTTAGCTTATCGTAGAATTGACCTTTTCTCTTAACTGCACTTATCTTTTACTGTGGTTTTCTTTAAGTCTTTTTAGCTAATGAAAATAAAACCAAAACGAAAAAACACAGTCTGCTAAAGTGTATTATTTTACAGCACTTTTTACTAGACTTTTTTATTAGCTTTTAGCCAAAGACTTTTTTTCGCACTGCAACATTAAAGTAAAATTTTTATTACTTACTTCTAAATTTTTTGCTGATATCTCTGCTCGTATTTTGTTTTATTTCACTGACCTGCATAAAAAAGAAACATTAGGAGGAAACAAATTTTAAATAAAAAGCAGAAATAAAAAATATAATAAAAAAGTCAACTTAGACAAATGTAAGAAACTTTTATAGACTTCTGTCATTTAATTCTTGGACTGCGTTATACAAACTGTAATTCTTTTAATTAAGTATTGGCTTAGTTCAGCTAAAATTAAATAAAACAGTTTAAATGCCATTCCATACACATGGATGCATTGTTTCTAGCGGTATGTATTTAGAGCATACTTTAAGGCTTTTTCTATAATTAAGTTAGTTATATTTATTCAACTGTTTCTTTTTCAAATTTCAAAATAGACATATATTTTTAAGAAAGCTTTAAACTATAAAGTATTGTATTAATTTTCATAAATATAAACATTTGAATATGCACCTTGCTTATCTACTTACATATTCTAATAAACATCAAAATATAAACATTAATACATATCAGTGCTTGCTCGCAGCACATAGAAAAACAAGTATAGTAAGATCTACCCTAAGTAAACCTAAAATTAAATATTAAAGCTACAACTTAAAATATCAAACAAAAGTTAAATAAAAAATTTATGTCCTGTGAATACCGGAAGTAGCACTTGAGTAGACCAGGAAAGCTATTAAGCTGATAATGTACGATTCCAATGCATTGAGTGTTTGTTTCTCTAGATAAAATATCTTGTAGTTTGTTGCCTTTAAAGTAAGACAGCTTATAATTGAAATTCCGCATTAATTTGAGGTCGAAAATGAAAATAGAAGATATATATGCCTCCTCTTGTATTTCTGCTCAATGCTTTTTCGCATAATACGAAGCTCGAGAATTTCTAATCTTTTTATCATTGTTCTAATGCTAAGCCTTATTATAGTTTTACACTGTCTTAAAATTTAACTTAATTCAATAATAACTTTAAGTTTTTATATTTCATATTTCACACTCTTCGCAATATTTATTTTTATCCCCAAATGACCATAATACTTCACGATTTTTCACATCGTGGGCATAAAGAAGCGAGTCATCAACATAAAGTCTGTTTTTTGAACTAAAAAATTCATGTTATAATTACGACAACACAACAAGAGTAATTAAAAGTGAAATGAAATATTCTTAACTATATAAATCTTTAATATCTTGAGAACAACTAATGGCAGATAGGGTCTTTTCAAACAAATTTAAGTTTCCAGATCACAGCTTTACTATTTTAATAATTGAAATTTGGGTAATTTTGAAAATTAGGTAAACCATTTGATAATTCGTTAAGACACTCCCTTCTTATGGCTAAAGAAATAGTGCTTTTTGACTAAAATGCGTTAAATAAATTTTAGCTTAAAAATTATGTATTTTCTAATCTAGTACAGATATGAAACTTAACTTTGTTGTAGTTACACAATTGTGCAAAGATAACTCAATAAATATTACAATTCCATTTCATCGGCAAACGCCTTCCTAATCTGACTTAATAGTTGGTTTGAAAATTTTTATTTCTAATATACAAAGAATTATATAACCAGGTTAATCTTATAATATATATTTATAGGAAATTATATTTCAGGATTTTTTAGTATATATTAATATACTTTAGTATATTTTAGTATAATTTAGTATACTTTAGTATACTTTAATATATTAGAATATTTTAATATATTTGAGTATATTTGAATATATTTTAGGACACTTTAATATATTTTAGTATATATTATATTAATTAAGTATATTTTAAAATATTTTATTATTTTATTTGGGTACGGTTTTCCGTAAGTATATTTTTAAAAATATTTTAATATATTTTAGTATATTTTAATATACTTTAGTATATTTTAGTGTAATAATAATTTAGTACACTCTAATATATTTTAATATATTTAAGTATATTGCAATATATTTTAGTACAGTTTAATATATTTTAGTATACTAGTATATTTTAATATATTTTAGAATATTTTAATATATATATTGGAATATTTCAGAAATTTTGAAATATTTTAGTATATTTTTAAGTATATTTTAATAAATATTTAAATGTATTTTAGTATATTTTAATATATGGTAGTGTATATAAGTATAATTTTGTACATTTTAATATATTTTGAAATACTTAAGTATATTTTAATATATTTTAGTATAATTTAGCACAGTTGAGTATATTTTGGTATATTTATATATATATATATTTATTTTTATATATATATATATATATATATATATATATATATATATATATATATATATATATATATATATATTTATATAAATATATATATATATATATATATATAATAGTAAATTTTACAACATTTCAGAAATTTTGAAATATTTTTGTATAATTTAGTATATTTTTGAGTATATTTTAATATATATTTTAGTGTATTTTATTATATTTAAGTATTTTTTTTAATATATTCGAGTATATTTTAAAATAGTTTAGTATATTTTATAGCTGACTATATACTATAGCTGAGGTATACTATTCCAAGAATAAAAAAGTTCTTAATGAGTCTGGAAGGATCACTCTTATGACTAGAGCCTGAACAGTGGTCATTTTCATCGGTCCAGTAATTAGGAAATCGGTGATTTATTTTATAAATATTTAGTTGCTTTTTCCACTTTATAGTGATGCCAAGAAAGTGTTCTTGACGGTGTTTTATCATATTTTTAATACAAAAAACTATTCTCGTCAATTATACAAAATTATTTTTGGACGCAGCCAAACTCAGTTGCAAATATAATAAAATGTAACAGGTCTTATTTGTTTCTAGAAGCAGAGTCTTAGGCGCACAAAATTTAATAATAGGTCAATAAATTTTAAAATTAACTATACCATCCTATTAGTTTTTAAGTTCACGCAATTATTTCTTATAGTTTATAGTTGGGGCTTTTTGGGTTCTTCTATTGAAGGCTAAATAATGTGTATAATGACAAACAAAAATAATGACAAAAATGGGAAAAAATAAAAAATCTTAAAAAAAGGATATTCCTTCCTTGTAGAGAATAGAAAACGAAGTTAGTGTGAAATCCCAATCGCTATTACATTATATTAACAGCTCAATGATATAACAAAAATTTCGATTGGAAACTCCACATGCTTTTGTTTATAACTTACTTGATTAAACGAGAATTACACTAAATCAAGAAATCAAGAAAAAAAAAATATAAAATTAGCAAACACATAAAACAAATACACAGACATTTTTCCATTATTACCTTACAAGAAAAATATCCAAACTTGATTAAATTTTTATTTAAATTATACGACATAATTCTGTTTACTGACGGGCGTAAGGGCGCTTACGAGTTTTGTTCTTAAATTCTGTCAGTGCCCATTAAATATTTTTTTTGTGAATTTATGTTGATGGCCTCTTTAAAAGTTCTAACAGTGGGTTGTATTTTATTATTTTATTTTTTACCTTTAAAAAAATTAACTTAAAGTATCAGCAGACATTTTTTATGTTTTGAAATTCAATTTATTTGCTAATTTATGGTGGAGCCTCAAAAAAAATATTGTTAAAATGAAATGAACTTTTATTACCTGTGAAAATGTTTGAATGAATTATTTTAGTTTTCTTTTTTATTGTTCTCCTCGCTGTCATCTTCATTGTCGTGCTCTGTTGAAAGCATAATTTTAATAAAATTCTTTAAGTTTTTACACTTTATTTTTGACATTATTTTTGGTATTAAAAAACTATTATTTATTTATCAAAAGCAAGACGTTTAATAATAAATAGGGAGAAAGTTAAGCAAATAATGGGGTCCATAAATGTATCCATATACCCGCGGGAAGTGTTTATATTTTATTGTTTAATTAGCTTTACATATGTTTTTGTTATTTTGTTCATTTTTGTATTGTCAATCTATTAAATTTATAACCAATATTAATTTAGCCACTTGTATTATTATTAAGATTATATAGTTTAAAAATAATTTTTCTTTGGAACCTTCATTTTGCTTTATATAATAATGACAACTACTTAAAAGTGTCACCTTCTTTGGAGTGGGCTAGAGTAGAAATATAAGTGGTAAATTATAGTCATAGTTAGTATGATTCTGTTTTCGCCCTGCAATTGCTCGGTATGCTTATTTTTATTAAGTAGACGCATTTAAAATTGTTGCAGTTTAACCGTTTGTTGTGATATTTTCTATATAGTGGTGAAAATCTAAAAAATAAATAAAATATATTAAAGTGGATATAAATGGAAGCCTCTAGTTTACTTACACGGTTTGATCATTACCATTGCTCGATTATAAAATTCCATAAATTTCTTATAAAGCCGAAATTTGTTTTCGTTTTCTGGATTTAATCGCAAGTATTTTAATAGTCATTCGACTTTTTATATTATTTCAGGAATAGCCCTGGGAAGGAAATTAGTGAAAACTTCAGCATTTCGTTTGAGGAAGCAGAAAAATGCAGTGTTTTCTGCAAATGTTTAGTTATACGTTTATATTTTCCATTTTCTCTTCTCCTAGTTTCATTTCACGATTAGTTGGCTAATCAGAAACAAAAGTTGTGTTACATTCGTCTTTGGTTCATTATGAATCAAGATTCGTAAGCTTTTACAACTTTTAACAATTGACAATTTCTGTTGCCAGTATCAAAGTAAGCGTAGATGCATTCCAAAAACTATTGTTCTTTAATGTAAAACTCCTCAAATGTTATGCTATTCTGCGGCCTTGCTTTACATTATTGAGAGACCTATTACCTCTTTTTCTCTAAGTTCGCGAGGCAAAAATATTTGGAAATAGAATTTTGTATTAAGTGATTTATTTAAGTATAAACAAATTACCGTAGTCAATAAAAAATGGTTTCTCCAAGTTTTTCCTGCTGTTGGGTGATCTCAAGGGAATCGTGGTTGGTTGCCTGTGAACACTAAAAAAAATTTTATTTTTCTCCAACAATTTTTCTCATCTCATCAACCCTTTCTACGTTTGCGATAGTAAACTAAATGTAGGACGATTTTAAACCCCAGGACAACCGGTTTAAATTTTTGGCCACAAAATTTATTAGTAAAGGTTCAACTGCATGCTTTAATGCTTTTTCCTTCGAACTCCATTCATTTTGAATTGCCAGTTCTTTAGCACTTCTCCTGGCTGAGTTAAATTTAATATTCCTTTTTTAGTCTTTGCCTCTGTGATTTTAGGGATTCTTAATTTTTTTTTCAAAATTCAAGAAAAATTTTGGGGCCATCCAAAAGAGCAATATTTATATCCATTATGTAAGACCATAGATTTGGGGAAACGTCAATCATTTGCGTTGTATACAAAATTTAAAGTACCCAAAACAAAGAAAACATCATTGCAAAAACTACTGTTGCCTCTGTGAAAAAAGAATAATTATAATTTGCCATATCGAGATATATACAACGAAATTTTTGTATTTTAATCCTGTAATTTCGAATTCTTTAACGTGCTTCTAGAATTTTATTCGGATTTTTTTTTTAACTGAAATCACGCACTAGATTTTGTAAATCCTCCTGCGTTATAAAAAAGGTCAATCAAATGCATTCGGTTCGAATTTTGGGTACGTTGAGCTTTTCAGCCCTTCCTTCTAAAATTTGGCTGTCCACAGAACTCCAAGACTTTTCCAGTGTTGTTTTTAATTTAACACTATCTGTAAACGTTTCTCGATAAGTAGCGGCAATTTATATCCACCACCTTTTTATCCGTTGCTTATATCCAGCAAATATCAATTTTTTTACCCAAATCGTCTCTTGCGGTTTAAAAATTGTTTCTTCTTCTTAAAAAGGGAGCTATAGAGATGATAAATCCTTGAAAGAGTTATGCATATGCACATGAAATTATTTCTTTAGGATTTAGCATTACCAACTTTTTAAACAAACATTAAAACAAAACATTTTAGTTGAGAAATTTCATCACCATGAATGTCACTTATTCTGTCACTTCATAAAATAAAGGCATCACAATTTTTTAATGTGAAATTACTTTTTACTTTGTAGTAGAAAATAGTTTTGTTTCAGTATTTTATAATTTCTTTTTAGTACGAAATATTTTTCTTGAAACATAAACACTAAAAATGTTAAAATAAATCTGTAAAAAACTTTATGTTGCCCTAAGGAAACTTTTAGAATTGTTTTGTTTGTTTTGTTAAATAAAAATTTAAAAGGAAAATTCTTAAAGTTAGAAACAAAAATAATAAACAAGTAAATATATTCATAGCAGTCCAACCCAGGATACACATAAATCTGATAAAAAGTGTGTTTTTAAATATAAATCTTACAATCGCTAACATATTTTATAATTTTTTTTTATAGAAATTTAATAAGATTTCTGTTACAGATCTATTTAAACAAGTTAAATTTCCATATCCAACCATATCCATAAGATAAAAGTATTCAATCAATAAGGGAGATGTATAGCAGGTTTTACTTGTTGTCCACCAAAATTAGTGATAGTACATTTTCATTATTTGCAATAATTTTTATTGAAACTATCTTTTAAGAAACCCTTAGCGTTTTGGTGTTATAAAAACAGCTCTAGAATAATTTTATCAGCTTGTGTAAGTAGAACTGTTAGTTCCTCTCTATATAATTAACATGACACATCACATTAAAATTCAATTACCGAATTCATGAACTCAAATAAAATGTTTTTACATTAAGTTATGTAATTAGTAAATTTAAAATAAAAGTTATTAAATATTTTAGTACAAACAAATCACTGTTAGGGTGAACATTAGAAGAAATGCAAAAGAAACAGTTTTAACAACAAATTTAATTGAAGTGATTAAAATAATAATGAGTCCTGATGATAATTGTTTGTTGAATGAAATATTATTTTTATTTTTGTTTAAAGTTTTTGTTTGATATTTTTGCTGAATTTTTGCTTGATTTAAATTTTGGGTGTTTGATAGCAATAAATTTCGACTTTCTTTGTAAAAATTCAGCTTTTAGATAAACTTGAATTTTTGGATACATGATATTCTTAAGTGAAATTTATATTTAAATTTTGATTAAAAAATTATTTTTGTTAGAGGGCTTTGATTTTTTAGGTGGGCAGTATTTTCTATTTCTTTTTTTTATATTTTGCGTAATATTGTTTTGTTGTTGTAACGACACGTTTTCTCTGGTGGCTGGTGTATCCTCAACGCCGTCCAGAGTCGTGATGCACCATTAAATGCTTAACAGCATGTTACTTCACTTGGCTCCGTCTGCTGCGCACTCGTGTGCAAAGTTACCGCTTGGCAAGATACCACAAAACAATTAGCGACCGAGGGAAATATCCCGATCAGCGGAAACTGTGATGAGGCCGCCTACCTAATTTCTCACTATCTATCACGTTATATACCCATTCTACCCCCCGGGGGCACATTATAAGTCTAGACTTGTGTCACACGGGGTTAAAAGGGAGCCCAGCCCCCTTAGGCTAGTAGGAGCCAACTGGAAAATCCACTATATTTCTACGGGAATCAGTAAAGCCCCAGAGTTCCGCTATTTGTCTCTTTAGCCATTTAGCTGTTCTCTGACTGATTATTGAGGTTGGGCCGTTGGAAGCATCGTGGTGGTTGTGGTTTCGCAGGATTATTCATTTTTGACGTTAACACAAGGTGAATGACCCTGGTCCAGTGAGCATGCTTGTAATGTGTTCTGGATAAAGAGTTGGAGCTCGCGAATTTAAAGCTAGGAGTGACTAGTGGATATAGATATCCGACAGCTTCCTAGGGCGAGAATGATGCTACATTTCACCCACATTGGTTTGATTCACCGTCGGGTTATGGCTAACACAGCTAGATACTGAAGTAAATCTTATCACGCACATCTTATTTGCCACGTACACAACCTCTATGGCTGATGTATAAAACAGCTGGCGTCTGCATTCACCAGTTATTCAATCACTCAAAGATGGCGCTGTCACACGACCTGCCGTTAAATTTTAATTTTAATTCTAAATACGAAAGACACAATGTAGAATACCGAAAGCAAAATTAGGAACTCATTAATCTTAACTATGTAAACTATGAATAGGTATAGAAACAAAGCTATAAGTATAATCATAAAATTCAAAGACAATATATATCTGAAAGACAATATATCTGGTGTTGCTAAAAACGATCGCCTGAACTTTAAGCGTTACAATGTAATTTATATATTTTTCATAGATTTGTATTTAATATTGTTAGTTTTTGATTTTTATTTTTTGTTTAAAAGAAACTCATGGCCAAACTTTAAATTTTAAATATTTTCCGGTGATATTTAAAAAAATTAAAATTTCTTAGTTAATTTTTTGATTTGGCAAAAGAATAATAGTGTTTGGGTTAACAGAAAATTTAAGAATATTAAAAAGAAAATCTTAAAGTCTATACTTTAAAAATCTCTGGCATGAAGTTCTCAATTTGACGAAAACTTAACATTTATAGAAGATATCGGTGAATCGATTCTTCATTTTATATGGATCAATTACAAAAAGAATAACAAATTTTTATCAGAGTTTAATTAAAAAAAAAATTCCTAAGTTTTCTCTTAAATGTAGCCAGAAAATTTGTTAAAAGAACAATCATTCTAATATGTAAAAGAAAAAGTTAGTTGTAGCGATGACAATGTGATTTTTCGATATTCATCTCCCCTAGTTGCTGCTGTACTGTAATTTGTGTTTAAAATAAAACTCCCCCTATATTAAGTTCGGGAAAAGTTATTTAATAAGCACCAGGGATCAGATATCTCCCTTTTACTAAAACATGATTTCTTCATTGTTTTTGCTTATTGCTATTGTTGTTAAAGTGATGAAAGTAAATATCTTCTTAAATACACAAACAATATTTTCTTCCTTTTGAAACATTTCCTAACAACCCTTGTCAAGGAAATTCAAAATTTGTTTTCCTTATCAATTCCCAGCAAATAAAAAACACATAAAAACCGTTTTGTAAATCAGGACATAAACTGTATGTTGAATTTAGTATATAAGATGAGGCAGAATTAAATTTGTTCTACACTTGCTTGTTAGCTATACCAGAGAAGTATTCTAAATTAAGAGAACTTGATATTAGTTTCAAATAAATTTTTTTAAATACCTGCAATAATAATCATAGAAGGATTTTGAAACTCAATAAACATTTTAGAGTTTCTAAATGTCTCACGAATAGTTGCTGGGATGTTCGTTGCTCAGATATGTGTTAAGAATTTGTTTCATTCTGCTATTGCTCAATATTGTCTGCTGGTGTCGTTTTTGTTTTGTACAAACATTGAAGAACAATAGGATTTTGTTATGGAATTTCAATTTATGTTAAACGCGTGTCACTTTTTATTTGAGAAAGACAACAATGCTTAAGACAACAGGGACATTTTTATAAGTTTTCTGTTGTTGTTGTGTGTCTTTTTCTTTATATATATATAAAAATATTTATTTACATTATTTTGTTTTTTTTTATCAGATGTATTTAAAATTTTTTAAATATTTACAAATACAAAGACAGACATCATTTGAGAATACTTAACAAATGAAGTCGAAAAGTAAAAATAATGTAAAATTATGAAAAGTATAATTGCGTGAAATAAAAAGTTAGTTGTTGTAAATATGAAATTTCTATGCTAAGAAGAAGACTTGCGTAAATAAAAATAATTTCAGAAAAATTAAAATATTTTTTTTCTTAACTTTACAAAAATTCATTATTTGAAAACATTTTTACATATTTTTTATAATGTAATTATAAAAAAATTTGAAATAAATATTATTATATTGAGGTGAGCGCATTTGCGTAAAAGGCCTTTAATTTAAAAAAAAAAATTCAAGTTTTAATTTTAAATGATATAATGATTTTATTTGAAATTTTTCTTCATATTATCTTTTTAATTACTTTTATTACTTTTATTATATTTTTCTTGTATAGAAATATTTTAAAACTTGTTTACTTTTATTTTTTTTATTTAAAAACAAATTAAAAATGCACGTATATCATTGTTGTATTGATAAATGCCACGCACGTTTGTCCATATTTACATCCTATGCAGAGCTTGTACTATCTATTATAAAAGCCCCTATTATTTTGGCAGCGTTTTGTTTAACTTTGTTATTACTTGTGATAAATTGTAAAGTGAACAATAACAAAATGTCCTTTCTGGTTCAGTACATTTTTTGGCAGCGTAATTCGTATCTGCTTACTTATTAATTGTAGAAGTTTTTTATCTTTAAATAAATATTACGAAAATGATTTGTTAGTTACTAAAAGAAAATAAACGAAACGACGCACTGTGCTCCCAAGACGACAGCAACATGCTTATAAGAAATTCCACGAAATAAGAACCGAAAATATAAACAACTAAAACAGAATAAATACAAAACACAGAATCAAATAAGCGCCTACACAGAATAATAACAACAACAATATGGCATGATGTTAAGTAAAATATTCTTGATAAGCACAACTTGCTGGGCAAATGAATTAATTAAAGTTGAACCATCGTTGAGTAAAGACAATAAAACTACCAGCGTGTTTATTTTGTGTGTGTTTTAATGCGAATAAATCGTTTAATTTAAAATTATAGAGTGTCGCATTACTATTTTGCAATAAAAGGACTCAATACAACATAATGTTTATTAAATGGAATAAACGTTACAATAATTTAGAAGAAGCAGGGAAAATTAGTTATTTTCCACATTTCGTCTGCGTTTACGAAACAGTAAAACAAACTTGTTCATATGGCGTAAATCCACCCTAACCTACCGGAGACCCAACAACAGCACCAAATGGAAGCGATTTAATTTTTATCTATATTCTTCTCAAAACGCTATTTTGCTATCAAAGGTTTCCAAACACAAAGCAGATGATGCAGCTTAATCAAATTTAGACAGAAGTCAGCTGATAGTTGTCTGTTGCCATTTCAATTAAGAGGTGGGAAAGTCTTGCACTTATAGTCCCAACATTTTATATTTAAAATTTCAATAATAACAATTTTAGTTTACTATAATTTGTACTCCCGATGTTAACATCGGACATGTCAGCCTTTAGTACCATAAAAAATGTATCCGTATCATTTATATGTTTTGAAATATTAAAGGTAATAAAATCATACTTGAAACCCTCAACTTATTCGTAGAGGTAATTATCTTTCCAAAGATACACACTATTCAAAATTTGAATAGACATTAAATAGTCGATCGGGATGATTGGTTTAATACGAATTTCAGAAAGAGTAGTGTAGGCGCCTAATAAAGGATTTTATAAGTTTTACAACAAAGGTTTAAGTATATTATATTTTTATTTGAAAGCCGAATAGGCTAGATCTTTGAATTTGTTCTAAACAAAAGCACAGTTCAAAGAAACGCTGAAAATTGCACTAGCAAAACGTAAACAACGCAAGCCTTAAGATTTAATTTAAATTAAATTAAGAATTTTTTTACCCAATCTAATTTTTCACCTACGACATTCAGTAAAGATTCCTTTACATTATCAGTATTGTAAAGGATTTTGTAGCAAAAAGTTTGTTTTTATATTAAGATGAATTTAATTTTTATTGAATTACGAAGAGAAAAGTTCGGTAATTATGAATGACAAAAGATATGTGGCAAAGGTCAACCACGACCACGCTGAGAGATGGTGATTCTTTCATAAAAGTTTTTGTTCCTTCTTTGGCAAAATGGCGGTACTATTTCGATAATCGTATCACAGATTTTGAATTTTAAGGGTGAAGTCAATTCGATAGGCTCCATAAAAACTATGTCCTTAACATAGCTCTACAAAAAATAATCAAGTTGTGGTTAATCACGCGATCTGGATGGCCACTTCACTGCTGATTATCGTGAAATTATGCGATCGGCAAATTTGGTTTGCAATAAATTTATCGTTTCATTGGCTGTGATACACCTGGCACCGTTCTGTTGAAACCACATGTCAGTGATATCCATGTCATCAATAATAGGCCGAAATTGAGTTGTTAGCATCTCGCAGTAGCGTGATCAGCCACGTATTCCCAAATCTATCTTCGAAAAAAAAATGGTCCAATCGCGCCTCCAGACTACATAGCGCTACATAAGATTTTCTGAAGCCCAAAAAAAGGAATTTTGCTCGTTGACATATCCTGACATGTGAAAATGTGCTTCGTTTGAAAAAATGCTTTTTCCATAAAAACTAGCCGATTGTTCCTAATGAATTGAGCGAATATACGGCGACGTGAGTAGCTGATTGGCTTCAATTCCCAAACCAGTTAAACCTTGGAAGACTTACGTAAAATTCGCCATGTGGTGGTTTTGGGTAACCCCAATTGTTGAGAATATCGATGAAATGACCAATTTGGATCTGCTTCAACACTGTGGGTCACTGCTGTGATGTTTTCAGTTGAAGGACCCGGTCGAACATGCGTTGGTTGTACGCGTATTTTGTAACGAGCCTATCGACTGAGATTTAACGACCACATTCTTAGTAGTGGTCTCAGAAGGGCGATTATGTTATATCATCTCATGTATTTTACGAAAGGATACTTTAACAGAACCACCTTTTTCATTTGCCTTCGTTGTACGTATAAAAACCTAAATGTCAAAACTATCATGTTGCTGGTGTTGCCAAAATTGAAAGATAAACTTCTTTTTAAAAAACCCGATATATACTGTTATCATTGCCCTTGGTAAACAGAACAACTATTTTCATAGTAGATTTTCAAGTAAAATTGAATTCATTGTAGCAATTGCGTATACGTCAAAAAACTAAATAGCAAAACTATCAGTTTGCTGGTATTGCCACAATTGAAAGACAAACTTCTTATTAAAAACCCGATATAAGTAACATTTTTAAAACTATTGTGGATTCCTGCGATTTAGAACATTTACGACTTGTGCTGTCCTGAAAAGAAAATAATTTTAAACAGATTTCGAAAGGAAATATGGTAATTTAATTTTTAATGCAAATATTAAATTTTAATAACAACATGCTTAAGCTGAATACTTAAGTGAAATACTAACTCTTAATAGAATTTTTAAACCAGCAGATAAGCGTTATTGGTTGTAAACATAAAGATTTGTTAAGAGCTGAGATTGTAGTCGTTATATTATTTACTATTGTATTTACTTATGATAATGCAATCGATAGCAAAAACAACAACGATAGTAATAACTACAAGAACAACTGTGTATTCAGTTATTAACTGTAATAATTACAAACCACATGTGATTACTAAGCCCTTTTAATAACTTTATTGGTTTGTGTATTGTCGGTTGAAGTTGGCAGTTAAGCCATGAGTATTTTCATTTATGAATATATATTGGAGTCAATATTAATAGGAGTGTACATATATAAATGAAGTTAGCAGACAAGGTAAAAACAATAGCATTTAAAATTTATAAAATAAAATATTTAAGTTCAGCTTAAGAACTTTACTTAAAATGATACAATTATGCATATAATAAAATAGTCGTCGCATTTATATGTCACCTTTCAATCAAAACTTTTTATATATAACTGAAATTATAAGGGTCTGCTATCGAACAGTTTAAAACAGATATAGCATAGCTTAACTAGAAAATTTCTCTGAAGGGGGCTTTAACCCTTAAAGCAAGAGAGAAATTGTGCTAGGTCTTAGAAACTCCATGAGAGGCACAAAATTCTAGTGTTGGCTATATTTTTACTAACGGTGGTTTATTCCTCTCTAAAGAGATGTACACATATATGCTAATGCAAAACGACATTACAAATACAATAAAAAAAGGTGTAGGATAAAACTTTAAATTTACTCGAATTGGCAATAACTCTAAATATATATACTTCACTGCTTTACGTTCAAATCCACTATGATACCCCTAAAACCAACACAGATAACACCAACAACAGAAAGGAAGAAGACAATGCGGCATGTAACAAGTATCGACAAAACTTACACAGCACCAGATATATAAAGACCAGCTAAGTTTTTACAAACAGATGCTACATATAGAAGCCCTAAAACGAGGAACATAACATAACACATATAAGGGAACCTTAGTCGTTAAGCTTAGCGTTTTTAGTGCCAGGTTTTGACTTTAAAATGATACATTTTCATACCGACTTTACCTTGCTTAGCAGAACTAAATAGAAGAATAAAAAGGCTAAATTCACGTGACAATATATTTGAAAATGTTCATTACTTTTCTAAAATAATAAAAGCAATCTAAACAAAAAACAAATGACAGCACCTAACTTCACTATCCAATGAATACGTTGTTGAAATTTGAAATTTAACTAGCGACGACAAGCTGTTTTTGTTTGCTTTGTACATTTTTAATGAGCCTTGGATTTTTTGCAGATAGACTGACTGCACTTTAGGTTTGGCTATATGCTGACATACATTTTAAAGGCACTTCTCCTCTCAATTATTGCAAAGAGTTGAAAAAAAATTTAAATTATTTTTTTCCCATATATAAATTATTTATTGTATCTTCATAATAATATGAACTATCAAAAAGTTTTCAAATCTTAAATCTATATGTGCATAATCATTAGGCCCGACCAGTGTCAGACATAATCCTAGTGACAGCAATTAAAATAATATCTCAACAAATTCTCACAATAAAAAAGTAATAAGAAAAAATAAAAACTATTTTCAAGAGATTCAATTTGGAGGGTTATTGACCCATGCCCCTGTGTCCCTTCTTTTTAATCGGATGTGACCTTTAAAATATTCCGAGCAAGGGGATTTGGGTGGCACTCCAGTTTAGTTAAATATTTGCCTGCGTGTTAAGCAATTTCAGCTATCGATGCGGGTTCACTGATGAAGTCTCCTTCGGCTATTGTAAACATTCTTTTAACAATGTAACTTTCCAGAAGCATCACCATATTTATTGGAAGATATGTCCTCAACTTATGTAATAGGCCCTTAAGCCATACTTTATCAAATGCTTACGAAACATCTAGCAAGAGGACAGAACTATATTTTCTTTCCTCAAATGCCTTTCTCACTACTTGAATCAATCTATGAGTTTGCTGAATGGTGCCATGCTGGCTCCTGAAATCAACAGGAACAGATGGTCTGGAATGCTGTCTCTAACACTTCAAATTGGTGACAGTTTAGTCATAAACAACTTTTCGTAAAGCTTTGATGAGGTCGATAAGAAGCTTATGGGTCTATATGATTCGGCCCTGGTAAGATCCTTGTTCGGCTTCGGAATTATTTTAACTTTGGCTACTTTCCAGACGCTTGGATAATACTCTAACCTTAAAATGGCATTAAATATAAATAGCAAAATTCGAATACAAATACTGGGCAACTCCATTAACATTCTGTTGATGATACCATCTATACCTGGAGCTTTCTTCGGTTTGAGTCTGTCAATTTGTCCCTGAACGTCATGCAACTTGAATTTTATGGGTAGAGGGGGTAAAGCCACTACATTTGGGAATTCAGCCTCCCCAGTAAACGCGTTCGAAGTGAAAACGGATTTGAGGTGCTTAACAAATATATCACCCTTTTTAGAATCACTTCTTGCCCAGCCTCCAGTTGAAGTACGCAGAGGTGATTTAAAGTCAACCGTTCTTTTAAGATTTCTAGCAGCTCGCCACAAAAAGTAATTAGAGGTGGGTAAAACATCGAGTCCCTGCAGATATTTTTTAAAAGATGCGGTTTTTTTCATAATTTAGCAAATCTTTTAGTCGTGCATTCCTTGAGGCGAAGTTTATGTTGAGTTGATCTGTGCTGTTGCCAATCTCTTTTGGCTCTTCTTTTTTTCGCTACGAGATGTTCAATATTTACGGAATATATTCTTCTAAGACCAGCCTGAGTGAAGGTAGTTGTTGAATGTTCAGTGGCTTACTTAATTATCTCATTCATTGCGACACTGCTAGATTCAATATCTTCAGGTGTTCGTAATATAACGTTTACAGTGCAATGGCTACTGAGATACATTTTGAATTTCAAGCAATCTTATTCGCGTTTGGGTGATATAAATCAGTTAGTTGAGGGTTACACATTGTAACAGTAGTTGGAGAATGATCCGACGATGAATCTAACGAGGTTTCAATATTGATCAAGTCCAAGGAGAAATATTTCATGACCCCAAAGTCTATGACATCAGGAATTTTATATCTGTCAGTAGGCCAATATGTTGGCTTCCCACATGAAATAACATCCAGAGACATTTTTGTAATTGTATTAAACAGTGCACGACCCCTAGGTGTAATAAGACGGGAGCCTTAGTACGTATGTTTGGCATTATAATCGCCAGCTGCCAAAAATCTATCTCCGCGCGATTTGTAGAAATCCTCATATTGCGCCTCGGTAATTGAGAATCTGGGAGGTGAATAAATTGATGAAACAACGAAGTTTGACCTGAAGTTTTCAACGCATATATTCGTTGCTTGCAAATATTCTTCACATACGCCGTCTAGAGAATAGTGCTTTATTTTAGATTTTATTAAAATCGCTGAGCCACCTCATGATCTACCTCTAGGATCTCTTGTATTGTAAAATTCATAACCATCTTCTTTAAAAAAACTTCTTGTAGTCAGGTGAGTCTTAGAGACCAGCATTATATTAAAACTCTTTTCCGCAAGGAAGTACTCCAGTTCATTCTTATGATGGCGAATGCCGTTTGCGTTCCAGAAGCATACTTTCAAGGTATTCATGGTTTATTAATTATCGCTTGAAGCAACGTGTTCTGCATTCGTAACATTTCCTGCATCAAGTTTGTCATATTGGCAGTGAAATTGTTTATGGTTTGCACCAGGTTATCAATAGTTGCTTTAAGGCGACTGAAGTTGAAGCTTGGGCTCGAAATTTAAGCACATTAATCGCTATTCAATCGATAATTAGAGAAAAGTCACACAGAACATATTCGCTCATAGAAGCATAATAGTAAGATCTATACTACATGCGAAAAAATTCTCGAATTAATGAACAATTAACAATTGAAATTACTTAAGTTCAGTAATACTAACTATTACACAAGCACACAGCAAGCCATTTACGAGAATAAAACTAACATTGACGCTAAATAGATTTTTAATACTTATTACTCCGTACTATCTGGACATGTTGTGATAATAATAATCTTCACCTTAAATACGCTGGCCAACAATATCCAACAATTTAAAAAAAAGACTATTTTCTGCTAAATTTTACAAAACACATTATTCTAATTATTGTTGCCAAACGACTCATAAGAAAACCAGTCAAAAAATCTAATTAAGTAGTCCCGATATGATGAATATTTAAACATTTATTAATTTTAAAATCAAAAGATGTGATTATATAAAAATATTTCTTGCAAATCTGAGTAGCGCAAAACTTTCTTTAAAGTTTATTCTAAGAAGATAATAATCTCAAAGACTTAAATCGCGTAACTTCAGCCTTTTTGAACAACATGTACTTTTTTTTGTTTTTATTGTCAGACTAACACTCAGAAGATGAAACTTACTCATGCAATACATTGTGTCAGAACTAAAAAAATAAGTTATGGAGAGCTGGACAGTGGGATAATCAATTTGAATTTTTCTATATTGAATGTGCTAGAAAAGGCCTCTGGAGGGTGTTTATTTCACATGCGAACTGTTGTGCTAAAAAACGAATTTTTTTTATAATGCGTACTGCAATTCGGCGGCCAATCAACCACAGATGAATGGGCCGTTCAAGAAAAGCGTTTTAAACGCAAAAATGTGTGAGCATTGGGAACAAGACCCCTAACGATAAAGTAGTGAAATACAACCCACATTGCGCCGAGGCTTTAGAGAATCAATAGAATAAGATACCCTGTTGTACCCAATGAGCCTCTTGACTCTCTCTTGTATGGGGTCGACCAACTGCAAAATAGAATTTCTGGCGCCGCCACATATATGAGAGTTGCCTTCCATTTTTGGCTTTTGTTGCGAGATCGTAATTTAGTTTATAACGAATAATTTTTTTTTTTTAGAGCCAACCCACAACTGGTTCCGTATTACACTTAATGAAAATTAATGATAAATAGTGCGGTCATTAGTAAAAGATTATATAGGCTGAAATCGATTCGATTGGATCCGTGTAGACTCTGTTCTTAACATAGCCCTAGAAAAAAAAATCCAGTTGTGTTAAATCACACGATCTGGCTGGCTACTTAACTGTTGATTATCGTGAAATTATTCGATCAGGAAATTGGTTTTGAAATAAGTTGATCGTTTCACTGGCTGTATACCATGTGGCACCGTCCTTTTGAAACCACATATCAGCGATGTCTACATCGTCAATAATAGGACAAAATTGAGTGGTGAGCATCTCGCGATAGCGTAATCCATTGGTCGTTTCCACATTCACACACCATACGGTGACACGTTGAGCATGCAAGGGCTTCTCAATAATCCCTCTAGGATTTTCAGAATCCAAAATTCGGCAATTTTGCTTCTTGACATACCCTGACAAATGAAAATGGGCTTGATTGTACCTGAATATATTGAGTGAATTTACGGCAATGTCAGTGGTCGGTCAACTTCAATTCCTGCAGCAGTTCAACCTTGTAAGGCTTCAAAGTTTAATCCTTATGCAAAATTCGTCTTGTGGTGGTTATGGATAACTCTGTTGTTGGGAACGTCGAGGAATTGACAAATTTGGATCTGCTTCAACACAGTGGCTAACGGTTGCGATGACTTCAGTTGAACGACTCGGTCGAACACGTATTGGTATTCCTACATTTTGTGTCGATCCTGTTGACTCAAATTTAACGACCAAATTCTTAATAGCGCTCTTAGAAGAACGATTATAATGTCTGAAAATAGCGCGAATTTTACAAAATATAACTTTAACAGAACCACCGATTTCATAGTGGATTTTAGTTATTTTAATGCATCTACTGCGAATACTTGAAATAACTAAATGTCATAACTACGTACTAGTTGCTATTGCCACAATTGAAAACTTAACTTCTGGTTGAAAAACCCGATACAACAATATTTCATGATAACAATTTATTAAAGTAGTATGAATGTATTTAGGCTGTAAAAGCAAAATTGATGAAATAAATAGCAATGAAGGTTTTTGTATTTATTTCTATCTTTTTCCTTAAATTCGTGTGACTACACCTCGAATTACAATAATTTTACACTTACAAACCGATATTAATATGTATACTTTAGTGCAGCATTAAATTCATTTTTCGAAAATACTGAAAGAGAATAACACTTAAACGAAAAATATTAAAATGAATTAAAACTCTCTGAATGTAAATAATTAAATATTTTCTTTCTGTTTTTACATAAATGTTCATCATCGTCATCCTCTTCTGTTTCATTTTGTTTTTGTTAATAAATCTGTATTTAATTTATTAATTTTTTGTTGTTGGCGCTTTGCAGCTTTGATGCCAGAGGTCGTTCATTACATCAAGGTATACCATGGGCAGATGAGAACGTTTTTAAAAATAAGGCACATTTTTATTATGACTCAAATCCGCCAGCTTTAAGGATTAAAAATATACAAATAAGTGATGCGGGTCTCTACAAATGTCGGGTGGATTTTCATAAGTCACCGACACGTAATTGGAGAATTAATGTAACTGTGTTGGGTAAGTAGAAATATTATTTTAATTTGTTCATTTCTTTTTGGTAAGCATTTGTAAAGTTTTTTACTTTTTATTTGCTGAAGCGTTCAAGTTTTTGTTTAAAAAGTTTCATTATATTTCATTCTTTTCTGTGTCTAGCTGATTATTACAGTTCAGAAAATTTATAGAGATTTTTGTTTTGTTTTATTTCCTATGGAAATCCAATCCAAAAGTAAGCAAAAAAAAAATATTCTGTTGAAAACAAAATAATATTCTTCTTTACGAAAATTTTACTTTGATAATTTTTGCAGATCTTTTAAAATAAATTGTATAATATCAGAGGACTTCTCGTTATAAGTTTAGGATACCTAATACACGGCGTTAGGTGCAATTAATTCGAGTACTGAAATATTTAGGCTTCAATGGATAATAATAGAAATAAATTACAGTTTAGCCGATAGTCTTAGATACTAATGCTTTAGTTCTTAAGATTTATTATAATTTGAATTATAATAGATGATGAAATAAATAAATATAGTTTAAGCAAGTTTCATTATAATTTCTGGTTGCTTAGTGCAGGTGTAACTTAACTTAATTAGTCTAGTTATTTCGTATAATCCTTTGACTTCCTTTCAAAATATTAATTTTTGGAAATTATTTTTTTGTTTTTACTATACTTACTGCAGTCAAACTCATCAATATTCTTTTTTTTATTTTACAGTTAACTGTGATAACTTCTATTTCTTTATAAACATTAATAACAAAAAATTGTAAATTATTAAAAACAAAACATTTTGTAAGTTAAAAAAAATCCTTTTTAATTTCGAAATTAAAAATATTACGAAGAAATGTACCAAAAATACTTTCATGCAATCACAAATTTTCAAGGTTATCAAAATTGCTAAGAATTTTATTGCTTTAAGTTTTCGAAGAAAATAATTATGAGTAAAAAAAGTAAACGAAATGAGCTACTGTGTTTTTTACAAGTTGTATGGTTTTCTAAAAAATCTTCTACACGCAATACAACATCAATTTGTTACAAGAAATTCCACGAAATCAGCTAAACAACAGGAAACAAAAGCAAATAACACAGTTTAAAAATAAAGCAGTGCCTAAATTGCAAGATATTAACAACAGCAATATAGGGTGATGGTAAAGTATAATATACTTGTATATCCAAAAACTGCTTAAAACAGCTATATAAGCACCACTTGGTAGGCAAATGAATGAATTTAAGTTAAGCCATCGTTGAGAAAAAAGCAACAAAGTTAGCATCTTGTTTGTTTTGTTTATTAAAAGGAATTATATTTCACTTTTTGTACTTTGAATTGTTGTAGCCTTCTTCTCAAGCGGGAATTATTGCAGTGATCATAAGAACATCGACGATATATAGACTCATCATACATGACTCCACTTTGGCAATGATCGACCCGGCGAAGAAATTCATGAGTACTCACATAGAAATGTCGAGTTTGATATATCAATCAACAACAAAGGAAGTGTGATTGTATAACTTCTGTAGTCTATCAGACATACAAATGTATAAAGTAGCAATTACTTACTGTTGCTGAAAGTAACAAACACCTTCTTCTGTGTTAGTTACTGTGTTTGGAAGCCTACGTAGTACCCATAATCAGGAAATCTTAGGCAGGAAGGAATATGCTTATAATTACGTTAGCGACCCATCTAGGATACATAATATGGGTAACATGGAAAGTAAGAAAATACTGTTGAGAGCTGTGCTAGATAACGTACATTGCTGGAAAATGTCCTCCATAAATTACTTTAGAATGAAAATTTTTCCCTACAACACATTTACTAGTGCAAAAGTAATTTTAACATTAATAAAATGTGGATAAATGGTTTCTGTCAATCAGATTTCACTAGACTAGAACCACTGCCTTCTGTTAAAATCCTTGTTATTTATTAAATGAAATTAAAAACTTTATGCCATTGATTACTTAAGTAATTTTTAAATTTTGGTTCATCAGGAATACGTTATAAAACTGTATCTCTGTGCGCTATGTCGCTTTATTCATACTATTTATTTGTACCTAAAACATTCGTTTACCTGATTTATAAACACAATGTTTTCCATAAATGTTTATTTATGCTGTGTATTACAAGTTCATTATGATCCTTATTATATCCACTGGCAAAACTATTTTGTAAACATAATAAAATAGTAAAGCATCTTTATAGTGGTGAAATTACTTTTGTGTGTATTGAAAGTAAATAAATCGTTTAATTTAATTTAAAACTCTAAAGTGCTGTGTTATTATTTTGCAATTAAAAAAACTCAATATAATAAATAGCAGGGTTCAGAATTTTTCATTTATGAACATTCAAAAATCAACATTCATGATATTTTTCATAAATGAGAAATCTAAAATTTTATATTTATTTTTCACACTCATAAACGAACAACAAAAAATGTTCTGGTTATTTTCATACATGAATGCGAACAACAAGAATTATTAGTCTTATTCATATGTGATGAATGATAAATTAGCTTCTTTTCATTAATGTTCTTTTTCATAAATGTATATGTTCATACAAGGTGGCGCAAAAATAACCTTCCGATGTTTTTTGGCTGTAATTAAAAAAATAAATGAAAAACTTTGATTCTTCTTGTGGATTATTTTTATTTGGTCTTTTAATTTTTTTACATCAAGTCGAGAATATGATGTCATGTAAATGGCCGCCGCCACAGTTGATTGTCATTTGAGCCCTTTTTATGGCATTTTCTATCACTTTGGCCAAAACTTCCGGCGATAGGTCCTCACATTCTTGACGGATATTTTCTTTAAGAGCTGCAAGAGTCTGAGGCTTGTTGACATAAACCCGCGACTTCAAAAAGCCCCACAAAAAGAAGTCTGCAGCGCTCAAATAAGGCGATCTTGCTGGCCAGTGCAAATCGCCAAAACGGGAGATTAGGCGCCCGGGAAATGCATCCTTCAGCATATCGGTTGTGGCACGTGCAGTGTGTGCCGTTGCACCGTCCTGTTGGAACCACATATTTTCCAATCCCAATTCATCAAGTTGCGGCAAAAAGAACTCGTTGATCATTGCTCTGTAGCGCTCACCATTCACAGTAACCGTTTGGCCCGCGACGTCTTCGAAGAAGAAAGGTCCGATGACTCCTCCAGCGAAAACAGCACACCATACAGTGAGTTTGAGCGGGTGTAATGGCTCCTCGTGGGTTACACGCGGATTTTCAGTGCCCCAGAAGCGTAAATTTTGCTTATTTACGTACCCGCTAAGATGGAAATGGGCCTCATCACTCATGATTATTTTTGATGAAAAATCATCTTCCTCTTGGTGGTGATTAAGGATGGCTTGAGCGTATGTTAGACGCGATTGGCGGTCAGCAGCTAACAGCTGATGCACCGTCTGGTTTTTGTACGGAAACATCTTCAAATCTTGTACCAAAATTCGCTGTAAAGACCGTCGACTGATACCCATTTGCGTGGCACGTCGTCTGGTCGATGTCGACGGCGCTTCCATGACATACTCGCCTACAGCAGCAATATTCTCTGCAGAACGGCTACTCCGCGGTCTGCCACGCCTGGCAGCATCTCGTGTTGTGCCAGTCTCTTCGAGGCGAGCGGCTAAACGTCGCAGTGTTTCACCAGTAGGCGTTGGACGGCCAGGAAATCTGCGACGAAATTCACGTTGTGCCAAAGTCACCGAGCGATTATTGGTTAAATAAATAGTCACCAATATTCCGCGTTCTGGAGCAGTGTAGCGTAACATTGTTTATTAACGTTAATTTCGCATGTGTTTACTACACAAATGTCAAAACAGAACTGACATTAGGGGCCAATCGCAAAATTTATAGCATTTTCTGATAGGAGGATTTCTTTTGCGCCACCTTGTATATGAACGTTGAAATTTTATAAAATTTCTCATAAATGAACGTGAAAAATTTTTCTACCTACGATCGCAGTTTACCGTCAAATGTAGTAAAAACACATGGGTACATATTAACTCACAAATACAATTTTGCAATATATTTTAAAAGAAATAAAAAAAAAACATTTTTTTTCTGCATACGCCGACAATTGCACATTACCAAATATGTGCGTTTATGTACGCGAATACTTAACGCACACATTTTTACGATCTTTTCATTTCTGAAAAATTATCAAAATTGTAATTATTCAAAAATGATCACTTGTGTGTTTCTCATTTTTTCACTTATGAATAGAAAGAAAAAAATAAATCGTCGCATTCACAAATGATAAAACACAAAATATTTTGTAGTCTCTCACACATGTATGAGAAGAAAAAGGGTAAAAATGAAATGTACATATTCACACATGTATGAATAGTGAGTGAACACTTCGCTACTCTGATAAAAAGGATTTTAGTTGATTTCATAGATATGCTTAGCTCATCACGAGTTTTGCTCAAATTAAATACGGACGATAACAAATCTAAATTTGATTCTACATAGGAAACTTTATAAGCAAAAATAATGTTGTAAATTTTTTTAATAAAGTTTGAATGGTAAAATATAATAATATCTGTGAAACACGTAGAATACTTCCCTTAAAACTTGGTCAAGTATTTTAAGAATCATGTGCAAGGATGAATATCGTGCGAGTGCAATTGTAATTGTATGCCGGCATATTAAAAGTTAATATGAAACAGATGCCAGCTTAAATAAATGCAGGTGTTATCTACTTGGAAGAAAATTCAAAAGTCCGCAAATAAATTTCGTCCAGCAAAACAGTTGTCTAACAACAAGTAAATTTTACTTTTCAACAAGATCTTTTTGATAAAACTTATCGAAATTTTTAGCAGAGACTCCTATTAATTTAACTCGATAACTTGCTCCACAAGTCTTTTTCTTTAGCATCGAGATAAGCTTAGTCGACAACAATTTTCCAAACTTTGTGTACTTATCTGTTAATAGGTTAAAAAATAAACATGCTTTTGATTTTTCTAGTCTCGGTAATAAAGTTGCTAGTGGTACCTTTCATTCTGTGGAATATAATAGAGACGCAAGAGAGCATTATGGCGTGCGTTTAAAATTATTCTGTTGTCAGTTTTACAGAACTGAGCCAAACAGCAACTCCAATATTAACAGTTAAATTTGTTGTGCAAGAGATAGTTAGGTAAAAAGATAACGTGGATTCGTTTTTGTTACGTTTGAAGTAACAAAATGAACAAAAGCTCTAATCGGTTTCAGTTCATTTGTTTACTATTCACCACAATGAAAGATATGAGTTTATTATTTCTTCGTAATTTCTTCATGCCTATCATTATATTTTATTGTATTTTCTCTAGCTTATATGAGTTTTGTTTTTATTTTTTGTGGTAATGATAAAGATTGGATTGACATGATTGCTGCCTTGTCGCCGGCGGTTATAGGATTTTTTTGAACAGGCTATTTGTTATTTATTTATTTTTTCGAACTATAAAGCAAAGCACTGAACAAGGTAGTAAGGGAGGAAAATAATGGATTAGTCAAATTAAGCTTAAAAGCCTAATTTTTTTGCGGCCTGCATAAAAGATCATTTAGGAAGGCAGTGAAACCTAATAGATTCCAGAAGATACAAAGGCGAGGGGAAATAAGATGAGCTTGGATTTTCTTTGAGGTTCTTTTTACTTTTGATCTTTAGTTTGACTATTAGAACACTAGCGATTGCAGGGCGAACTAATAGACACGGGGTAGGAGGGAGATAACTTTCTTTGCAAGCATTAGAGAATTTAGACACGTGTTAACGGAAGAATAGCCGGCAGAGGAAAACCACAACATTTTTATCTATTAACCAAAAATATAAAACTAAATTTACAAACTAAACCTTTGCTGTGTATTTAGGATTACACTAGAAATGAAACCTTAGCAAGGTCTACTGTATCGAGTGTTTTTAATAGAGGTATACAACTTTAAGTTGGCAATACTATTTTAATGGCAGTCGTTTTGTCGGCTGTCATATTATTTAGTTATTGTTTGGTTTAGCATTTCAACAAGAATAGAGCGACTGTGCAAATTGGTTCCAAAACGCAATTGCCGTAGATTAGTATTTTCATAAGTTAATATTCGTTAGCAATGAAGCTCAGTTTTATTTAAATGGATACAAAAATAAACAATTCTGCCACATTTGAGTAATGATAACGTTCAAGTATACGTTGAGGCAACGTAATATTCAAAAACTGACTGTTTTGGATTTTTTATGGGCAGGTGGAATGACGACTCCGTCATTCTTTAAAAACAACACAGTTCAGAACGTTAGAGTTAATGGTGACCTCTATAGAGCCATATGATTATTAAATTTTTTGTCCATCAGTTGAACAACTATGATGTGCAGAAAGTGTTGTTACAACAAGATAATGCAATATGTCACACAGCTCGTGCCACAATTGATTTATGGAAGAAAATGTTTGGTAACCGCATAGTTTTACCTTTCGGAGCTGTGAATTGGTCTCAAAGATCGTGCAATTTAATACGACTAGTCTGCGGGCATGTGTGAAATTGCTAATCTTCACCGAAAAGTACAAAGTGCTTGACCACCTAGAGGACAACATTTGCAGCGTTATTGTTGATATACGACAAATGTAAAAAATGGTCATAGAAAATTGGACCTACAGATTAGAATTACTCCGATCTAGCCGTGACAGTCATACACCGTCATATAAAAATTATAATATCAGAATAAAAATAAATTTCATGTCAATTTAAAAAATGCATCTTTGGCTTATTCCTCGATAAAAACACCTATTATTTTCATCTATAACTTTGTAGGTATTCTGTTCTTTAAGTAGATGAGAGTGTTTCTTAGAAACACGTCCTATTTAGTAAACTAATTATTTCTTAGTTCTCTTATACATCCTATTGACTGATTTTATTTTTTACGTAAGAAATTTTTAATAATCGCCATAAAAGGAAGAAGACTCTTTAAACATTAGTTTACTTGTCCTGTTATTGAAATTTAAATAAGTGCTTAAAAACTGTGTTATAATTTGATATGCTCAAATTAAATCATATTTTGCACATTTTTAATTGAAAATGTAACTGTATTAATTTAAAAGCTAATTAATTTTCAATCTAAAACCAACTTAAATTTTTAATAGATTAAAGACTTCTTTCTGTGTTAGTTGTGTGTTACGTAGAAAACAAAAGTCTTTTAAACCTTCTAAAAATTCCTTGTGTTTAAGAGTAAAAAGTTATATAAATAATAGTCATATAGCCTAAAGTCATAATTTTGGAGGTTTTATTTATTACTAGATATTATTAATAACATTATTTGCTTGCAATAAATAAATCTCTGTCTTTTGAATAGTTTTTTTCATTTCAGTGTCCTTGTAAGGCATGCAATATTTCATTACGGCATTTCTATAAAATTCCCTTATTTAGTTGTTTTTTTTTTCTTCTTAATGTCTGCTATCTAACCTTTATGTTTAATAATTTATCTTAAGTTGCTTTATTTCGTGTATTTTTTCTATTCGTTCGTTAGAAATTTTTTAACGTTTGTATATGATTTTTTCTTTGTGTCATACTCTTTATGTTTATAAATTGTGCTGATGTTTATATTCATGTTACTTTTATGTCTGTGACTATTTTTAGTGCCGCCCACGCAACTGACAATATTGGATCACCATGGTGCTGCTGTAAGAGACCAAACAGCCGGTCCCTATTTAGAAGGTGACAGCATTAATTTAACATGTTTATCGAGTGGTGGCATACCACCACCTCGTGTTTCATGGTGGCGTGAACATGCTTTGGTCGATGATTCATTTCAAGTGCTACCAGATGGTACGGTGCGCAATGTGTTGCATTTGAAAAATATTTCACGCAAGGATTTATTAACGGTAAGTATTTATTTTCCGTTTTATTTTCTGACTGTTTTTTTTTTATATTTTGTATTCTACCATAAGTAAGTTTAAATGTAGGAAAAATGAAAAAATATTTTATTTATTTTTTACCTTGATATAGCGAGACTACAACACATAAGTTAGTGTGTATGTGTACGTCTGAGTACGTGATTTTATGCTTGTGTTGTTTCCTATTACCAGCCTGTTATCCTTTAACTAAGCCAACCATTATAACAAAGAATAGCAACATCACCACCAGCCATGTTATAAGACCAACAATACGACTATTTATATATAAAATGACTAATCACTTTTATTCCTGCTTCTTATTGCATAAAAAATTTTGTTCTCATTTCCTTTTCCTATCGTATTCGTGTTGTTTGCTATGGTACTTCTTTGAAAATTGTCTGAACTTCTTAGTCTTAAATTTAAGCGAATAAGTCGTAGAAAAAAACTTACAATGAATTTATGTTTTATTTCATTTCTTAGAATATCTTTCAATTGAAATGTTTGTATTTTGGCTTGCAAATTAATAAATTAAAAGATATTATTTTGGTTTAATATTTTCTATTTCTTTCATAAGATGAATTGCTTGAGTAATGTCATTTATTTTTTTTTATTCCATCTTGCAGAACCAGCAAATATGTTTATGTATGTCTTTAAGACACTTGAGGAGAGTCCGTCCTTAAGTGTCTTACGAATTTAGTGGGTGTTACTCTAAAATTTATACTGACATAACTAAAACAAACACTGCTGTGGTACAGTGGTGCGAAATTCTCCTATGAACGCGGCGACTTTTAAAAGAATAAAAATGTATAGATAGACAGCAGTTGTATTTGTAATAATTTTGGACATGAAATTTGAAAACAAAATTGTACGGAATATATTTTTTTAAATGTAGAGAAACTGTTATGCATTACGACCGTAGCTTGCCAATTGTTATTTTATTAACGGAAAGTTATTATTACTTCACACATCTATACTACAATATACTTACAAACAATTATCTCAAATGTATTGCTACTGTTGCTCAATTTCTACTTCAAGTCCTGATTGTATTCTGGAGCACGATGTTCTCTTCCAACAACAACACCAATAATCAATATATCCAAAAAAAATTTAATTTATCGCTGTGTACACTAGTTTTTACTTTTAAGTTCCTTGTGTATTCAACAGACGGCATTCTTTACTCGATTCAATTTTTTGTCGTAATATCGTTTCCAATATGTTTTGGTAAAATCGAGTACTAGTGACCCGATAGATGTCCTGTATAAATTAAATAAATTTGTGATTGTTTTAAGAAGTTTTATAAGTTTTTAAATCACCACCAACAAATGACAAAAAAATACATATGTTAGGTGTGCCCATATGTTGTACAAGTTCCGAACTTAACACGTCGTAAGTACTATATTTAATCGTAATATATAAAACAACCGAAAATTTCATATAAAAACCCAATTTTATTTTTTTTAAATTTTTAAATTTTCCAAGTAACTTTTACGATTTTTCTGTGCAATAAAACCTCCAGACTATTATACCCAAATCGGTAAAACCATTCTTAAATTAACGCTTACCAATGGTGTAGCATAGTGTGTTATAGTGATCACCATTACCAGCACAATGTGCAATGAATTCTCCTATAAATAAAAGAGTATCAAATATGCTGTTGATCGCCGCTTGGTCAACGAGCATACCAGCTATTGTTGTTGTGGCAAACGTTATGCGTGCGGGAATTACACTATTGATTGTTAATTGCAGTAGCTACTAAAATGTGCAAAATAAAATAAATGTAAATGTAATCAATGTAGAATAAAGCGGGTGATTTATAATTGTCAAATCTGCCAAAAATTAGTGTATACTCATATATAAGTTTAATCATTTTTGTAAGAAGGACGAATGAATTTGGAAATCATAAATATCATTTTTGATCACGCTTTTACATCAACCTTACTCTTCGATCTATCAGACGTAAGAAAGGTTTTTTAATAAAGGAAGAAAAAAAACAACCAAAAACAATCCTTTGGGGAATTACTCAAGGACATCCAAGGGGCTGAAAATTGATGGGGAAAACGGCTATTGAAAGGAGCCACATCTTCTTAAAGTAAATAACCATTTTTCGAATATATTTGGCTAAAAATTTCAACCATAACCACGTTGGTTTTAAGTTTGTTTGTTTCTTTGTTTTAAGTCTGTTATAATGGTAAATGCCCATGTCCATTAAAAGATTGATTAATATTAAAACTAAAGTTAAAGCTTATTAAATCAAGATTTTCGAAACAATAATAGTAACTTATAAAGATAAGATACACAGAATAATTTTTTGTACCTGTTAGATGCGTTGATTTCATACAAGAAATTTAGTTAAGGTTTCATATAAAATTCATAACTGTTTCGGGTATTTATTTTATAATTATAAAATTGTTTATTTATTTGTTTGTTATATACATTATTAAATTTCGGTACAAAAATTTCCTATATAAATTCCCTTTCGTTTCCTATTTTAATTTTATTATATCCTTTTATAAAGACAACAACTTGTTGCAAATATCAAATGTGTGTATTTTAAAAATAAACAACAATTTAACTTTTTAAAATAAAAACACAACAAATAAATTAAATTATTTTTGAAGAATTAAAAATAATACGATTATTGAACTTATTTTTAATTATTTTTTCTTATATCTTCTTGCTTTCAAAGTACTTTTTATATATTTCTGTACTTCCTTATTATTGTGCATACATTTTTAATGTTGTATAGGGTCCGCCATCTAACGTTTTTTTTTCAACTAGTGCTTATTTCGTGAATGGTAATACTTAGCTCATGTTTGATTTGACAAATAATAAGTTTTATCATTCCGCTGAACGAAGATGGTTGTGTATACGCTTGAACAACGCTTCGCTAAGTGAGCCTGCGATCGACTTCCAGAAGATGCCGATTTTGCAAGAAAAATCATCTTTTCAGATGAAGCTCATTGATCTTGGCGGGTATGAAAACAAGAAAACTTGTCCCATTTGGGGCACAGAAAACCCGCACCCATACTGTGTGATTAGATTTACATCCGCGCCTGGTCATGAAGCCTTAATCAGATGGTGGACCAAACCACTGCATAATTTGGAACGTCATGCTCGTCCTAGGAAGCCCAAGCTATAGTTCTATGCAACAGAACTTTCTATTTGCAACTTCGATGATTCCAGAGCAGGGCTACAAATCATCATTCCTTGCTTAAGAGTTGGAGACGTTCCAACTCCTGTCCAGAACACATGTCTAGCATGTTCACTGGACTGGATCATTCACCTAGCGTGTCATTAACGGCGAAATGATCTTGGCCACCATATTAAACAACAAACCTGATATGGGGCCGCGAAACCACAACCACCACGATACTCCCATAAAGGGCCATCCTCAATAATCAGTCAGAGAACAGTTAAATGTCTAAAGAGACAAATAACAGAACTCTGCGAGCTTACTGATTCCCGTGGAAATAAAGTGGAGTTTCCCCTCCTGCTGACTTCAGGGGACTGGGCTCCCTTTTTCCCCCAGTTGCATAGGTATTAGTTGTTGCTATCTCCAAAGACCATATATATCTGTCCCCGGGGGGTAACCCGCACCCATAGATTGAAAAGTCGACGCACCCAAAACGAGTCACTGTTTGGTGCGGATTTTGGTCTAGAGTCATCATTGGGCCATTTTTCAGAATTGGCCGTTACAGTCAATGGCGATCATTATCGGGCCGTGTTGAACGAATTTTTTTTTACAAAAATTGAAAAGGACGGTGCTACGTGCCACATAACCGAAGCAGTTTATAGCATTTTAAAAAAAAAAGTTATTTGGTGGACCCTATACAACACTTAATTATCAGATTTCAGCAGCTCGTGTAATTAATTAGTACAATATCGAAGAGCAACTTAATAACTATTTAAGTTTTTATGGACGCTTATTAGGTCTTAATTCAAATATTGAAAAGAAGAATCAAGTTTGGAAAACTCGGGGAATGACCCCTACATATGCAGTGCATTATTCCATATGCGACTGTTCTTCTTCCCATTAATGCGTAGTGCTATTCACCAGACAATCAACCACAAATGGATGGGCCCTTAAAGAAAAACGTGTTAAACGCAAAAACATGCAAGTAACGGAAACAAGTTCCCTAATTTCGTTAGAGTACTTACCATTATAGGAACGGTGAAACAGTGAATCAATAGAGTTGGATATCTTATTGCCCCCAAGAGCTTCTTGGATCTCTCCTGTACGCGGTCGAGCAAGTCTATTCGATTTGTAACCGCATTGAATGGTATAAAGTATCTTTTACAACCGGGCACTTGAAAGTTTCTTTAGAAATCTGAAAAATCTGCTTAGTTCATCGAGCATCACATTGTATTTTCATGCAAAGAACATCAAGATCTTCCGATTCCTTAATACCTAAATAATCCATAGTAACACCTGCAGCATCATTTCTAAACACACATCTATGCGTTAGCATGCAACATTAGGTCTTACGGGCATTAAAACCGGCTCTATTCACACGACCCCA